>HG992263.1:10000000-10450000 GCA_905220585.2 Nymphalis polychloros | reverse complement strand
GCGCCAGTTTCAAAAGCTGCTTAGCGAGATGGAGCTTGGAGACCAGAAGCCTTTACAACTCCTACGCCGAATGCGGGACTTGGCACACGATAAAATGCCCGATGAGACGCTCAGAATTTTGTGGCAAGGCAATCTGCCCCCAGCAATGCGTGGACTGTGACTGTTAGCAGTTAGTGAGGTGAAAGATTTGGAGCATCTTTCGACTATTGCAGATAAAGTCATGAAGACGACAAACACATTTTCTCACAAAATCATTAATGTTTTTCCGTACATACATAACATTAAATAATATGTATTGAGAAGCAACTGTTAATATTTTAATTTCTTTAAATTGCTGTCTTAGGGATTCACTCCAATGCACCGCCTATGTATTACAGACAATAATAGTGGACTTAGATTTTTAGTGGACACGGGCGCAAATATTTCTGTGCTACCAGTAAACAAGAATCGGGTAGTTAGTGCTAAGTGTGACGATTATGAACTGTATGCTGCGATTGGTACAGAAATAAGGACTTATGGTGTTAAGACTTTGAATTTAGACTTCAGATTACGTCGAGCTTTTCGGTGTACATTTGTTGTAGCACAGGTCAAGCAACCTATACTCGGTGCTGATTTTCTGTCTCTTAATAAATTCATTATTAGACATAAAAAATTAAAAGCTTATAGATTCCGTGACCAGTCTACAAAGTATTGCATATGTGGTATTTCAAGATGATCCTACAATGAGTATAATCGACTAAAAAGTGATTATAGAGATATTTTAACGAAATTTCCTGATATTACAAAGTCTTGTTGCGATTATAGACATTTACAAACCATATTTACTAGAATAGATATGCAAAGGGCTTACCACAATATAGCTATATATGAAAAGGATATACCCAAGACAGCGAAAGCTTGTCCTTTTGGATTATTCGATTTTTTGAGACTAGGATTCGATTTTAAGAACGCTGCAGCCACATTTCAACGTTTTCTCAACGACGAAGTTTTACGTGACGTAGATAACATTTTTATATATGTATATAGATGACGTCATAATTGCATCGTCGTCGGAAGCGGAACATAGAGTGCACGTTTGGGAAGTATTAAATCACCTAAATAGATATGGCATTACGATCAATTTGGCCAAATGTTAATTTGAAAAATCTGAACTCAATTTTCTTGGATTTCGAGTTTTAAAAGACGATTTGAGGCCATTAGATGAGCAAGTCAAGGTCATATCTGAGTTTAAGACACCAAGTACAGTGGATGAGTTACGTCGTTTTCTCGGAATGGTGAACTTCTATAGATGTCATCTACCTAAAGCAGCTAGTATTAATGAGAAATTAAATTTATTTTTGCATAAATTTGCGTTGTCATATCCATCGCTGAACGCACCGTTAGCCTTAATGACAGACTGTTCCAATACCTGCGTTGGCGCTGTCCTGTAAAAAGGAGACTCTTGAAACCCATAAGGATTTTTCTCAATCAAATTAAGTTATACACAACAACGATATTCTACCTATAACAGGTAATTATTGGCAATATATTTAGCAATCAAATATTTTAGATGCTTGATGCTTTTTAGAGCTTGTCGAAGGTCGATCATTTACAGTGTACACGGACCATAAACCGATTGCTTACTCCTTTCAGAAAAATACAAGAAGTAAAAATGATACACCAAGACGGATACGACAGTTAGATTTCATCGTGCAATTTTGTACCGATATAAAACACATATCAGGTGAAGAAAACATAGTTGCCGACTGTTTGTCGTGACTAGAATCCGTAAACGTATCATCTTCCATAGATTACCCAAAATTGTCTGAGCCCTACAACCCCGTCCGGACATGGTGGTTCTGGCCCTCAATCGATCGAGCGCCATCGCCATCTCTCGCTCCGTGACTTGTGGTGGAGTCACAATTACTTCAATCACGGAGCGAGGAGCCATTCGTGAAATAACGTGCACGAGTTGGGAAAAAGACCAGGCGCAGAAGGAGACAGCGACAGCGTTTCCGTCGTCCATCGGTGTGGAATTTTCCCCGCACACCACGGTTAGTTTTCTCTCACGGGTCCCTATGTAGGGACACAAGTAGCTCCTCCCTCCTACTCGCTCTTTAGCGCGACGTATCGCCAGCTGCAGCTCTGTGGACGTAGGCCATCCGCGCCTGGGTACACGTCTCCTAAAATTTCATTTTATCTGACGGCGCGGTGCCCTGCTCCGGGTCCTCGGCATATCCGCATCGCACACCTCCTCTAGAGCACTGCGCATTCGGCCTGCCAGCTCATTGACACTGACCCCCCCCACTTCGACTCGACCCACCTTCCCGACCCACAGGAGATCCTGCTTTATAGGTAGTCAGAAAAATATTAAGTAAATAAATAAACATAAACATGCATTTATTTATTTTAAATTGTTTAATTAAATTAATTGTTTATCTATTTTAAAAGTAATTTTCGAGGATCTTCAACAAAACGTTTTATGTCGTCTCCCGTGAAAGCCATATCGTTTACAAGTTTTTTGTTTACACTGAACATACAAAGTCGATTTAAGTTGTCTTCAGCTGATCTCAGCCATGCTACCGTTACGGTATGCTACCACAACTTTCGTCGACAACAGTAGGTACATAGGCATTCAAAATCCTGCCCTGTTAGCCCAAAGCATGAAGATAATAGAGGTTAACGCTTAATCAGCGGAATGTACTTTATTGTGTTATTCCATGCTTTGGGATCATATGTCCTGAGAAAAGATTTGTTTTAAAAGTAAGATTATTCGATTAGAACATGAACTTCTGTTCGGTCGTGTAAATTTAGTTTTAATTAAATATTTAAAACAAAAAATTGGTGCGGTCGAGGAACCCCCTCAGGAACCCGGTCAGGAACGAAGTACTTTGCGAAATATTTCAACTCAAAACATGTCTCAAAATGTATATTTTCATTGAGTGCTGTATTTTATCAAACCAAAAAGTGTATTCATCCTTTATTTACCTCTATCTCCAATTTGCATATTTTATGCTATTGTTTATTATTTTATCAATGCATAAATGTTAAATAAGGATTTAAAGTAATAAATTTCATTTAACATCTTAGGATGTACTTTATTGCACTATTCACTAGGAGTTGACGCTCGGACGTCGTTGAGTGAGGTTGTGTTTACTGCGGCAGGATTCGTTTTGATGAATTCAAACAACATCTGGCGTTGTAAAGTTTGTGTTATCTCTGTGTTATCTCTAATGCGGCACACCTGGACACTTTGCTTTGTACCCGGACTATTGTTATGCCTAATGAGTGGTTTTGTTGTTTCGGATTAGGTCTTATTGACCTTATTTTTCTTGGTATTGTTTATTGTGGCTGTTTCAGTTTTCGTTGTCGGCGATGGACGTCGACACCGAGTTGTCGTCTGACGCCTTAATTCGCCGAAAACGGCCTTATGGTAGTCTCGCCGCTTCAAACTCCGACTCCGATACGGAGATGGAGACGAGGCGCAAGTCTGCAATTCGCGGCAAAACGTCAAAGGGACGTGGTAGTGGCCTTGCTCGGGCTAAGGCCGAGCTGAAGGCAAAGGAGAGGAGGTCTTTGAACGCTCGCTTCGTAGTCGGGCATTCCGAAAGGACGCTCCTAAGATTGTGGAATCTAAGGAATCTTCTTCTTCGGACGTCCAATTGGAGGATCCCGATTGAGTTGCGAGCGCAAGCAGGTTGCAGTGCTACTCTTATAATGGAGATGGCTCAAAAATCCTCCAATTTAAAGGGTAGCTTTATTAAAAAGCTTAAACAGTCAACGGTCTCACTGCAGGGCATTGTAGATGCGCTGGCCTCTCGCACTGAAGCTGAGGAGACGGGCAAGCTTCGCGCTGACAACGGCCGTCTGCGTAAAGAAGTCGAGAATTTAAGGGCTGAGCTAAAGACACACCCGTCGTAAGCACGCTGCGGGACAAAGACTTCATCGAGGAGCTAAAAGCCTCCATTATGGCGTCGGTCGGCGTCATGGTGAAGGCGCAGATGTCGGGAATCGAAGAACGTCATCTTCCCGAAAAGGTAAGTTGTCCTCCGCTTGCGGCGGACAAAAATAATGTTACAGCGCAGAAACCTGCACCTACCTGTGCGCAGGCGACCCGTCCAGCTCCATCGCAGAAACTCGTAACCGGGCGTACGCAGGTGGCTGCAGTTGCGCCACCAGTGCCAATCGCCGCTCAATCGAGTGTTCTGACCTTACAGCCACAGATGGTCCAGGAGGAGACCTGGTCCACTGTGGTGAAGAAAGGGAAAAGGGGAAAGAAGAATTCCCCTCCAGGCGGAGTAACTGCCCCGGTCACACCCGTGGCACCGAAAGCTCCGCAGGCGGCCAAACCGCAACTGGCTGCCCCTCGCGCGACTGCAGTACGCGTGACGCTTCAGCCAGAGGCACAGGATAAGGGCATCACTTACGCCCACATCCTGGAGCGGGCCGAGCAGGGGGTCAAGCTCCAGGTCTTTGGGGTTATGTGGTGGACTCAAAGTCCCAGGTCAGCAACTGGAGCCAGGGTCCTGGAACTCCCTAAGGCACATGCGGAGCAGGCGGAAAAGCTTGCCGAGAAGCTCCGCACAGTGCTGGATGGAGTCGCTAGCGTTGTCCGTCCTATAAAACGGGTGGACCTCAAGGTGACGGATCTCGATGACTCTGTCACCAAGGAAAAGGTGGTCGCTGCAGTAGCTCGCGCAAGGGATTGCTCCCCAGAGATGGTAAGGTGCGGCGATCTGCATAATGGTCCCTGTTTTATGGGGATGGTTCGCTTGAAATGCCCCATAACAGCGGCGTAAAAGCTGTCCGACGCTGGTCGTCTACTGGTTGGGTGGAGCTCGGCCAAGGTGTGCGTTTTGGAGCAGCGCCCTTTGCGCTGCTTTAAGTGCATGGGCCTTGGCCATACAAAGGCGCTCTGTCCATCCAAAGCAGAACGAAGGGAGCTCTGCTACCGGTGCGGTGTTGAAGGCCACATGTCCTCGGTCTGTACCGGAAAGCTGCGCTGTGCAGTGTGTGCAGACGCAGGTAAGCCTTCTGGGCACGTGATGGTGATTCAGTGGAGTGTAACCCCCCATCACAAAGGGAAAGATGGTCTTAGGCACCCAGACCACCACCAATGTCGGACGGCATCAGGCCAAGGAGGAAGCTGCCATGTCAACATGAGAGACAAGCTCAGCTTTCTCCAAACGAACGTCAATCACTATGCCGTGGCTCAGGACCTGCTGATTCAGTCCACGGCGGAGTGGCAGATCGATCTGGCTGTGGCATGTGAGCCCTATTTTGTCCCTCCCCTACCTCACTGGGTAGGGGACTTGGACGGCAACGTGGCGATCCTCACTCGGAGCGGAATGGGCCCTCCCCTCACACTCATTGAGAGGGGTTCGGGCTACGTAGTGGCGGGATTGGGTGAGGACGTAGTTGTAGGAACATACTCCCAATCGCGGTCTGGCAGAGTTCGAGATTTTTCTCGGCTCTGTCAGTGCTGCGGTTTCCAGGCATTCACCGAAGCCGACACTGGTTCTCGGTGATTTCAACGCAAAATCGTGTGCATGGGGCAATCCTGCTACGAATCCGAGGGGAAGGGCTGTCCAGGTGTGAGCCCTACTCTCTAGCCTGTCCCTACTTAACAGGGAACAGGTGCACACCTGCGTGAGGCATCAGGGAGGTTCCGTGGTGGACCTTTCGTTCGCCACCCCTGCCGCTGGACGCAGAGTAAGGAATTGGAAGGTTGAAGAGGAGGCGGAGACTCTTTCGGACCACAAATATATACATCCGATTTGAGATCTCCAACTCTCACAATACAGCGGAACCCTCGCGAGTGCCAACCACGCTCCCGAGGTGGTCCTTAGGCCAGCTGGATCGTGAGCTGGTCAAGGAGGCTGCCATCGTGCAGCGGTGGGGTTCTTCGGGAAGGAGGGAACGTCGATGGTCGTTGGTGCCAACGTCGATGAGTGGGCAAGCCGCATGTGCACTGCTCTGCGATGCGGCCATGCCGAGAACTCGGCGAAGGACACCGCGTCGTCAGCTATACAGGTGGTCGTCCGAAATTGCAGAGCTTTGGGCGAAGTGTAACCGGGCACGGAGGGCCTACGTTCGCTGTCGCAGGCGAAACGGCCTTGACGCAGACTTGGAGGGACAACTGCTAGGTGCCTATCGTCAGTTGAAAAAAGAGTTGCACCTGACGATATTATGGGCCAAAGACCGAGCGAGGGAAGAACTGCTAGTGGCTCTAAATAGAGACCCGTGGGGGCGAACTTACCGTGGTGTGCGGGGAAAATTGTGCAACCATGGGGCTCCTTCGATGGAAACACTGCCACCGGAGCTTCTCCTGCGTCTGGTTGGGGATCTTTTTCCCCACCCAGGCGAGCACGTCCCCCCACAAACGGCTCCTTGCTCCATGATTGAGGAAAATGTGCTCCACCATAAATCACGGAGTGAGAGATGGAGATGGCCCTCGACCGACTGAGGGCCAGAACCACAGCACCGGGTCCCGACGGGGTTCCGGGTCGTGTTCTGCGCGACGGTCTCGAACACCTAGGTGGGAGGCTTCGAGAATTGTTTGACAAGTGTCTTTTCAGCAGGCAGTTCCCGAAGTCGTGGAAGGAGGGCAAGTTGGTCCTGTTGCCGAAGGAGGGACGTCCATTAAATTCTACTTCTGCTTTCAGGCCAATTGTGCTACTGAATGAGACGGGCAAGGTCTTCCAGAAGATTCTCGCTGCCCGTCTTACTCAGCATCTCGAAGAAGTGGGACCGGATCTTTCAGAGGCTCAGTACGGGTTTAGGACGGGTCGATCAACCATAGACACCCTGGATGCCCTGAAGACCCGAACCACGGAGGCGGTGGACTGAGGGAACGTGGTCCTGGTGGTATCACTGGACGTGGCAAACGCCTTCAACAGTCTTCCTTTTGAGATTTTAAGAGAGGCACTCCGATATCACAGGGTGCCTTCCTATCTCAGAAGGCTGCTGGGTGCATACCTTCAGGATCAGGTGGTCCTATGGGAGGGGGCCGATGGGCGACTTGTCTGGCGTCAGGTAGGCTGCGGCGTCCCACAGGGGTCTGTTCTTGGCCTAATCCTATGGAACATCGGTTTCGACTGGCTCTTGCGAGAACCCGTCCTTCCTGGAATGGGCGTGCTATGCTACGTGGATGACACCCTCATCACGGCAACTGGGCGGAATTTCGAGGAGGCGGCCCGCCTGGCCGAAGTCGGAACGTCGCTTACGGTGGACCGCATAGGAATGTTGGGCTTGAGAGTGTCCATCGGTAAAACACAGGCCCTTTTATTCCACGGTCCACGTCGGGGCCCCCCTCGCGGAGCCCGTATTACCGTCCAGGGGACGGTGATAGAAGTGAAGGCTCAGGTGAGGTATCTGGACCTGATTCTGGACGGACGATGGAGCTTCGGGCAGCACTTTGTCCAACTGAGTCCGAAGCTCATCAATGCTGCTGCTGCCTTGGGCCACCTCTTACCCAACATGGGAGGGCCGGAATCACCATGCCGGAGCCTATACTCTGGAGTGGTGCGCTCTATGGCACTGTATGGTGCACCAATATGGGTCGACGCTCTCACTGCTCGTAATAAGGCTCATCTGCGGAGACCGCAGAGAGTCATAGCGGTGAGAGCGATACGTGGTTACCCTACGGTGTCGTGGATGGCAGCGACACTTCTTGCAAGCGATCCACCCTGGGAACTCCAGGCTGAGGTGCTCGCGGAAGTGTACTGGTTCCGGGTGGAAGCCAGGGCGAATGGCGACCGTCCAGGAGCAGTGGAGCTGGGGAAAATCAGGCCTCTAGCCCAACAAGCCCTAATTCGCGGATGGGAGGAGGACCTGGGGTCACCATCAGCAGGCCTAGCGACAGTGGAGGCAATCCGCCCCCACTTAAGTCGCTGGGTAACAAGAAGAAGCGGCACACTAACGTTCACTTTGCTTACCGGACATGGCTGTTTCGGCAAGTACCTTCATGGGATAGCGAGGCGGGAGGCATCACCCTCCTGCCACGAGTGTGGTGCGCCACTGGACACGGTGCTCCACACCCTGACGGAGTGTGCTGCGTGGGGGCCCCAGAAGCATTCCCTGGCGGTGATAGTTGGCGCAGACCACTCACTGCCGAGCGTGGTTAACGCCATGCTTGGCAGCGAGAAATGCTGGACGGAGATGGTCTCTTACTGCGAGGGCGTCATGTCGCAGAAAGAGGCCGCGGAGCGTGAGCGTGAGGCGTCTGTCTCCGCGGCGAGCCCCACATACCCCACACTCCATGTGGGGGATACGCGTAAATGCGTTTTTCCAGAGAAAAAAAAATGGATGTACTTTATTAAAAAAAAAAAGATTATGCTAGAATGACGTTTCGAGCTATGTCAAATTCAATTAAAAATCTTACGCTTTTTATTTAACGTTACGGACGTTTTTTGCCGGCTAAGGTACCCCTCCGCAACCCAATATATATTTATTTTAAAAGTCTGTCTTGCTCCCGTAAGCTTGTCTGGCGCAGCCGGTAGGATTGTTTCAAATTAATTACACCCTTCGTTCTTAATAATTTAGCGTCAAAATCCGTGAATAGTTAGGATTTCCAAGGAGTATAAGAAACAATCCAGAACCAAATAAATAAGATAGTGAGTGAGGAGTCCAGGAGCCGATGATGCTGGTGGCCGGTTGGTGAGTAGAACTTTTCACCTTCCTTCGCCTTTTTTGTTATTTTGGGATAAAATTCTCCTAATATAACGTTTTCTGGTATTTTTATAGTTTAATTAAGAATTTGAATGTAATATCGAGAAAGATTTTTGTTTGAATGAAAATTTAATGAATTTATATAAAAAGTGAAAAATTATATACTTAAATTGTTTATATAATATATTATTAATATAAGTTGAAGTGAGTAAAATTAATAATTTTAATATTTTTTTTTATTATTATATAATGGTAATAGTTTAGGGCAGTCTTCCATCACGCACATTAATTTATTTTTATTTTTATTTTTTTTCTCTTTAGTCTCTTATAAGCTGTGCGGTTAATGTTATTGTTTATGTTTTAGTTAGTCCCAAAACTTGATTATGTAGGAAAAAAAATGTATTACTTATAAGTATAAAATTACTGTGTTTCCCTGAAAATTTTAATAAATAAAGAATATAAATAAATTACTCGCTAGAGTCCAATTAGCTCAGATCATTTGCTGAGAGTGTGAGCTAGGTGATTTGTGGCTTTTTTATTTTAGTTGGCTAATAATATCGCGCAATATCGCGCTTAGTAGTAGTGACACGGCCTTACACGTGACAGCGGCGTTTCAAAGGCACTCAAAGAAGCCGCCTAACGAATCTGGTGTTGTCGCATTCAAACAATTTGCTCGATGTTGGGGAATTAAGGCACTAAAATGTGTGTTATAAATTACAATAACATTTTTATAATAATGAATATGTGATATTTAATATTATTTTTAGTTATGTCTATAACACACCAATATGCCCATTTCGGGACGGACAGGGTGTTTGTTACACACTGTATATATATCCCAGAAATAGAATTGACATGACTAAATTTATGATAGATACTGGGAGCACGCGTTCTTTCATTAGCCCTGAAAAGTCATATTACTATTTCAATAACTTTATTTCATATGAACCATTTGAAGTTATAAGCGCACATGCTACCAGCACTCATAATGAAGCTATTAACATCCCTTTAATGCCAACGTTCAACAGTAAAAATTTACATAAATTTTATGTGTATGATGTAGATGCGAAATATGATGGATTGATTGGTAACGATCTCTTAAAATAGTTAGAAGCAATTATCGATTTAAAGAATAAAATATTGAAAACGAATTCATCAAGAATTCCTATAATATATAAATGACAAAGAGTATATTCTTGAACTCCCACCGCGTTCTGAATAAAGCGTATCCTTAACAACGACTCAACATTCTGGTTATGCAATAATAAATTTTACCGAATTTTGTAAGGGTTAAGAATGCCTAGTGCGATAGTAAAGTGGTTATGCAAAAACAGTTATTCAAAATACTTTAAATGAATCCATGACATTGACTATTAAATCCCCATTCGAGATATCAAAGTATGAAAATGTCGAATGCAAGGTTAATTGTATGAAAAATGAAAGAGAATTAGGAGAAAAACAGTTATTATTAAAAAATCTAAATAAGTTAAGGCTAGACCACATGAACAAAGAAGAGAAAAATAAAATATTTTCTCTTTGTAAAGAATATAAAGACATCTTCTCTCTCTCTCTCTCCTGTGCATTTATTATTCCCATCTGATGGTGGGGTCTGCCTTCCTAGTCTTTTGCTTCCACTTCGCTCTATTCGAAGTATCGTTTTCAGTAACATTGCAGTAACTAAGATCTTTTCTGACCACATCTGTCCATTTGGTTTTAGGTCGCCCTCTGGGTCTTGACCCTGTAACGTTAAGATTGGTCACTACATTTCCTATGTACTCTGGAGGTCTTCTTCTGACGTGCCCAAACCACCGCAGCCTACTTTCTTGGAGCTTGTCGGCGATGTCACGTATTCCCAGGCTACCGCGTACGTACTCGTTGCGAATTTTGTCGTTCTGGTCTCTGGTCACCGCACATCCACCGAAGCATCTTCATTTCAGCTACTTGCATGGACTGGACATGGCGCTGAGTCAAGGCCCACGTTTCGCTCCCATAGGTGAGGACTGGTCTGATGATACTTTTATAAATAAGTCCCTTAAGTTTCACTGGCATTCTTTGATCGCAGGTTACACCGGTTACTTCTCGCCACTTTAGCCAAGCTGCCGCAATTCGATGTTGAATGTTTGCGTCCAAATTTCCTGTATTATGCAACATAGTACCCAGATATTTATATTCATCACATTTCGTAACTTGCTGCCCATCGATGACAATAGAGCTATTTAGTGAATCTGGGTCGTTACACACCATGTATTGGGTTTTTGAGACACTCAACATTAGACCGCCTGCTAGTAACTGCTGTTTCCATTCTCCAAGAGCATATTCCAGCTCACCTCGGGACGTTGTGCAGATAGCTACATCGTCAGCATATATAAATGTCCACGGCGTCAGGGTTTGAGCATTTTCAGTTAGGGCATCCATCACCAAGCAGAACAAGTACGGACTGAGTACTGAGCCTTGGTGCACTCCCTCAGTCACCACTATTGGTTTTGTCTGACCCACTGTAGTTCTAATTACCGATGTTACGTCCCTGTACATGTCAGCAATGATGTCTACGTACCTTTCTGGGATATTTTTCTTACGAAGACTCCACCAGATTGTCCTACGAGGTACGCGGTCAAATGCCTTTTCCATGTCCAGGAAAGCCATGTATAGCGGTTTATTTTTAGCCCTGAACTCCTGGGAGATCATGCTGATGGCAAACATCGGATCGATTGTGGATAAGCCGGGGATAAAACCATACTGGTTGTTGGATAACGAGCTCTCTGATCTTAGCCGGGCGTCAATAACTCGTTCGTACAGCTTCATCGTGTGGCTCGTTAGTTTTATCGCACGGTAGTTATTGCACTCATACCTACTGCCCTTCCCTTTGTAGAGGGGAACAATGGTACTTAGCCTCCACGCGTCTGGTATTTGTGAAGATTCCATAATGTTTATGAATAGGTGCGTAAGAATATAAATACCCCTGTCTCCTAGGCATTTCCAGGCTTCTACAGGTATTCCATCAGGTCCTGTGTCCTGTCCTGAGATCTAGTTGCGGTATTCAGAAGTTTCTCATAGTAAGCGTGCCATGCTGCTAAGATGTCTTCTATTGCGATCAATTACCTTTGACATTTACGAATGAAGTTAAACACTTTATTAACGAATTAAACACAATAACGTAATTCGGGAATCTTACTCCCCATGGAGTGCACCTGTTCATCTAGTTCCTAAGAAAATGGATGCCTCTAGAGAAGTAAAATATAGAGTGGTAGTAGACTACGGACGACTAAATGGAATAACTATTGACAACAAATACCCTCTTCCCAATATTACGGAGTTATTTGATAAGTTAGGTAAAAGCGTGTATTTTTATACGTTAGATTTAGCTAGCGGATATCACCAAATAGAAATTAACGAATCTGACAGACAAAAAACCGCTTTTAGTACTCAATCAGGACATTTTGAGTTTTTAAGAATGCCATTTGGTTTGAAAACCGCCCCAGCGACGTTTCGATAACGTTCTTAAAGGTTTACAGGGTATACATTGCATGGTATACCTTGACGATATCATTATATTTTCACCTAGTTTAGAAGAACATATTAAAAGCCTTAGAATAGTTTTTGACATATTACGTAATACAAACTTAAAAGTACAACTTGATAAATCAGAATTCCTACGAAAAGACGGACTACAATTACAAAAGACGGACTGAAACCTAACAGTGATAAAATAAAAGCAGTATTAGATTTCCCAGTACCGAAAACTACGACAGAAATTTAAAGTTTTCTTGGATTAATAGGATATTATAGACGTTTTATAAAATACTTTGCTAGAACTACACAACCTCTGACCTCGTGTTTAAAAAAACGTAATAAAATTATAATAGTAAAAATGTAAGGAATTACTGACGACTTCACCCCTTTTAAAATATCCTGATTTCGAAAAACCTTTTGTACTTACAACAGATGCATCTGCCCTAGCCCTAGGAGCAGTATTGTCTCAAGGCCCTATTGGTAGTTACCGCCCTATTGCTTATGCGAGTAGAACCCTTAGTGACGTTGAATCACGTTATAGTACAATTGAACGTGAACTATTAGCAATAGTTTGGGCTATAAAACACTTCCGACCATACTTATATGGCCGAAAGTTCACAATTTACACTGACCACCGTCCATTAGCTTGGTTATATTCTCTTAAGGAACCAAATAGTAAGCTAACCCGTTGGCGTTTACGTTTACAAGAATATGACTTCGAGGTCATTTATAAAAAAGGTAAATAAAATACAAATGCAGATACTCTTTCCCGTATAAAATTAAACGCAATAGGCTCAGATGACAATACCTCTATAATAGTAAATTTCGATGAAAAAGAAGCTCGACTTCAAGACGTAACTAACCAAATTCTATAATTGACCGGCAGACGTAAAACCGATGACTCTAGAACTGTTATTTTTGGCATGAAATGCAGGAAACCATTACAGCATTAATAAACGCATGTGAACCATGTCGTAAAATGAAATATGATAGGAGACCTATTAACCCAAACGCACGATGCCCCATTTCAAGAAATATTCATAGATTTATTTAACATTGAAGGAAAGTATTATTTAACATTAGACGCCTTTACCAAACTTGGTCAAGTAATAGAAGTTAGTAGCAGATCCACCCCGGAAGTAGTTCGCGCATTAATCAAATATTTTTCATATTACGGTGTACCTAAAATGATAACGTCTGATCAAGGTATGGAGTTTAATAATGAGTTAATGAAAGAATTAACACAAATGTACATACAAAATCGAATTACATATCACTACTCCTACTAACCCAAATTCAACAGGTATTGTAGAAAGGTTTCACTCTACAATGATAGAACTAATAGATTAGCTAAATATGAACATAAGTTCACGGATGCTGCTTCCGTGATGGCTTATTCTATCATGGCATATAACCACACGATTCATAGCGCCACTGGTTTAACACCCTTTGAAGTAGTATTCGGTCATACCGATTCGAGTAATATATTTAATGTCGATTTTCAAAAGTCTTATTTACAACAATTACTTAAAGATCATATAAAACGCACAAAATACTTATATCAATATATTTCCAATAAGCTCTACAAAAATAAAGATTAAGAAAGGAAAAAGAGTGGTGGTGAGCAAGAAAAAGATTTAAGCGTAGATAAAACTATATTTGCGAAAGTAGTTAACACAAGAAAGAGAAAGGATAGGCCCCCTTATCAAAAGGCAATTATAAGAGGGGAAACTTCTCGTAACGTAGCACCCGTAACTATTAGAGAGCGACAAACTAAAGTCCCGCTTAAAAATGTGAAACGACCTCCACAGGTGGTGTATAATCGCCCTGGCGATGATGAAGAACACCGAATCCCTTTGACTTCAAAAGATTGAAGGTAATCCGAGTCTGTTACCCGTCAAACAATGTCAGGCCTATAAACAGGAAAATAAATGGCTTATTATAAATAGATATAGTGATTTTAATAAATTAATTGATACGGATAAGCCGTATATGCATGAATTTAGTAATACGAAAATGCAAGTAGAATATTTAAAAGATATAACTATAGAAAAAGTAAAACAAATCGCACCAACTAAAAGATATAGAAGAGGATTGCTTAACCCATTGGGTTCTGTTATAAAATCTATAACTGGTAACTTAGATCACGAAGACGCGCTACGCTATGATCATGACAATAAAATTACACTGGTTTCCAAAATGTTAGAATATTCTTTTAATAGTACAGAAATTTTATATAACAACTCATTAATCATTAACGAACGTTTAAAATGCGTAGAACAAATGTTGAAGGACATAGCAACCAAAGGAGAAAATGCAATATATTCCACTTATATTTTGAATATGTATAGCATGTTTATTAATAACTTCCGTTCGATATATATAACGCTCAATGAAATGGAAATAGCCTTAGACTTTAGTAAAATTTCTGCGCTACATCGAACTATAATTAATACAACAGAATTGTATTACATATTTACTTCTATAGAAAAATTTCATAGTTTAATGTACCCTGTAATAGAAAATAATATGATTAAGATAGAACGAACATTGTCTGTTAAAGCTTATGTAAAAGGAAACCAGATAACATTTACTATGGAAGTTCCTCTTACAGATAATAAAATATATCATTATTATAAAATGTATTCATTACCTATTTTGGATCAAGTTAAAAATGAGTTTTTTCTCAGCGTTAACCAGTACATATGCACTGAACATAACGTCGTACCTTACTCAACGATAACGTGTGTGGAACAATTGATGCAGTTTTACGATAATCTAACACAATGTCATCGACGCGTTGTTCTTATAGAAAAAATTAAAGCACAACGTCTTTCTGCTGCTCGTTGGATAATATATTCAAGAGATAAGCAAGTAATGTCCTAAAAGTGTGGAAATGATGTAACAAAAATGTCTATGATTGGAACTTATCTAGTACAAATCGATCCTGGCTGTGAGGTCATCCTTGGCGATCTCCAGTTATTTTATTTTCCTGAGAACCTACCTGAGATACAGGATAAAAATATATCAATTCCTGCCGATCCGATCGATATTAAAGGAATCTATTTGGATGATATAAAATACTTATCTGCGGCTTTCAAGATCAAATAGTTTCAGTGAAAGTGAAAGTGAAATAGAATCTATAATAAAAGTGAATAGTGTCAGTATAGGGACCCTAATTTTATACTTAATATTAATTGTCATGTTTAATTTTGGTTTTCAAAAAGTTGAAAGATAAATTTTTAAGTAAGGGTCGAACCCTTCAGAGTCCAGATGTCTCTGACGGTTTAGAGCTTAAGGGGGGAGGAGTTATGTTAGCCCAAAGCATGAAGACAATAGAGGTTAACGCTTAATCAGCGGAATGTAGCTTATTGTGTTATTCTATGCTTTGGGATCATATGTCCTGGGAAAAGATTTGTTTTAAAAGTAAGATTATTCGATTAGAACATGAACTTCTGTTTGGTCGTGTCAATTTAGTTTTAATTAAATATGTTAAAATTAAAATAAATACATATAATAAATCTGTAACTGGTCGATGTCTGTACATGGAAGATAAATGAGTAAAACTTTTATCGGGGGTCATTATAAACACAATAGAACCCAAAACAATGATTAATAGAATTTTTGTCTGTTTGTCTGTTTGTCTGTGCGTTTGTGCACGCTAATCTTAAAAACGGCTTAACGGATTTGAGTGCGGTTTTCACTAATGTATTGTGGCTAACTTCACTTAATATTTAGTGTTTGTTTTATTTCAATCGGTTCATAAATAATAAAGTTATGTCAATTTAAAGATACACGTAGAACATTTATTAAAAAATGGTTATAGTCAAACTGAAAAGAGATTAAATATTACATGTAATATACACTTTTGCTTATGATTTATCCTATATTTTGTCCTATAATTTTTAATCCCTTATGTATTTATTAAAAGTTTAGTATCACTACTAAAAATCAATAAATTATTATATGTAGGAAAAGTACGCGCACTGTTATTTGTCAAAATCAAAAAGTTTTGTTAACAATTTCGTGTTTTCAGTAGCTTCGTGTGTTGTTTTTGCATAAAAACTAATATTGCATATACGAAATGTGGCTAGAACACTAAAATTAAGTCGTTCAGCGGTGCGAAGAGTGTACAAACGCTACTTGGAGACTGGGGAGAATCGCCGGAGACCAGGATCTGGCAGGGGGCGTGTCACGAACCCGACCGATGACCGTTTTATTGGTTTGACGTCTTTAAGAAACCGACATCTTTCGGCTGTTGACGTTCAAGGTAGACTCCGAGAAAGTCGTGGAGTGTCTGTGAGTGAAAATACTGTAAGAAGAAGACTTCGAGAGCAAAACTTAACCACTCACAAGCCAGCAACAGGACCAAACTCACAGCATCCCATCGACAAGCAAGACTACAATTTGCTAGGCAGCACGTCGATTGGACACTGGACCAATGGGAGACAGTATTGTTCAGTGATGAAAGCCGAATGTCTCTCATGCGAAGGCCAGGAGAACGCTACTCTCAGTGTTGCATTCGAGAAACAGTCCGATTTGGTGGAGGCTCTACAATGTTTTGGGGAGGTATTTCTTTGACGGGACGCACAGAGCTGGTTTTTTTCCGTAATCGTGCTGTTAATGCTGAAACTTACATAACGGACATTCCGGAGCCTCATGTGATGCCTTACGCTGGATATATTGGGGATAATTTCCAACTTATGCACGACAACGCACGACCTCACGTCGCTAGAATTGTTAAAGACTATCTCAGGGAAGTCAAAATTCCAGTTATGCAGTGGCCAGCCAATAGTCCGGACTTAAACCCGATAGAGCACCTCTGGGACCAGCTAAAACGTACGGTTCGAGCACGAAATCCAATTCCAGAAACCCTGAATCAACTGGAAGCTGCCCTAACTGAAGAATGGCAACGGACCCCACAGGAAGACATTAAAAAGCTAATCAGGTCACTTAATAGGCGTATGCGGGCAGTGATTAGGTCAAGAGGAGGAAACACTCCCTATTAAAGTAAGATTTAGGCACCCAAATTTAAAAACAAACGGCATAATCGTTTTGTACACAAAAAAATAAAATTGCGTAAAATTTTGTGTTTTCGTGTTTTGTCACATATTTACCTAAAAACCTATTTTTTGCGCACAATTTCTGTTTTTGTACAATCCTACAATTGCATTTTTTCATTATCAATCTTAAAAATATAAATAAGTGGTAGTTTAAAACCATACGATGGCTTTTTTACAAAAAATGTAGGTGGGTCGATTTTTTTGGAGGCCAGTGTATATTGTGTATATCTTTATGATCTCATCTTATATATTTCATAACAGTACGCTTTAAGACTGCGTGTGAGCAAGTCAGTTAACTTAGTGACAATAATTAATACGTAAATAGTATATAGGCGTATAAACAAAGCCTAAAAAACAACTATAACAATAATACATGGTTTTAGAAGTGCTTGCTTTAAACATAAACGTGGTATATCACTTCTTAAAACTTTAAATAGGTATAATTTTTTCGTAAATTCGTGTTTCCTGTCAAAAGTTTTAAAACGGCAGATAAAAATTCAAACGTTTTACCTACCGAAGTTTTTTCTTAACAACGAAATAAATAACAATTTAACGCGGAAAAAATGGCAACTATATTTTGAACTATATTTATTAGCCTCTGAATATATATAAGATAGGTTATTGAGGATGCTCAAAATGAAACACAAATTGTTTCTCCGAAAATACAAAGAAACGACATTTAAAGTTCACTAATATCGCCTCCTCTATTATATCTCTTTATTTTTTTATAATATCAAAGTTCAAAATAATCTAAACATTATCCGTCATTCTGTCATTCAACCATCAAATGCGCGGCAAACTGACTTTTAGTTACAGATTAAAAACGCGCGGAGCGCAGCAAATTTGGAATAATTAAATGTCATTTCATTACATCTCCCCCCCTAAGAGCGAAAATTCTAAATAATATAATCTACTATAAACGAAAATTTTAAATAATCTAATCTACTATAAACGAAAATTCTAAATAATATAATCTAGAAGTTATCTTCATATTCGTTTTCTTCTACCTCATCTGCTGTGATAGGTTGTAATTTTGTTATGTGAAATAAAGTTGATTCTGTTTTCCTGTTGCCAGTGTCAATCCTATAAATGGATTTTGATATTTTCTCTATTATCTTGAAAGGGCCTATTTTTAATTCGTCTAATTTTTTTGATAAATATGCAACTGGTTTGTCTTTACCATCTAGTTGTGTCTGTTTTAATATTGCCCCAATACCCTCTAAAGAGGCATCTGTAAAGATTTTTATTGGTAAGTCTTTATCGAATATTTCCAACACAGGTTGAGAACATAAATATCTTTTTATTTGATTAAATGATTCTTCACACTTCTCTGACCATACAAACTTTTCATTTTTTCTTAATAAATTGTGTAACGGGTCTTAAATAATTGCGCTTCTTGGTATGTATTCATGGTAGAAGTTGATTTTTCCCAAAAATTGTCTGATGTTCTTTTGTGTCTTAGGAGTTGGAAAATTTTTAATTGAGATCAAATTGTCTTTTAGTGGTCTTACTGAGTTGTTCTGAATTACATGCCCGAGGTACTTTACTGAGTCTGAAGCAAACATACATTTTTTAAACTTTAATCTAAAGCCTTCTTTTATTATTCCTTCTAATACATTTCTTATGTGTCTTATATGGTCTTCGAAGGTGGTTGAGTATATAAGAATATCATCAATATAATTTACGGAATATCCTGTGAGATTGTGCTTTCTTAGAATATTGCTTAAAATTCTCTGAAAAATAGCTGGTGATGTTTTTAAGCCAAAAGGAAGGCAGGTCCACTGAAAGTGGCCATCTTGTGTCACAAATCCTGTTTTACTTCTATCTTCTACCCGTAGTGGTATAGCCCAAAAAGCTGAGTTTATATCCAATGTAGTAAAATACTTACAATTTCTAGTTCTAATAATCAAATCATCTATTAATGGGAAAGGTTGAGCTTGTGGAACAACAATTTTATTCAGTTCCCTGAAGTCTACACATAAGCGGGATTTTCTATTTTCACCTTTTTTAAATGCCAATGTCACTGGAGCAGCGAAAGGACTGTAGGATTCTTCTATTAAATTATTCTTTAATAACATGGATATTTGCTCTTCGATTTCTAATTTATCTTCTATTGTACATCTGTATGGTCTTTTACTGCAGTATCTATTTGTTAGTAAATCTGTGTGAGCTTCATAATCTCTGACTGATCCTATATCATATTTGTCCTTAGCGAAAATTGTTTTATATTCTTTTAATATTTTCTCTATCTCAATTTTCTTTTCATTATCTAAATGGTCTGTCATACTTACAAATTCTTCTGTTTCTATGTGTTCATTAAAATTTATTACAAATGTTTTTATATTCTTTTCTTCATTTCTGTTATCTTTAGACATTTCATCTATTTTATTTGTTATTTTCTTTTGTTCTATTTGCAAGTCCTCGTTTTGGGTTAATTTGAATTTCTTTATCATATCCAATCCGATTATAAAATCATCAAAATCATCATTTTCTACTATATACACATCCACCTCTTCTTCTATATCAAATATTTTTATTATTATTGTTATCAAGCCATCTGTTTTTTTCACACCATTAACCGTTTTCATGTATGCTATATTCACATTTTCCGTTTTTTCTTTTAATTTAATCAGTCTTGAATTTATTAAAGAGATCTGTGAGCCTGAATCATAAATGCCGCTCACTTCTAATTTTTTCTCTAATAAAAGTTTGATCTTG
The DNA here is from genome assembly GCA_905220585.2 of Nymphalis polychloros. Lineage (NCBI taxonomy): Eukaryota > Metazoa > Arthropoda > Insecta > Lepidoptera > Nymphalidae > Nymphalis > Nymphalis polychloros. Next base: position 10,430,060 of record HG992263.1, on the reverse strand, counting down.
ATTAATGGTGTACTTACTCGTTTTTTTTCTTAGTGTTTATATCTACTTCAATTATGGAGTTGTTATTTACATTCCTGGGTTTAAAAACCTTTTCAGATTCATTTTTATTTTTCTTGAACCAACATGACTCCTCCGGATGATATCTAATTCCTTTGTCCAGAGATTCACAGGTCTTACATGGCTTCTTATCATTAGTTTTATTTTTATAAAGGAATGTGCCGCTTTTTATTGTAGTTGAGTTTTTCTTGTACATCATACCTTCATATTTTCTTATCTCATTGAACAAATCAGTAGTGTCATTGAGTTCATCCCTGTTTAATTTTATTTAATATAAACCCAGGTAAACCCGTTGCAATAAGATCTATCTTTGTTTTAGAGTCTATAGATTTATTTATATCTAGTAGAAGTTTTTCTTTTTTTATAGCGTAATCAATTAGTAGTCCTTCTTTATATCTGAATGCAAGAGCATATGTGACTATATCCCATCCTCGGTTTTTAAAAGTTTTTAAAAATTTGTCTTTCCATTCAGTCCACTGTGCATTTATTGTAAGTTTTATGGTCATTGAGCTATACCAATCCAAGCAAGATTTTTCTAAAAACAACCTCAATATGTCTATTTTTGTTTCATCTTTTGATATGTTAAAGCGCTCACATTCTTTTTCAAAACTCTCGATCCATTGCATTGCATTAGGATTCTTACTTGTGAATTTTTCAATAATAAATTTCTCTGAAATATGTTTTAGGTTATGTTGATTTTCTTTCTTCGTAGTAGTTTCTATTAATTTTTCCAAGATATATTGCAAATTGTCACTTTTGTCTACTGGTTGTTTTAAGCTCATTTCTTCTAAATATTGATCTAAAAATTGCATATTACCTTCTTCATCTAGATACGTTTTCTTAAGATCTTCATCCAATTTTATCCATATTTTTCTACTTTGATGCCTTTTCTTTATGCTATTTTTTATTTTTGAGAAAGTGTTCATCTTGATAATATATGTATGATGAGTCACCGGTTTCAGCTCCTCAGGTAAAACATAACATTTTCCTTCTTCTGTAGATATCGAGGTTATGGCTAATATATTAGATTTGCCATCATTTGAGGCTATCATCGTAAATTCGAATTGCAGCCGGTCCATTTTAGTTAACGAAAATGTCGTTTTATAAGATAGGTTATTGAGGATGCTCAAAATGAAACACAAATTGTTTCTCCGAAAATACAAAGAAACGACATTTAAAGTTCACTAATATCGCCTCCTCTATTATATCTCTTTATTTTTTTATAATATCAAAGTTCAAAATAATCTAAACATTATCCGTCATTCTGTCATTCAACCATCAAATGCGCGGCAAACTGACTTTTAGTTACAGATTAAAAACGCGCGGAGCGCAGCAAATTTGGAATAATGAAATGTCATTTCATTACATATATATAAGGAGTATTAGCCACTGGTTATGTATAAGAAGTGTAAATAGAGAAAAATAGCAAGTTTGTTACACTCGATTGGTTGAAAAGGTGTCGAAATGTTCAATTCATTCAACATTAAAATAACAGAAATTACTTTAGAAGACCTCATTAATAAATGTAACAAGTATTTCGAACCGAGGAAAAATTTAACTATGGCCTGACATGTATTTTTTATGAGAAAACAAAGCAAACACGAAAATATAACCAACTTTATTACGAGTCTAGAAAATTTCAGTTTAAAATGCGATTTCGTTGAATTAATAGTCATTGGTCAGTGATAAATTTACAGCGAATATGTGTTAGAGTAGCTCGCCAAACATCAAAGATTATTACAACGGTCTGATCTGTCACTAAAGAAAGCTATAGACATAGCTAAAATAGTAGTGATCGAACAACAAAATACGGAGCACATAAATAAAAGCACTGAGACGTCGTCATCATCTAATGAATATCAAGTGATGATGGGGGAGTAAAAGGGTTAAACAACACACAGTACAGAATAGAGAAGATGTGCATATTCCTACGAAGTCAGACGGGCAACTAATTAAGAAGAGAACAAAATTGTGAAACGTGGTTATATTTGCCTCATCCCAATATAAACCGAATAAAAGTATTTTGTAATCTGTCAGCTTAATTCAATTGGTCTTTGGCTACATCAAGCTTGCGACAGCATAATCATGAATAGGAAGAAGTAGATCTGTGCGAACATATAATATATAATTAAGTGTACTCAGATATTAATATAATATATTTAAAAAAAAATCACTGCAAAAATTACATAAATAAGATAAAAATAATAATGTATTAAATGTATTAATTTATATAAAATGAATGTACCAACCCATCTTAATATTCAATATTTTAGTTTGTTATAAATTTTGTACTGTAGTCATATTCTTGCTTGCCTTTTAATTGTATTTGGTTAAAAAATATATAAATGATATATATATCATTTATTTACTGCATTTTATTGGCCTTACTCAATGTAATAATGCTTAAGCTATGTGATTTCATTTATATTTTGTTTTTGTTAAATATGTGTTTTCATTAAGTAATTAATTATATTTGATTATAAAAAAATATATATCTTACTACACCTTTACTGATGATGGTTTAGCTGTTTGATTTTATATATGTTTTGTTTATTTTAATGATTGTGTAATTATTGTTGGTGGAAACTTAGCTAATGTATGTATATATTTATATATATATATGCTATAAGTGTCATCTCATTTTTAACACTTAACGTACCAGAGCGGTCAAATAACTGCTTTTGAAACTTTAATTAAAATTGTTATATAGCTGCTTTTGTTTGTATATTATATACTTTTTCTACATAAAATGGCCGCTTAAGCAGCTTATTCAGATGTGTGTCAAGTTCAATGGACAACATTCCTTTTAATTCCCTTTTTTTTGTTTAATTAAATTATATAGTAGCCTTGGGTAAGTCTGATTTTATTTAGTCTCTGACAGAAGAAACTTTTCCTTTACTTTATACACATTATATTATTACTCTTCCTAACTGATTCATTAACGCAGAGCCTAAACTGCGGGGGTTAGAAACTTGAAATTTTGGCAGTACCTTAGTGGGTGTTATAAAATGTATCAACATTTTATAACACCCACTAAGGTAGGATTTTTGGAAATTCTACCCCTAAAGAGTTGAACGATTATTTAGAAACCCGTCATTTTTAAAGTTAGAAGCATGAAATTTAATGAACAAGCTTAAAAATAAATAAAAATGTATTTCAGCGTTTTTGAAAATCTAAATCTAAGAGGGTAAAAAAGGGGTTGAAAGTTTGTATGGGGATTCCGTCACTTTTGGTGTAAGTTGAATGATATTTAGTATTAAAGCTATGCATACATATTTCGTCGTTTTTAGAAATTTAACTCCAAACGGGAGAAACGGGGTAAAAGCATTAGTATAAAAATTTAAGAAAATAGAAATATACTATTTGTGTTTTTTGATTGAATTAATAAACATGAATTTCAAAGTTTTTAGAAACTTTTATTTTTGTTTGGAAGAGTTGGGTGCAAATAATGAAATTCAAAATACGCAATATCTTATATCAATATCTCTTAGGGAGAAATATACGAACTTCACTATGTTAGTGATGTTTGGATAAAGAAAACATATTCCATTATTTCCATATGTACCACTTAATTGGTATTCCCTAAGCTTATATTATTGTAAAGTTTCATTAAAATCCATTCAGTAGTTTATGCGTGAAAGAGTAACAAACGTCCATACATCCATACAAACTTTCGCGTTTATTATATTTAATATTATATATATTATATATATATTTAGTAGGAAGTAGGATTATTATATGCCCTGTACTGAACACACATACACTATACTGGATGGGCGAATAAATCGATTGGTAAATGTTTATATCTTATTGATTAAAAAATGTACGAGATAAAATCCTTATTTTACCCGTACGAAGTCGGGACGGGCAGCTAATTACTCGCTGATAACGTATCTTTCTGTAGGTAAAAAAAGGTTTTTAAAAACAGTACAGCAGTTTTTTAGTTTATTTGCTACAAACAAACATACAAAAAATCTATTTTTACTTATTTATAATATTAGTATAGATAAAGACCACGCGCGAGCGAAGCTGCGGGCAACAGCTAGTATAAAATATATGTTAAAATTAAAATATAAAATATATTTTAATTAAAAAGTCTGTCTTGCTCTCTTTATCTTGTCTACTTATTAAATAAAAACATTAAAAAATATTGTTATTTTATCAAAAACATCAACTTATCAATAAAAGTATAATTATTTTGAAGTTTCATCGTTTATCACATGCTTAAATTGGGTTGAAAGAAAAAAACACAAAATAAGATATATGCTAATAAATAGCTGTCAGGTTAACTCGCAACCGTAAACGTGTTCAAGTTGAAAGTGATTCTGATCGTAGAGGTGCCTACTAAAGAAATAGTATTGTAGTCGATAGTTAATTTGATTGTGGGCGTCCATTTCGAAATGAACATGCCTACCTACCTACCTACCTCTATAAAACTAGAAAGCTAGCTTCAAATGAAGAAAATACTCAAACATAAATCTTGTGTTGAAGGTCAACCTGGGAATCCCAAGCCGACAAAATATATAATAGTAGCTACCCGTCCCCAATTCGTACGGGTAAAATAAGGTGCAATTTTTAATCGATAACACATCTATAATCGAACTACATATTTTCTTTTGTGTACAGTAGTGCTTTTGGCATATAACAATCTACATAAAACAATTAACAAAGTACAACACGCCCTGTGTATGTTTTCGCGCGTTTATTTAAATATCTCGTAATATTTCTACTGGTTCGAATTGCAAAGTATTAGCGTTAACAATGTTTATCAAATGAAGCGCTTAAATGAATATGTTATTTACATTATAATAAGGATATTATAAGGATTATAAATAGGAAATATTTTAATAAGGATTTATACTTTGTGACAATTACACTAATCTATAGGTGTCACTATTATCCTTCCTTTAAAAAAAGAACTAAAATACAATCATAGCAATTATTCTACAAAAAAAAGATATATATGAAAGGTATGTTTTTATTTTTTAGGTTTGAAAAGTGACCTTTGCATCATTAGCAACTACGACTTCTTTAGTAACAGACACATGCAATTACTGCAAGAATATAATTGTATATAAGAATATTTTTTTACATTTTTAATTTATTTGTTACTTTCACTGCCTGAAATAAAATATATAATCTTAAGCGAAAAATAATGAGTAATAGCAGGTAAAAATTTACCCTTATACTATACAATGTGTAACAAAAACCCTGTTCGACCCGTGAACTGGTTATTAGATATCGCGAGTTGGTTCTATATATATAATGTAATCATTTTAGAAATACTAGGAAAAAAAGTTACTCATATAAAATATTAATTGACATTTTCAATTGTAAAATGGTGGTAGAGCTTTGTGCAAGCTCGTCTGGGTAGGTACCACCCACTCATCAGATATTCTACCGCAAAACAGGAGTACTTTGTATTGTTGTGTTCCGGTTTGAAGGGTGAGTGAGCCAGTGTAATTACAGGCACAAGGGACATAACATCTTAGTTCCCAAGGTTGGTGACGCATTGGCAATGTAAGTGATGGTTAACATTTCTTACAATGCCATTGTCTATGGGCGTTGGTGACCACTTACCATCAGGTGGCCCATATGCTCGTCCGCCAACCTATACAATAAAAAAAATAAAAAAAAAATACCAAAATTTCATAGACAACTGAGGTCATTACCTCTTGTCCTAGCTACCCGATAGGTAAGAGCTATCGAGCGCTGTCGCCCGCGCCGCACCTGTGTTGTCATGTAATTTTCGTCATTTAAATAAGTTAATATTTTTTTCGGGGTAAATTTTTTGCTTACAATTTTTAAATGATTACATAAATAGAACCGATTATAGATACCTAATAACCAGTTCACGAGTCGGACACGGTTTTTGGTACACGCTGTATACTGTCTCATTGGTCTAGTGGCTAGATATAAGGCCACAGACCCAGTGGCCCTGGGTTCAATTCCCAGGTCGGGACAATAAATAGTTGACAATTGACAGTGGACAGATGACATTTGACAGATGACAGTTGTCAGTTGAAATTTTGTCTATTTTGACAATTTTGACAATTTAGAGAATTTTGACAATTTTGTCTATTTTTACAATTTTGACAATTTTGACAATTTTCACAATTTTTACAATTTTTACAACCTTGACAATTTTGGCAATTTTGACAATTGTGACTATTTTGACAATTTTCACAATTTACACAATTTACACAATTTTGACAATTTTCACAATTTTGACAATATTGACTATTTTGACAATTTTGACAATTTTGACAACTTCGACTATTTTGACAATTTCGACTATTTTGACAATTTTCACAATTTGCACAATCTACACAATTTACACAATTTACACAATTTACACAATTAACACAATTTTCACAATTTACACAATTTACACAATTTACATTATTTCGACCAATTTCCCGGGTGGACCGAATATTGATGGGAGAGCCGCTCATGGAAATTCCTTTATGGAATAGACCTGAAAAATTACAATATAGCATGTTTACAAAAACTAATAACGTAACATAATCTCTTGTAATATTTATTTTCGATTTTATGAGGTAATTGTGTTTAGTAATTAATGACAGCTTAACGCGAGCTATATTGAGAGCTGCACCTTTAGACATGGAGGAGCTCATATGCAACATGACGCTGAATGATTCGGCGCTGAAGCCCGCGATGGAGACGCTCGCAGGGTCTCCGCCGAACGCTGCGATGTTGCGCTGGACCCACTTCAGCGCTGCCACCTGGTCTTTGAATCCATTGTTGCCAGGTGCCAGTTCATCGCCTGTGCTTCCTGTCAGGAATTCAAAATGAAGTATTGCCTATGCTTTATTTAAATGTATTTAAGTTATTGACTTACATTAATATATACAATATTGATTTTATAAAATAAATGCTAAACGTCTATTTTACCGAGCGAGCCGAGTCTGTAGTTAATGGTGACGAGAACGATATCTCTATCGAGGAGGTCATGGGGTCCTGCCAAGTCGCTTCTTGTCATGGAGTAAAATCTACCCGCAGGAATGAAAACTATCACCGGCAGAGGTTCCTTCCTGAAAAAATATGTAAAGTATTTTTTTAGACTGGTTAAGCAATACTGTTACCTCTTAATATTAAATACACAAGTAGCGTTGCATTATGTATTATCGCTAACATCTAGTACTGACATCAATTTAAATGAATGCTAATTTTAAAATTATCATGCGAGACAATTTTACGCCCGTGAAGATATGAATGTAGATAGTGAATATGTTCGCTTAGTTTAATCTGTGCGTCTATATAAATACATATGTCTGTGATTTCAAAATGACGGCCTCTTTTAAAGTTAAAGTTCTTTTTGCGATTTACCAAAACCAAACCAAGCAATATTAAAATTTTCTGTCTGTCTGTCTGTTTGTCCAGGCTAATCTTTGAAACGGCCAAAAACTACCACTTGAGGTAACTGAGCTATTATAAGAAGTATTTCCAGGTTCCGTTTAGTCGTTATTTTGTCAAAATCGATTGAGCCTATCAAAAGTTATACACAAGTCGTATTTTTGTTGCTATCTATACATACATACATATATCTATACTAATATATAAAGCTGAATTATGATTATATTTGTCCTACCTAAATCAACGCAGAGCCCAAACAACAGAGATTAGAAACTTAAATTTTTGGCAGTAGATACATTTTATGATGTAAGCATAGGTGCTTAGTAGACCAAGGAACCCTTCCTTCCTTTTTGGAAATTTCACCCCTAAAGGAGGTAAAATAAGGGATGAACGCTTTATAGAAACCCGTAATTTTCAAAGCATAAAATTTCATATAAAAGCTTCTGGTTAGAGATAAATAAATACGCATTGTAACGTTTTTCACAATGCACCAACTAAGAGGGTGAAATAGAGGGTTGAACGTTTATATGAGGAGTCCGTCATTTCTGAAGTAAAAAGAATAATACTTAATGTTAAAGCTTAGTAAAGTATAACAAGGAACTGAGTCAGCTCTTGTCGGTACAATCCATATTCTTGTAAAATAACGCGTAATCTTGAAAAAATATTGAGTTCCCAATCAATTTCCATTCGCATACATAGTACATTGTATTTACCTGTCCTCCTTGAGCGGGGTGTAGACATTGACGGTCAGACAGTCCTCGTCCACGTAGTAGCCCGGCGGCGCTGGCAAAGGACACGCGGGACCGTCTTCACTCGCGTCCACCGGACTCTTGTACTCCAATATCAGTTTCGGTGGCTGGAGGGACGTTTTTCATTGAGAATTTAAATTAGGTATTATGTTATTATATTGATTGACACTTTGTGATATTGTGTAATAAAATCGATTCACTCTAGTATACTGCTAACGTACTCGTAGGTATTGCGTACAGGCTTTGCCCGTTAGATACTGTGCATGTGTTGTTATTTCTTCCTGTAGAACATTAGATTCCTAAGTGATCAAATCACGTGTTCACGTGGGGAGATTCACGTGTTCTAACCACTGCACCATCGCAGCCCGAAACTATGTAGATTGTGTATATTGTAACATTTCAACTAGCATGTGTTACTTATCATAAGCTAGTGTACCTCACCTGGAACCTCAGCTCCCCGACCGACGTCTCGGCGTAGCGTATCCCGCGGTACGTCTCGAAGCGTCGTCCGAGGCGTGTCACATTGTATCCACCGCGGAACTCGGCCCACGCGGTTTTTATGATGGGAGGCACTTCAGACAAAAGTTAAGTATTTACAAGGGCGAAGGTAAGATATAGGATTTTTTTCTAGTGTGTTTAGTAATTTCTATAAGCATTCTTCGAAAAATACTTGCGTCAAATTAATATTTTATCTGAGTTACAAATAAAATAAAATAAAACTGAGCCTATGTTCCTTCTACATAAAGTAGGTAGCTTACTAAAGGAAAAAAAAAAAAAAAAATTAAAATCCATTCAGCAGTTTCAAAGTGTTTCGGTAAATATAATCTAAATTTAAATTTAAATTAATTATTTTACGCCGAAACATCAATGTAAAACCTTTCACTGTACAATAGATACATTATGTAAATGATTTCATTGCACTATGCATAAGTGCATTGTTACTTAAAGTCGTATTGAAATCGCATGTATTTAATGTTTTATTTTGAATTGCTAGTTCGTGTTTCAACTCGTATCGAGTACATATATATCCGTGGTCGAGTAAGATTAATCTAAGCGTCCTCGCGCTTGACGTCGCCTTTTTTTATAGACTATTCGTCTTCGTCTGCCGCTTTTGGACAAATATCGCAACTGAAATTTGAGTTGTTCACACACATTCAGAGACGGTGATAATATTAAAAATACTTTAAATAATGTAGATCATTTATTCAAATTGCATTTACTTATATGCTCAATGCTAAAAAGGCACTGTTATCGTCTTCTTCGTTTAGACTTCTATTAGATAGTCAAGGTTGGATTTAACAAGTGCATTGTAAGCCAGAAATCGCGTCTTGTATCGAATACAAGAAGCTATTTTGCGCAGTGAGCTAATTAGAGATATTAATTTGTTTTTAACTCATTCATTAATTTGAGGTTTCCGTGATAATTTTTCATCTAGAATTAAAAATAAGTATTTCTCCTGCTCAGATCTAGAGAGTGTATCATTGTTTATAGTTAGAGGTATATTTTTTGTTTTTCGCTCTGAATATCATGTGTTGTTTATTTTTGTGTTAATAGTTAATAAGTTGCATTAACACCAAGTGTTATATTTATTTAGATCTTGTTGAGCAATTTCTTCTAATTCTTTTATATTTCGGCCATAATAAAAAGGGCAAGTATCGTCAGCATACAGGTTGATATGTCCCGATAAGCCAATTTTATTAACATTATTAATGTAGATTTAAAACAACAAGAGACCCAGCACTGACCTTGTGGGATTCCGCAGGTAACGCTTTTATCGGTACTTGAAAATTTTCCTATTTTTACTATTTGTGGTCCAGATATTCCTATGGTACTTAATTTAGCAAGCAGTAGTGAGTGGCTTATCGTGTTAAATGCTTTTTTTAAGTCAATTTTATTCCTGGTCTACATAAAACATGTGTTATATGTTTCATTTGGGCGATGTCGTCGTATTTTACTAGCGAGTTCGGCACCTATAAGAGCAAAAGCACTATTAAATACTTAACAAATTTCATTCCCGCTGGTTAAAGATATCGAATTTATTACGAGTCTAGGAGGCAATCATAGCCTGTTGTGCTTAACATATCTATGTATAGTGTTTTATCTCTCGCGTTAGATAATAAATCAATATTAAAATCCTCAAATACGATTCCTCGCTTGCGACTTTTTGCTGCGTTGAATATTTCTCAATAAATTTGTCTAAATTCTATTTTCCAGGGTTATAAGTTGCACCGTTTAATGCATATTTTGTTCGATATATCCATAAGTAGTGAACTCCATCGTGTTGTAATTCCTCTGTAATATATTTCTGAAGACTTTCGTGACTAAAAATCGATACTCCTCCGTCTTTTTTGCTTGACTTAATCGTCAAATTAGTTTCCTCGTTCTTTTCACGAAGTGACAGTTCGTCTTTAAGAGACGTGTTCAAGATCGACCATCTTCCAATTTTGAAAAAAAAAATCCAATTAAAAGTTATCTACGGTAGCCTGTACGACAATTGTATTAAAAACAAAACAAGAGAATCCGTCAAGCGCTCTCTAGTTATCTCTCAGTAAGTGTCGCTCTTCTTATCGACTTCACATTCCATGAATTGTCACGATTATAATAATTATGAATGACTAGTTGTGCCCGCGGTTTCATCCGCATATAATTAATAAAAATATAATTAATAAAAAACAGCCAAGAACCTCCCTCGATAAAAGGACTATACAATACAAAAATATTTTTTAAATTCGAACCAGTAGTTCCTGAGATTAGCGGATCAAACAAACAAACTCTTCAGCTTTATATATTAGTATAAATATAGATATAGATAATATCGTTTAACGTATAGGAACTAACCTGCGTTGGGTCCATGATCATGTTCGTGCAGGTTCTGATAGGAGTGGCAGCACGCGAGCACCACAAGGAGCAACACATTAAACAACGTCTTCATCTTGCGGACGAAAATCTACTGACAGGAAAATGAAACGGAGCCCTTTATATAAGTGTGTAACCGGGGACATATTCTACGTCTTAGATTTTTATTAACTTACTTGTGATAGTTACAAACCTACGATATGTAATACAACAATACAACAATATGTTTGCGTAAATACTACTCGTATTTATATTATTTTATATATTTTTTGTTGAATATATTGTTTAGGTATGTGCATGAAGTCAATAACATTATAATAATAATAATAAATAATACATTTATTTATTCTCTCCCACGGATCATTTATGTTTACATTTTTTTAAATCTTAGAAATAAATACAATTGATTAGTATGTGGAAGGCAGGAGCCCAAACTATGCGTGTGTGTGTGTGTGTGTGTGTGTTTGCATGTGTGCGTGTGCGTATATGTGTATAATATGGATGAGTAGAACATTTGTACATGCTACTTTCTACCACAATTATTTGTTTGTTATTAATATCAATTAAATTAATATTTTTTCTGTCTCTTCATAGTCCAGTTATAAAAGCCAATCAGTTTATTTTCTCTTACATGCGAATTTACTAAATTTGAAATAGAGAGTGATTTATTTAATTTATTGTAGAGCCTTGCTGGTTTAAAAATTGTAGAATTTTTTGGCCAAAAAAGTATTAACCGCCACAGATTTACATTCTTCATAAGATCTTCTAGAGTCAGCTACATCATTTTGTTTTTGTTTTTTTTTTTATGTAATAGTGAGCAAACAAGCTGGAGGCTTACCTGATGGAAAGTGACTACCACCGCCTATGGACATCTGCATCATCCAAGGACTAGCAGGTGCGTTGCCGGCCTTTGAGGAAAGAGTACGCTCTCTTCTTGAAGGTTTTTATGTTATATCGGTTCGGAAAAGTCGCCGGCGAAAGCTGGTTCCAAGGAGTGGTTCTGCGAGGCAGGAAATGCCTTAATTGCGCTCTTGTGGATTTCCAGACATCGAGGTGGTGAGGATGGAATTTTGCATTCTGGCGCGATGTCCGATGGTGAAATTCAGCGACCGGGACTAAGCCAAACAACTCCTCAGAACACTCCCCATGATATATGCGATAGAGGATGCATATAAATAGAGTGCCTAAAATGCTACCTTGAGGAATTCCATAGGTGATAGGGATCTCATTGCTAATGACATCACCTATTTTAACTTGCTGGGAGCGATTTAGCAGATAATTTTGTAAAATTGTAGTTGCCTATCTTTAATGCCTAAACCGTCTAACTTCTCAATCATTTTATTAAAATATACCGTATCGAAGGCCTTTTGAAAGTCAATAAAAATAGCTAAACATTTTTCTTTATTGTCTAATTTGTCTACTATGAAATCCGTTAGAGAATGAACCGCATCTGAGGTTGATTTTATTTTCCTAAAGCCGGCTTTAAAATTGGTATAACTATGGATTTCTTGAGAGAAATGAGGAATATACCTTCGGATAAACATATATTAAAAATGTAGTCACAATAAATTCATTTAGATACTTGAGTACCTTGGACGTGATGCCATCCCAACCAGGACTACAGTTTGTTTTTAGGTTGATTATTAGTCTACCTACTTCATCTTTTAGTAGTGTTTAAGAGAACGAATGAATTTTGCGTAGTTGATGGTCTACAGATGTTAGTCAAGTTGGGTGGTTAGTTTGCGGTAATTTTCGTGGCCAGATCAGCACCTATGTTTGCAAAGAATTTCTTTACTGAGTTTACTGACTCCAGGGGTGTTTTATTTATATTAAGGAGTTCGAAAGATGGGTTTGTAGTTTTATTTAAGTTATTAATATTTTTATTATGTTCCATATTTTTTTGTTAAATATTATTTTCAGTGGCTTTAATTTCATTTATCTCGTAGTCTCTTTTACATTTTTTTTTTTTAAATTTGATTTCAAAAAATTCTATATATATATCGTTTATATGAGATTCTTAATCTCATTATTCACCTCTTTCTTTAATTTGTAGTGCATTCTATCCCTTATTCTTATGCATTTCAGTAAATATACGGTGATCCAGGGTTTTTCAATTATTTTACTTCGCGGGAGCGTATTGGTGGTGATGTTTTTCAAAATAATGATTTGTATAATATTGATGAATATGTTCATGCACTGATTTTGATTGTTATTTATATTATATACTCGCAGCTGCCCGCGGCTTCGGTCGCGCAAAAGTATAAGTAAAGGATAAACGATTACTTGAAATTTGGATTGGTATGTGATTTTAAAGTAAGAAGCATGAATATGTCTACTGGTCTACGATTCTGTTGCTTAAATACCTCGGTCATCTATCCACGACGTTAGATATACATATATACTAATGTAAATGAGCAAGCTTACTAATATATATTTTTTTATTCTATCAAACTTAGATTAAAAAGAACTAACTCTTTAGGGATTGAGGGTCCAAATGATGATAAGAGGTGATAGTCCCTAAGCTTTACCTCAACCTGAGTTGAGGTAAAGCTAAGGGACTACCAATTAAGTTGTACACATGGCAATAATGGAAAATGTTTTCTTTATCCAAATTTCACTAACATATTGAGTTCGTTCGTTCGTTAAAAAAAATATATCTCCCATCAAATATATTGATATAACATATGGTGTATTTTGAATTTCATTATTTGCACCCAACTCTTCTAAACATGTATTTCAAAGTTTCTAAAAACTTTGAAATACATGTTTATTAATTCAATCAAAAAACACAAATAGTAATTTTTTTATTTAATTTTTATATTTATGCTTTCACCCCATTTCTCCCGTTTGGAGTTGAATTTCTAAAAACGACGAAATACGTATGCATAGCTTTAATACTAAATATCATTCTTCTTACACCAAAAATGACGGAATCCCCATACAAACTTTCAACCTCTTTTTTACCCTCTTACTGGTAGATTTTCAAAAACGCTGAAATACATTTTTATTTATTAAGCTTGTATATTAAATTTCATGCTTCTAACTTTAAAAATGACAATGGTTTCTAAACAATCGTTCAACTCTTTAGGGGTAGAATTTCCAAAAATGCTATCTTATTGGGTGTATACATTATAAAATGTATCATATGCCAAAATTTCATTGTCATTATATTATGTGTATAGATAACAACAAAAATACGTATTTTTTATAACTTTTGATAGACAACTGATTTTGATGGAATAAAGACTAAACCGAACCATGAAATAGTTCTTATAATAATTCGGTTATTCCAATTTGTAATTTTAAGACGTTTGAAAGATTAGCCTGGACAAACAGACACACAGAGTGTAAAAAAATTATTGCTTTTGTCTACGTGTATCTTTAAATTGACATAACTTTATTATTTATGAACCGATTGAAATAAAACAAACACTAAATGTTAAGTCAAGTTAGCCATAAGACAATAGTGAAAACTGCATTCAAATCCGTTAAGCCGTTTCTAAGATTAGCGTGCACAAACGCACAGACAAACAGATATTCTATTAATCATTGTTTTGGGTTCTATTGTGTTTATAAAGACCCCCGATAAAAGTTTTACTCATATATCTTCCATGTACAGACATCGACCAGTTACAGATTTATTATACTCGGTGGTAGAGCTTTGTGCAAGCTCGTCTGGGTAGGTACCACCCACTCATCAGATATTCTACCGCAAAACATCAGTACTTTGTATTGTTGTGTTCCGGTTTGATGGGTGAGTGAGCCAGTGTAATTACAGGCACAAGGGACATAACATCTTAGTTCCCAAGGTTGATGGTGCATTGGCAATGTAAGCGATCGTTAACATTTCTTACACTGCCAATGTCTATGGACGTTGGTGACCACTTAGCATCAAGTGGCCCATATGATCGTCCGCCAAGCAAAGCTATAAAAAAAAAATGTATAGATATCACTAAAATCTAAATACAATCATCTTTTAATTTTTCAAAATTTAATTTGCGAGTATTTAACTTTTTAATAAATATTATTGGTATTATATTTCATACACAAAAGGATTGGTTCGTGATCTGTTATTGCTGTTTTTAAAATAAAGGTGAAAGAAGATAGTTTTGTTTTAAAGATTATATGGTCTCAGCAACTATTGGCTCTAGTAGGTGTATAATATGCCGGGATTAAACCAAAAAATGATAGGACTTCAAGATATTTTGAAGTATTTTGATTTAAGTCAGCAATATTAATATTAATAATAAATTTTATATGATAAGAGCTGCACGAGCAAGTTGTTAAGATTATTAAACCTATACAAGTAGGCACTTGGAAATGTAAACGATATTGCATGAAAGGTTATGGAAAGTTATTGATAAGAAAGGTAAAATACACACCTCAGTACATACGTGCAAACCGCACACAAATGTAAACATATCTTTTAGCGATCAACATTTCGCTACGACTCGACTTCGTACAGTGAATAATAACATCAGACGTCGATATTCTATGTACTGTTTATTGGTCCGATCTTTGTACTGGAAAAATAAAATAATAAGCCCACGTACGTAAGTATTATTCCCTACCATAATAAATAACGTATTCATTTTATCACATATTATCGAAGAATTGTATAACTAATGAGAGTTGTGTCGTCCTTGATATGAATGATAGGTAAGTATGATATCATTCATAATCATGTGACTGAGACTTTCTTCCTTTGTTACTATTTGTGTGTACCACGTTTTCCTCGTATGAGTTTGTCGCCGAACAAAAGGTGGAGAACTCTGTGACGACGCGCGGCGGCTTCGGCGTAGTACCGCAGGCACCTCTATGTACATATTATGATAAATACCTACTTAATATTATGAGACATAAGTTTAACGTAAAATATTATATAATTAATTACCAACCAATAATAACTACTCCGTTAGTGTGCCAAAGGAAAAACCGAATAAGGCATAGTTAATCAATGATAATTACAGTCATTTTTTTAAATATATTATTGACTTTCATTGCTAATTGTACTTTACATTAATAAATGAATAATACAAAACACTATAACATACAGATTACCTAAATAGTTAAAATTTAGACATACTTGAATTAAAATTTGATTATCTTGATCTGTTAAAGAATCCACTATAAATCCATAAAAAATATATAATATAGTTTCGATGGTGGCAATCTTTAATGAGTTATTTAGTTCCTTAAGATAAATTTCTTCTTTAAGTTTCCAATCCGATTTGTGAATGATTGTAAATTTTGCTACGATATGTTATGTAGGCACTTTGGCTACTGATCTTACAATGTTCATACGTAATGAATGTTACGTTATCTTTTAAATAATTGTACTAAAACAGTAAGGTGAAGGAAATAACATATTTATATACATTTGATTACTTTTTTTACATATTTATACAGTATGTAACAAAAACCTTGTCCGTCCCGAACGGGGCATATTGGTGTGTTATAGACATAACTATAAACAATATTAAATATCAAATATTCATCATTATAAAAATTTTATTGTAATTTTCCAAAATACAAATTTTAGTGCCCTAATTCACCAACATCGAGCAATTTTTTTAAATGTGACAACACCAGATTCGTTAGGAGGCTTCTTTGAGTGCTTTTGAACACCGCTGGCACGTGTTAGGCCGTGTCACTATTACTAAGCGCGATATTGTGCGATATTATTTGCCAACTAAAATAAAAAAAGCCACAAATCACCTAGCTCACACTCTCAGCAAATGATCTGAGCTAATTGGACTCTAGCGAGTAATTTATTTATTTTCTTTATTAATTAAATTTTTTCCTACACAATCAAGTTTCCATGACTAACTAAAACATAAACAATAACCACACAGCTTATAAGAGACTAAAGAGAAAGAAAAAATAAAATAATGAGCATGATGGAAGGCTGCCCTAAACTATTACCAAATATTTTATTACTTTTCGTTCGTACACATTTTTCTTTGTTAAGCCGACACTGGTTAATGCCGAAAGGCGATGTCGGCTTCTTCAAAGAAGCGGCGAAGCGAGCGTCGGCACGTGACATGCTGTAGAATAATCGATAGTTTGACTATCGATAGTAATGCATTCGATAGTTTAGATAGTATTGCAATGCCCATTAGTTTTAACCAAAATTTATCGATTTTATCGATGGTTTTGGACTCTTAATGATTTTTCATTAACTAAATTGATAGTACAAAACCATCGATGCTATTAATAGTATTTTTTTTTTTTTTTTTTTATAGTTCCCGGGATGGCAAATGACTCTACTTCACCTGATGGTAAGTGATAGTAAAGTCCAAACGCGACGACGGCTAGTGCAGTCAGGAAGAATGACTTGCACTAGCCGCCCCCGCCTTGCCGGCCCGCAAGATGCCTCTTCACGCCTCGTTTGAAGGAACCCGGGTCATAAGAGGAGGGGAACACGTGTGCTGGTAACGAATTCCATGTTTTAGAGGTGCGACAAAGAAAAGAGTTGCCAAATTTCTTCGTGCGCGATGGAATTGATGTCACAGTTAGTCGGTGACATCGAGAGCCAGCACGCGTAGATTTGTGAAGGAAAGGGGAAGCAGGAATGAGGGTGAATAGCTCCTCTGAGCACTCGCCGTGATACAGTCGATAGAAAGCGCTCAGTGCCGCTATCTCTCGACGCAACTGTAAAGGCTCGAGGGTGTTGGTGACCTTTACGTCGCCAATAATGCGAACCGCACGTCGCTGCAACCGATCCAAGGCCTCCAGTAAGTACTTAGCGGAGCCATCCCAAAGGTGCGAGCAATATTCGACGCAGGACCGCACCTGTGTTTTATACAACAGGAGCAGTTGTTGTGGCGTGAAAAAACGCCGCACCTTGTTCAGGACTCCGAGTTTTCGTGAGGCTGTTTTTATAACAGCCTCGATGTGATCCTTTGGATTGAGGTCGCACCGAACGTCAATTCCCAGTATGGCGACTTTGCCTTGTATCTCCAGCGTAGTGCCACAGAGGGAAGGAGGAGGGGAAAATGGTGACTTTTTCGCTGTGAGAGCGCATACCTGTGTTTTCTTGGCGTTGAACTCAACAAGATTATCAGAGCCCCATTTGGCAATGAGTCCTAACGTCCTATCGAGTTCAACAACAAGATCCCTCCGTCTCTCCCCAGTTTCCGCCCGCCCAGCTCCTGCGCTTCCGTGGTATCCCCCGTGCACTGTACTATCATCTGCATAGCAATGTATGTTCCCGAGAGAGAGTATATCATTGATATGCAGAAGAAAGAGTGTGGGGGAAAGCACAGACCCCTGGGGGACCCCAGCATTCACTACATGGAATTTTGAAGCGCAGCCATCAACTAAAACGCGAAGGCTACGCTTGTGTAGGAAGCTGGCAATCCAGGTGCAGAGCTGAGCTGGCAGACCGTATGCCGGCAGCTTGGAGAGAAGACTTCTGTGCCAGACCTTGTCAAAAGCCTTGGAGATATCGAGGCTGACAGCCAACGATTCCCCACGCTTGTCGATAGCTTCACCCCAGAGGTGTGTTACGTACGCTAGAAGATCACCTGTGGACCGTTTCGGTCGAAACCCGTATTGACGATCATTAATCAGACAGTGATCTTCTAGGTAATGGATCAGTTGGTTATTTAGAATCCGTTCCATCACCTTACAAAGTACTGAAGTGATAGCTATTGGCCGATAATTAGCCGGGTCTGACCGATCCCCTTTTTTGGGAACCGCTTGCACATTAGCCTCTCTCCAAGAATCCGGCACACGTCCTGTATAGAGAGACAGCTGGAACAGGCGCGTCAACACAGAAGACAGCTCCGCTGCGCACTTCTTCAGCACTATGGCTGGTATTCCATCGGGACCACTAGCTTTCCGTACATCGAGTGATTGCAGCTCTGCACGCACATCGCGCTGCCTGATTTTGATGTCAGGCATCGTGTGGCCACATGAAGGTATTGAAGGTGGCTGTGCACTGCAATCATCGATCACAGAGTTGTCCGCAAAGAGTTTTGCCAGAAGATCGGCTTTCTCTTGCGGACTGTGAGCTAGCGATCCGTCCGGATTCCTGAGCGGTGGCAGCGAAGGTTGGCAGAAATTGTTTTGCACAGACTTGGTCAGACGCCAGAAGCTACGAGAGCCCCTAGGATACGAAACAAGGTCGTGACCAACCTGTACAATGCGCTGTGCATCCGCTCTCGTGTATGCCTTCCTACAGGACTTGGAGCTTTTGTTGTAGGTTGCTTTCAGTGAGTCAATGTTAGATGCCCCACTAACGCAGCCATTGATCCATGCGCGATATGCCGCCTGCTTAGATGACACAGCATCGGCACATTCGCGAGTGAACCAACGGTTACGCGTACCCTTACTGATGAGGTCTGAGTTAGGAATGTAGTATTCCATCCCCAACAGGATCTCATCAGCAATAGCAGCGGCGCTAGCTGTCGGGTCATTCTCACTAAAGCAACGCTCCCTCCAAGGGACTGACGCATAGTAATCGCGCAATCCGTCCCAATCTGCCGACTTATAGTGCCAAACACGACGTTTGCATACCGCTGGTGACGGCAGCTTGGCCTGTGGCACCTTGGTAGATATCAGGCAGTGATCCGAAGAACCAAGAGGAGCCCGAACCTCAACCTGATATTCCACCGGGTGAGTAGTCAGCAGAAGGTCCAGTAGAGAAGGCGCTTGCCCGTCAATATCTGGGATCCTGGTGGGCTGATCAACCAGTTGGGTCAAGTCTTGCGTGAGAGCGAAAGCATGAGCAGTCCTTCCAGCATGGTCAGTTTTGGGAGACTTCAACCATGACTCGTGGTGAGCATTAAAGTCCCCCAAAAACACCAGTTCCGCGTTAGGAAACTGCTCTTGTGCAGCATCTGCCACCCGACTAAGATGGTCAAATAGTCGGCTTGTCTCCAAGTCACCATTATGGGATCTGTAGAGGCACACGTAGACTCGACTCTGGCGAATCAGGTCCACACGTACCACCAACATGGAGAAGGAAGGGTCCAAGCAGCGCAGACGGTGACAGCAAACATCCGTCCTGACGAACAAGCATACTCCGGCTTTCGCTTTGAAGGATTCTTCTAGCATGTAGCCGGGATAATTAAGGTAGCTGGTATCGACAGGACGGAGTATTTGAGTCTCCGTAAGAAACAACATTGCTGGCCGTGCTGTCTCAAGATGGTGGTGGACAGCATTGAGGTTAGCATGGAGTCCACGGATGTTACAGAACTCGACCTCAAACAGCGAAGGTATGGTGGGGGTGTGCACCGCTGATCGACCGTTATTTCCTGTATGCGCTCTCATTTGGGAAAGGCGAGACGTGAAGCGAGCGACGCATTGCCACGATAGGGATGGTCAAAGTGTGGAGCTGTGTTTCCCCAGGAAGCTGCCAGAAGGGAAAATAAACTGACCCGCCGGACGGAAGGGCCCCCGAACCCTCCCGGTAGTGGCCGCCGGGACCCCACCGTCCGGTCACCAACCGGCACGACGGTCCACACCGAGATTATGCGTGGCCTGGTGGGGCAGCCTCGCGAGCTGGTTAAGAACGCTTGGGCCCCTGTACTATGCCACGGGCGGCCAGCGGAACAACCGTTTCTACGGGTCTCCCTGTCCGGCAGGTCAACATAATTTCCCCCGGCATTGGTTCAACACCAACTTCCACCGGACCACCACATATCACGGCGATGCGCGCTCGTGCACTGGCTGTACGCTGGCTGATCTCGAAACGCGACTGCGAACAGCCACTTCACGAGTTTTTCACCATGCGTACGGTGGTAACAAGCCAGGCGGATGAGAGTCATCCTACCACCAGATGAGCAGATGGACGCTCAGATATCCCTTAGTCGCCTCTTACGACACCCATGGGAGAGAGAGGGGCAGTGAATTGTATTCTTACTCCGTCACTGCACGGAGCAATATCGATAGGTTTTGGTTAAAACTAATGTATTTTGCAATACTTTCAACACTATCGTTTTTATCGAATGAATTACTATCAATAGTATCGCTAGATTTGCTGTTATCAATAGTATTCCAAATTTCACAATTGTCAATGTTATCGATAAACTATCGATACAATTATTTTCACTTAACTACTACACTACACTCACTCACTCAGTTTGGCGCGTAAACTACTTGCGAGAGGTCGTCTTGTAGATGTGCTTGTGTTCCGCGATACGTTTTACGTTTTCTAATCAAGAGTATTTCAATATATTAATATGTCTGAATATGAATAATTATGACCAAATTAAATCAGGAGGAAATGTGCTACAACGCGTCCGTGCAAACTATGTCCAACGGTTCCAGTAAAATTACATAAGAGTATATTTTTACCTACCTACCTACCTACCTATCCACCTACCTGCCTGCCTGCCTGCCTGCTACTTGCGGATCCCGAACTAATAAGCTGTCAAATTTTTTCGTCGTAGAATTTTCTTTAACATAATTAATGAATGTTTCGCTTTTCTGCGACTGAAAAAAAAGGTGTCGAAACCTGTCGCGACATGAATCACATACTATGGGATTAAGGGTCATATATTGGTGGGAACGTTATATAAAGGTTTTGGGTTGAAAAATCGTTATAAAGAGGTTTTCGCAAAAAAGGTTCGCAATGTAAATCTATATATTACATAGATACTTATGGACAATTCAAGGATATATGGATTACGAAAAATTTGTTAAATCGAGGAATTCGTTATATTGGGTTGCACTGTATACACAAAATTACTTGAAATATTTATTTATCGTTATTTGTAATTTTTTAAACTATCCACTTCATTGTTTTTCCCTATTTAACATAAATATTCACAAATTCGATGTAAGTTATAAACTAACTATTATTAAGGTTGTTTTAATTATTACTTTTTTCATTATTGAACGTCATTTGTAGCGACTAACAATGACAAACAATCAATCATCTCTTCCTACATCCTACTAATATTATAAATGCGAATGTTTGTATGGATGTTTGTTACTCTTTCACGCAAA
The DNA here is from genome assembly GCA_905220585.2 of Nymphalis polychloros. Taxonomy (NCBI): domain Eukaryota; kingdom Metazoa; phylum Arthropoda; class Insecta; order Lepidoptera; family Nymphalidae; genus Nymphalis; species Nymphalis polychloros. The sequence continues at coordinate 10,408,062 of HG992263.1, read as the reverse complement.
AACTATTGAATAGATTTTAATGAAACTTAACAATAATATAGCTCATACATCAGAATAGGATATAGGCTATAATTTATAAAGCTATTGAGTAAATTGGAAAAAATGTACCAGTAATTATCTCTATAATTTGTAGGAGAGCCGATACCAACCATCAGTGACAGTTGCCTTAGTAACCGTTGCCATAGTAGCCGATTTGATGATGTTTATATTAATAAGCTAGCTGTTGCCCACGGATTCGCTCGCGCGTAATTTATATCTATCTTAATATTATAAAGAGGTAAAATTAGATTTTTTGTATGTTTGTTTATAGTGAATAAACTCAAAAACTACTGTACTATGTTTATAAATTATTTTACCTACGGAAAGCAGCGAGTAACTCGCTGCCCGTCCCGACTTCGTACGGGTAAAATAAGGATTTTATCCCGTGCATTTTTTAATCAATACGATATACACCGATCGATTCACCACATTCGCCCATCCAGTAGACTGTATGTGTGTTCTGTACAGGGCATATAATAATCCTACTTCCCACTAATATAATAAACGCGAAAGTTTGTTTGGATGTATGGATATTTGTTACACTTTCACGCAAAAACTGCTTAATGGATTTTGATAAAACTACAATAAAATAGCTCATACAATAAAATTGGATATTTATTTCCAAAATGCATATTTTGTATTAACAAATTGATTCTTATCAAAACAAATACTTTTAATACTTATATAGGTAGATAAATTGTCTTTTACACTATGTTATTTGGACAAATATTTTAAAAATTACGACGAAAGTGAATACACTGTGGGAGTGGTGGAAGAAGAATTCTTTGTTTCTTTGTTTTTGTTACTTCTTCTTTCTTTTTGTTATGTCATATTAATATGTTCGTTTTCATTGCATCTCTCAACCGCATTAAAATCGTTATTATTTATTAACCTGAATATTCCAAACAACTATTTATGACTTGGTATAACTGGTGAAGGATATCAAACGTAAGTATGGAATTGATGCACGAACGGCAAATGACCTAATGAATAACGTTAAACTTGTAGAGCTGCATAGATCATTTATAAATAAAATTATTGACTTAGTGCTTTGAAATAAATCTCAAATTGATGTACGTGAGTGTATGGATCCTCTAATCCCTGTAGACGCATCACATCCACCTTTAACATTTTTTCTTGGCGTTAAACAAATGCATGATCTGCTTCCTGATATAACGCCTTCTAAATACTGTTTTTATAAAGCAGATTATGTAAAAATACAACAAGAGTCAAAAACCATTCATTGGTATGATCTCCTGGGTGAGTGTGACTCTGTTGACACTATGGTGACTATATTTTATGATCAGTTACATATTCTTATTCGCAAACACGTACCATTACCCAAACCTAAAAATAAAAAATACCCATTCTGGTTTAGTATGTGCTTAATTAATTGTATAAAGGAAAAATATAAGTGCAGAATAAAAATACGCAAATACAGTAACCCTCGCGATATTCTAACATTCGAACTTTTAAAAAAACGATGTGAAAGATTATTAAAAGAATCGTACGCTAAGTATCTTGAGCATATAGAAATGTCTTTGCGATCAAATCCCAAGTTATTTTAGTCCTATCTAAAAAAGAAGAAAAAATGCAACTTCTATCCAGCGAGAATGAAATTGGATACATTTGTAGCAACTAAAGGCACAGATATATCTAATATTTTTGCTGGCCACTTTTCATCTATTCATACTAATATATCTTCGCCATCATCATCTCAATCATTTCCTATGGTATCATACCCTAATAGCTGTCTGAGCTTAATATCCTTTTCACCCGATCAAATCCTTAGGGTCTTAAAAGGACTTGACAGTTCTAAAGGCGCAGGTACAGATGGTATTCCAGCTATATTTGTAACAAGTTGTCCTGAAGGCTTAGCAAAGCCGCTTACATATATTATAAACTGTTCTCTGAGCACTGGCATCTATCCATCACAATGGAAAGAAGCTCTGGTTATTCCTCTTTATACAAATGGAGATTGTAGTCTCATTAGTAATTATAGACCAATACCCATCATTTCTGTGTTCGCCAAATTATTTGAACTAGCTATCTATCCAATCTTCTTCTCACAATTCAAGGCAACCATTGCTCCGGAACAGCATGGATTCTTGAAAGCGAGATCTCAACTACAACCAATCTCACATCTTTTGTCGAGGATCTTGTTGAGGCGATGGATGTTGGCAACTCAACACAGTTAATCACACCATACTGCTACATAAGCTTGAGATGGTCGGTGTGACTGGCAATCTTCTAACGTGGTGTAAATCCTATCTTCTATCTAGAAAGTTTATAGTTGTTATTAATGGTTACTCTTCTAAATCATTTATTTCCTTTTCTGGAGTACCTCAGGGATCTCATTTGGGGCCTCTATTCTTCAATATTTTCATTAATGACATCTGCTCCTGTTTCGCCCACTCGAAATGCCATTTGTACGCCGAAGATCTCAAGCTTTACAGAACTGTTTGCACTGAAGCGGATGCTATCTGTCTTCAAAATGATCTTAACAACTTGGCGTTATGGTGTCAAACAAATTGCATGAGGCTTAATACCGCAAAGTGCTATGTTATAAAGTTCAGTAGGAAGACATCTTTTGAAAGAACTTGCTCAATCGATGGAAATACACTCTCTGAAGTAGAACATATTTAAGATCTAGGTATCATACTGGATACTAAATTAAGATTTAATTTACATATTGACGACATAGTAAGTAGGTCTTTTAGGACCTTGGGTTGGATTTGTATTGCGTAACTGCAGGCATTTCAAAAATGCTGAGACAATTTCAAAAATATCGCTCTTTACAGCATTAGTTCGTAGCGTTTTGGAATATGGCAGTATAGTTTGGAACCCTCATTTTGACATTTATAAAAATAGGTTAGAAAGTGTTTAAAAAAGATTTCTCTGGCATTTAACCTACAGTCTCAATTTTGCTAAAAAACTACAAAGCTATGATGAGAGGCTATCATTTTTCAAACTCCTTTCGCTTTATAACCGCAGACGCGTACTAGACAACTCATTTATATTCAAACTAGTGAATGGGTCAATAGACTCATCTTATCTGATGTCCAAAATAATGTTTCGTGCTCCTACAAGATCCTTCAGAGCATCTACTTACACGCCTTTTATCGAAAGACTTGCTCACTCACGTTTTAGTCGTCTATCCCCAATGAATAGATTAATTATCAACTACAACAGCATATATAAAATTGCAAATACCTTACATTATAAACATAAGGGCAAAAATAATTCAACGGTTAATCCTGACATTGACATTTTTAATGACAATATACGGAATTTTAAGAAAAAAATAATACTGTATACAATTAATATTCCATAGCCTACAATTATATATAAATTCTTAATAGTTATCCTGGTTTTAAGATCTAACATTTGAACTGTTAACGCTTATATGAATAATTCAATTATCACTACAATTGTCTTAATCCTACGGGTACAAATAAAAACTTAACGCAAAATAGAAACAAATGGATATGCCCGGATTGCTTGCGTACCTTACCCAGACAAATAAACAGTGATAATACACCTGTACGCGGTCACAAACAAAATACAACATTATACTACAACGAGAACATCACACTGCGCAGAGGTGGTTCGACCTCTACTATGGATATATCTTACCAATCCGATGATTACAATGCTTCATTTTTGGATCAAGTGAAATTAATAATATCCTCAGAAATCGCTATCCTCAGAACCGAGCTTAAATCTACCATTGCTCCTTTGCAAAATGACTTAAAAAATCTACGAGAAGAGGTTTCCAGCTTTAAAAACTGCTTAGAATTCTTAAATAACAAATTTGAAGAATTTAATAAAAGAATAAATAACAGCGAGACTGAAATCAAACGTATATCTGAGCAGTGTCTGGAAGTCAATTCTCTTAAGTCAAAGGTAGAAGCCATCGAAGTCGAAAACAATAGCCGCGAGCAATGGTCCCGTAGATCCAACGTAGAGATATATGGAATACCTGAAAAAAAAAAACGAAAACCTATTCACCATTTTACAGGACATCGCTGGCAAGGCCGACTTCAACCTCAATGTTAATACAGACATAGATTTCATCACAAGAGTTGCTTCTAAGGACAAAGATGTTAAAAGAGCTAAGCCTATTATTGTAAAATTCCTTTGTCGCTGGAAAAAAGATGACTTTCTGTCTCGAGTGAGAAAACTTAAATTGAAATGCCATGACATCGGCTTCTTATCAAATAACAAGAATATTTATTTCAATGATCATCTTACAAGTACAAATAAGTTACTGCTACAATTGGTAAAGAAGACTTGTAAAGAAAAATCCTATAGATACGTATGGGTTAAAAATTGTTGCATAATGGTACGCCGAAATGATACCAGTCCGGTTTAACATATAGTTAATTCTTAGTTAATTCTTGTGATGTAAAAAAAATTGTTTAAGTACTATCGTATATTGCAAAAAAAATATTTCCTATATTATGTTGTATTCTCTTGTTGTTATTTTGTATGTTATAAGGCAGGCTCTGTATGGCTATTCAATATTCTTATACTGCATTATATTTATGTATCATTATCCTTATTTGTTATTGTAGCGGCGGCGGTGAGGGGTTGAATAACCCTCGATGATGTTGAAGATACTTGATGAGTTATAAAGTCGGCGAAAATGAAAGATGTGTTGTGCTCTCAATAATATTGCGTGTAATACGATGGTCAGTATGCGAATGTACAAAGATCGAGGAGAGGGGGTGTGGGAACAATATTTTAAAATTTAAAATTTAACCAATTGCGATCGGTAAATGGTATGACGTCTCAACGGTTGAGACGTTACTTAAACTTCTCGACCCTAGATGTCGCTAACTGTCTACTTCGATAGCAATTATGAACAGTTATGTTTATTCCAAGTGTATTTCGCTGTACTTGCTTCTAGAATAATATACTTAATGCTTATATTGCTAAGAGCGTATTGGGCACTTCGCAGCTACATTATTCAATTATATTATTTGCAAGAGAGCGGTAATCACTTATCAGGTGTTAATAGTACATTTGCTGAACAATTAACAAATATTTTAAATGATATTTTATTGTGCACAATTGCCTTCTCCGCTTATAATGGCTAGGGATCTTAGTATTATTTATCAAAACGTTCGTGGACTCAGATCTAAAACTAATATTTTTTATAGGAACCTTATTCATGTTGACTGTGATATTATATGTCTTAGCGAAACCTGGCTGAATGAGTCTCTATTTGATTCGGAATTCTTCGACACACGGTATTCTGTATACAGAAGCGATCGTGATTACACTTTACGAGGAGATAGCTTAGGTGGCGGAGTTCTGATAGCTATAAGATCTCATCTTAATATTCACTCCTCATCTAAAATAAATTTGACAAATTCTGCGTCTGAAGTGATCAAAGTTAGCTTATCAATTAACTTGCTACCAACATCTAGATTAGTGCATATATACTGTTGTTGTCTCCCTCATGGTAAATACCACTTTGGTGTTGAACATTGAAAAGGGAGGATCCTCCGACCAGACGGGTGTTTGTCTGGTTCTTGTATATATGTTCAATCGCTCGGATAACTTTAATATCGCGATGTAGGGTACGTCAGTTTTTAGTTTTCGTATGTGGCGAGATAGATGTCGCTACACCACTATGAAACATTATGCGAGTTTTTTGAATTAGTATCGTCAGAACTCATTTATAATCCTGACGACATTTTTTTAATATTGGGAGATTTTAACATTTCAAATGCTAAATGGAGTTACTGCCAGAATAGTATGGATCTTCAGAATATTTCTGACAATGACATTCTTATTGACTCTATATACCATTTTCTGAATTTTAATAACTTAAAGCAATACAATACCGTACCTAATACTAATAATAGATTTCTCGACTTAGTTATAAGTAATTGTGAATGTTCAATAGTAAGACACAGCGACCCACTTGTACCCGAAGACTCACATCATCCTACATTACTCATTTTACCTAAGATAACCGTACCGCGTGCAATTTCTAAGGCTTTTCGCACCATACGCATGTTTCATATAGCCGATTATACAGCAGTTAATAGAGCTCTGGGTGACATTGATTGGTTTGATCTCCTTAGTGAATCAGATATTACAAAAGCAGTAGATTTATTTTATGAAACGGTTAACAATGTTAAACGTGAAATGGCGCCAACAAAAACTGTTGTATGCAACCGTCATTATCCATTCTGGTACTCAAAATCCTTAGTAAAGATTATTGCTGAAAAACTTAAATATCACAAAAAATGGAAAATGTACAACAGAAATATGGACTATGATATTTTTTGTTTATTGCGGGAAAGACAAAAAAGGGTTCAGATTTATTGCTACGACAGTTACATTAATTATTCCGAAATTCAAATTAAAAAGAACAGTAAATTTTTCTGGACTCTTGTTAAATCGAAACATGCTTCTAATTGCTTCCCTGAAACTATGTTTTATAATGATTCAGTTGCTACTGGTGGCAATGATGTTTGTCAACTTTTCAGCCAATACTTTAATTCGGTCTATGAAGCGACAGTTTCTGGCATTTCTGATCATGATTTAGATAATGTATCATCCAAGACGCATTTAAGTATTTGCTCTATAACTATATATTACACAAGAGATGGTCGAATGCTATCTTAAGGGTCTTGATATCAGAAAGGGATACGGGCCTGATGGCATTCCTCCTTTATTTTTAAAATCATGTCGCACTACTCTATCATATCCGATCTATTTGTTATTCAATAAATCGTTGACTACTGGTAATATGCCTTCTGTATGGAAGCGATCATATATAGTACCAATATACAAATCAGGTAATAAGCACGACATAAAGAATTATAGACCTATTTCTAAATTATGCGTCATAGCGAAAACTTTTGAGAAAATTATCTATGATTCTATCTTTCCTTTATTACGTCCAGTTATTCTTGAACAACAACATGGATTTGTTAAATGTAGATCGACAGAGTCCAACCTCTGTGAGTTAGTGCACCGTGTTTCTTCATCTATGGATAAGGGCAACCAGGTAGATGTAGTTTATACCGACTTCTCCAAGGCTTTCGATAAAATATCACATAACATATTACTTAAAAAATTGAAAGAAGTCGGTATACACGGCGATTTACTTCGGTGGATAAGTTCATACCTTCGAAACCGTAGCCAGGCTGTGACAATCAAACGTTATTGCTCATTCTTCTTTCCTGTCTCTTCAGGTGTACCTCAGGGATCTCACCTTGGCCCCCTGCTTTTCAATTTATATATTAATGACGTCAATGGCATAATTAAAAACTCATGTATTCTGTTATACGCAGACGATATGAAAATTTGTAGAGAGATTGCGACTCCGTTGGATTGCTCACTTTTGCAAGAGGATCTAGACAGATTGTGTCTATATTGTAAACACAATTCTCTATATTTAAACATAAATAAATGTAGCGTCATTCCTTTTTCACGGAAACGCGATCTTACTATACATATATGATTATCGTCTAGACGGTGTTGAGATTAATAGAGTGACCGAGGTGAGAGACCTGGGTATACATCTGGACAATAAGTTGACCTTCGGTTTGCATATAAGTAAGACAGTGGCTAAAGCTTGTCGAATGCTTGGTTTTGTGTTTAGAACGTCGAAAGATTTCAAGAAAACTAGTACCCTAACTCTTCTATATAATTCCTTTGTACGACCTATCCTCGAATACGCTTCCACTGTTTGGAATCCGCATTACAAAACATACATACACCGATTGGAAAGAGTCCAAAATAAATTTATAAGATTTGTGCGTTTTAAGGAATTTATACATAATAATGAATGCTTAAATACGTTATCACTCGCTGACAGAAGAGCGATCAGAGATCAAATATTCTTATTTAAATTAATTAATAATTTAGTTGATTCCCCGTTTCTCTTAGGTTGTATTAGTTTCCGATGCTCTCGAATCACCACACGTAAGTGCTTACTTTTTAATCCGTCACTCACCCGAAGCAAGTATGCGCAAAATATATTTGTATACAGAGCCTGCACCGTTTACAATAAACGATATAGCGAAATTGATTTTTTTACAACAGAGAATGTTAATAAAATAAGAAAATTATTGAAAGAATACTTGTTTAATAAATAATTAATAAAATTAATATTTTTTTGTAAATTAATAATGTATATGTATATTGAATCAATTACTTGCCATAAATTGATGATTTATGATGTTACTTTAATTGTTGAAATCAAATTTAAATATTTTTAATGACATTGTTTATATTTATGTTCATTAATATTATTGTAATTTAACTTCTTGATTTTTTTTTTTTAACTTTGTAATTAGTCGATTTGATTGTACTCGTAGATTGTATTGTATTTTTGTCTCTTTCTGTTGTCTTTTTTACACGCATACTCTAACATTTGTACTATTTTTAAGTGGAAACTTTATTGGTTTATGATTTAGTAATAATTCCTTAATTCTATGTAATAACACACTGTATGTTTCCCAAATATAAATAAAATAAAATAAAATAAAAATACCTCCACTATGACATTTATTCTTACAATGTATTCAAATTCACAATCGTTTATTTTACTTAACTTATTTTTAACTAGCAGCTGCTCGCGGCTTCGCTCGCGCTTTAGTATAAGTACAGGATAAACGATTATTTGAAATTTGGATTGGTATGTGATTTTAAAGTAAGAAGCATGAACATGTCTTCTGGTCTACAATTCTGTTGCTTAAATACCTCGGTCATCTATCCACGACGTTAGATATAGTTACTAATGTAAATGAGCAAGAGTACGAATATATTTTTTTATTTTATCAAACTTAGATTAAACAAAACTAACTCTTTAGGGTTTAAGGGTCAGGTTGAGGTAAAACTTAGGGACTACCAATTAAGTAGTACACATGGCAATAATGGAATATGTTTTTTTTATCAAAACTTCACTAACATATTGAAGTTCGTATAAAAAATGTATATCTCCCTAGGAGATATTGATATCAGATATTGTATATTTTTAATTTCGCACCCAACTCTTCGAAACAAAAATAAATGTTTCTAAAACTTCGAAATACATGTTTATTAATTCAATCAAAAAACACAAATAGTAAATTCCTATTTTATATATTTTTATTTTTATACTAATGATTTCACCCCATTTCTCCCGTTTGGAGTTTAATTTCTAAAACCGACGAAATACGTATGCGTAGCGTTAATATTAAATATCATTATTCTTACATCAAAAATTACGGAATCCCCATACAAACTTTCAACCCCTTCTTTACCCTCTTAGGGGGTAGATTTGAAATACATTTTTATTTATTAAGCTTGTATATTAATTTTTATGCTTGTAACTTTAAAAATAAAAGGTTTCTAAGCAATCGCTCAACTCTTTAGGGGTGGAATTTCCAGAAATCCTACCTTAGTGGGTGTTTACATTATAAAATGTATCAACTGCCAAAATTTCAAGTTTCTAACCCCCGTGGTTTATTAGGCTCTGCGATAATGAATCGTTCAGGAAAAGTCATTATATTATGTGTATAGATAACAACAAAATTACATATTTTTTATAACTTTTGATAGACTCATCTGATTTTGATGAAATAAAGACTATACCGAACCTTGAAATAGTTGTTATAATAATTCGGTTATTTGTAATTTTAAGACATTTGAAAGATTAGCCTGAAAAAACAAAAAGACAGTGTAAGAAAATAAAAAGAATATTGCTTTGGTTTTGGTAAATCGTAAATAGCCATATAACCTTTAAAACAGGCAGTTATTTTGAAATCACAGACAGAAACTTCAATTTTATTTATATGTATGGATAATTTATTTATTTATTCGTTTTTTGTTATAGATTTATGTTCTTTTATGTGTACAATATAAAGTAAAAGAAAAGGTTCTTCTGTCAGAGACTAAATAAAATCAGACTTAATCAAGGCATAATCATTTAACTAAACAAAAAAATAAGGGGATTTAAAACAAATGTTGTGTATTGAACTTGACACACATATCTCAATGAGCTACTTAAGCGGCCATTTCATATAGAAAAAGTATATAATATACAAAAAAGCACCTATATAACAATTTTGATTAAAGGTTCAAAAGCAGTTATTTGACTGCTCTGGTAGGATAAGTGTTCATTAATTATTTTTATTGACACTTATATGAGATAGCATTATGTATATAAAATAACACATAACATTGAGTAAGACCAATAAAGCATAGTAAATAAATGATTTATATATTATTTATATTATATATATTCTTAACCAAATACAATTAAAAGGCAAGCAAGTAAGAATATGACTACAGTAGCAAATTTATAACAAACTAAAATATTGAATATTAAGAAGACATTCATATTATATAAATTAATACATTATTATTTTTATCATTTCTAATATTTCTATCATTATTAATTTTGCATTGATTTTTTTAAAATATATAAAATCAATATCTTAGTAGACTTAATTATAATTTTGTCACCTATGGCTATCGCAAGGATGAATAATGACTTCAATATCATTCTAGAGTGGAGTGAGAAATCTTTAGCTCTTAATGTCAACCCTAGTAGATTTCAAGCCATAATTATTGGCAGGCGGAACAAAATATCATGTTTGATAATATTGTCATCTCTTATTGTGATTATATTAAAAACCTGGGAGTTTTCTTCGAATATACTTTGCTTGCCGTGTGAGTGTTTGCCGTATTGAGGTCATTGGGTCATCATCAACATTGTCTTTTAAATTATGATCACACAGATCTACTTCTTTCTATTCATGATTATGCTGTTGCAAGCTTGACATACCCAAAGACCAATTGAATTAAACTGAGAGATTTCAATATACTTTTATTCGGTTTATATTGGGATAAGGCAAATAGAACCACGTTTCACAATTTTGTTCTCTTCTTAATTAGTTGCCTGTCTGACTTCGTAGGAATATGCACACCTTCTCTATTCTGTACTGTGTGTTGTTTAACCCTTTTACTCCCCCTTTATCACTTGATATTCATTAGATGATGACGGCGATGATGACGTCTCAGTTCTTTTATTTATGTGCTCCGAATTTTGTTGTTAGATCACTACAATTTTAGCTATCTCTATAGCTTTCTTTAGTGACAGATCAGACCGTTGTAATAATCTTTGATGTTTGGCGAGCTACTCTAACACATATTCGCTGTTAATTTATCACTTACCAATGACTCGTACTGTCTCAGACTCGTAATAAAGTTGGTTATATTTTCGTGTTTGCTTTGTTTTTTGCATAAAAAATACATGTCAGGAGTTATGTTCGGACGATCAGAAAGTCTTTTTAAAAAATATTTATTTAATTAATTTACACAAATATTTATACATGTGTTAACAAACGGCTCTGAGACAAAAGTGGTTTATTAAAATATAAACTAAAACATAATGAAAGTCCTGCGTTAGCATTTCTTTTGTATGAAGAATCCACAACTTAGCTATTTCACGGCGGTGGGGCCCTGATAACGACTCCCCCCTTAAGTTGGAAGCGCAACTTGCAGCTTCCTCCAGCGTCCTCGCTGTCTTCCTCACTGACTCCAGAGTTTGGCTTCGTCCACTTGCTCTTGATCCATTTAAATATCTTTCTCGAGATTATCACGAGGCCGATGATGTAAAGGATTATTGTAGTCCAACTCGGGGTTGCCATGATGAGGGGCAGATTAACTTCATCTGGATCTTTCACCTCTCGAGCCTGGTTGATTAGCTCACGGAGGCTGTCTAGTGATATGTCTTCCAGTTGCAATGTATAGTCAACTGGCGATTTATATACATAGTTCTGTTGAAGCGGCAATGGTATAATTTCATTAATTTTAAACGTCTTTTGATGAGCTTGAAGCGTTGTATTCATTATTTCAATTTGGCATCCTTCGGAAATAGTTATAATTTGGGGTTCCTTTATTTTTGTGTACTGAGTCCTTCCATAGCATATCGTCCTCACGAGCTCTTCTTCTGTGGGAATAACAATCCAGCTATTGTCCTTGATCCTTTGAATTTTTCCCCTTCTTAAAACCATCTTAGCTCGTGTGCAGCTTGCCGGTTTGTGTTGCACCAGGGCGATGATGCAGTCTTTACTTTTCTTTGTAGATACTTCATCGAGTTGTCTGCATAGAAGTGTAGACTCGGAGATGCGACGACATCCACCATCAAGGTAAGCGTACCCTTCACTTCCAAGTGCAAGGTATTTGGATTTAGGAATGATGGTAAAGTTTTGTTTATCGGGAATGGAGTAGAGGTGAAGAAGGTCATACATCTCAAGGTCCACCGAAGGGATTTCTAATATAAAATTTAGTGTATGCATTGTTTTATACGCTTTAACTACCACAGATTTCTCTATGTTATCTATTGTAGCTATTCCTATTTCCGAAATTGGATTAAAAATATAATTTTGTTGAATATTTAACAATTCATTTATCAAATTTTGAGCGTTTATAATACTTGGATGCATGACACCCATTCTGGCAAATGTAACCGCGTTTTCTAATATCATGAGCTTATTTAAAATTAGTTGCAAACTAAAACTTAGCTGTACGTAAATATCTAGAAAATGTAATTGATTATATACTAAATTAGAGCTATTAGGTACATTATTAACTAATGAGGCTAGTTTATACTGATTTTTATTAATTTTATCTAATTGTGCCGTAAATTCTCTTATAGTATTTTCTGCCAAAACAATTGATTTCTGTTGCGTATTTTTTATATTACTAACAACGTTCTGTATAGAGTTAATTTCATGTTCTATCTTTTCTGCGTCATCATTGTCTAAATTTCCTGTTATTGCTTTAACTATTGAACCAAGCCCGTTTATCAATCCTCGCTTAACTCTATAACTATTATAATCTGATCTAAATAAACTAAGTTTCTTATCTATTAACGTAAAGGTATAGTTTAACTGGTCCTTATAAGTTTTGTGCAAATCTTCTGATACTGTATTTACTTCTAACGATTTAGTTGTAATAAAAAGTGAAAGTAACTTTAGTGTCGAAGAATGGAGTGCTGTAGTATTATATGCACAGACAAGGCTGAAGGAATCTATCTGCTTAAATACTTGCCCTTCTTTAAGAAGTACAATGCCATTTGTATTGTCTATGGGATCTTTAACTACGTCAGCCCTTGTGTAGAGCACGAGGGCTCCGATGTAGAGCGCGAGGGCTCCTGTGATGAAGCTCCTGTAACAATATGAGGTCTTCTGAGGAGTTTGTAATGTACTCTGATCGATTTTGAGTTAGGATGACTACCTATTATCTCTGCTACATTGTTAGGATGAAGGTGAATGATCTTATACGGACCTTTGAATACCGGCTTCGTTTTGTTGTTTCTCGCGGTTTTGGCCACCTGCTTATAAACCGTTTCACCTACCTTAAATGTTAACTCCTCTGCTGTCTGGTTACGTTTCGCTATTACCTGTTCTTTGTTCTTAGACAAGTGCGCTGCAACACACTCTTGTACGGCTTCTGCGTTCCTTCGGTGCTTAAGGACATAATCTTGGAAAAAATGGTTTAGTATAGTGAAGCTCTAAAGGGTTTCTGGATGCAGTATGTCCAAAAAGTAACTCATGCGGGGTATATTCTGTTGCTGAATGAATTAAATTATTGTACGCAATAATATAAAATTTCATGATTAATTGAATAGGGTCGTCCTTATTAGTCATCCTTTGAATCCTAATTATTTCTCCTATAGTTGAGTGGAAACGTTCTTGGGACAATACTGCACCAATCGCAACTTCTGATGCATCCGTCGTTAAGATAAATGGTTCATCAAAATTTGGATACTGTAATAAGGGCGCGTTTGTTAATATTTGTTTGCATCGGTTAAACGCATCAATGAACTCGGGTGAATGAATAACTTTATGATTTTTCTTGAGACATATAGTCATAGGTTTCGTAAGTTTTGCAAAATCTTTTATAAATTTGCGATAGTATCCTACCAAACCTAAAAAGGATTTGATTCCTTTTGCGTTTTTGGAAGTGGAAAATCTAGCACGGCTTTAATTTTATCTTTATTTAGCTTTAGGCCTTGATCCGTAAGTTCATGGCCTAAAAATGTTACTTGTTTTTGAAGAAACTCTGATTTATCAAATTGTATTTTTAAATTATGCAATTTGAAACGTTCAAATACCTGTGATAATTTAAGTATGTGTTCTTGTAACGATGTAGAGACTATAATGACATAATCCAGATAAGTAAACACATTTTCTACACCTCGTAAAATGTGATTCATAAGACGCTGGAAAGTGCTAGGTGCATTCTTAAGCCCGAATGGCATTCTAAGAAACTCATAGTGACCTCGTTCTGTTGAAAATGCTGTTTTTTCCACGTCATCCGGATGCATTTCTACCTGATGATATCCACTAGCCAAATCAAGTTTAGTAAAATATTGGGCTCTACCTAACCGATCTAAGATATCATGAATATTAGGAAGGGGATATTTATCTTCTATTATACGATCATTAAGTCTCCTATAGTCTATTACAAGCCTCCATTTTACTTTTCCAGATGCGTCGGTTTTTTTAGGTACAATGTGCACAGGACATGACCATGGAGAAATACTTTCACGAATTATGCCTTGCTTAAGGAGGTTATCAACTTGTGCACGAATCTCTCGACGTTGTTGCGGAGACTGCCTATAACTTCTAACGAATACAGGAGTTTCATCCGTTAGTCTAAGTTGGTGTTTTACTGAATGATTAAAAGTTAATGGAATATTTTTAGAATGAAACAGTTCCCTGTATTGATAGCATAACCGTAATATTTCACGCTTTTCCTCCTCGTTCATATGATCTGTTCTTATTTTTCCTAGGTTATCGCAAAGTTCTTTATCTATATCCGGCCTAGTAGTGATTGAGTGAAGCTCACATGATGTTTCAATAGTATTGCTAGAATAAGGTTCTAATATAAAAGGAGCTGAAGATTTTATAATTTTCTTTTCCGTATTTAAATTTAATACCGATGTCATAAAGGAACCATTTTTTACTTTTACAATTGCTGCAGGTGAAATTAAATCTTTATCCCAAGAGTAATCCTCGTACATATATTGACCATCTAAATGGTTTGTTTTAACCTTGATTAACCTTTCGCACCGTGGTTCAACACTAATCTTATTTTTAGGATAATCAAAGTAAATAGGTATATTTGCGCTTGCCGTACAAAGGACTTTATTTTTAATGTCTATATTACTAGATAGGACTTTTAACAGATCTAACCCTATTAGACCTTTATATTTAGGGTCAAAGTCAAATATTAGGAATTTGTGGAATATTTCATTATTAAAAACCGGTGGTAACGGAAGATAAGCTACTAGATTGTGTCTTGTAATACCATGAGCAGTTTTGACTTCGAATGGTTCGTGGTCTATGCAATGTTCAAAAATTGTACCGCTTATAGCATCAGGTGCAATCATTGAACGCGCTGCTCCTGTATCTATTAAAAACTTACCTTTATATTCGGGTATTTCAATGTAGGGCAAATGATCTTTATAATGGTAGTTCAGTTTTACTATTTCTGGTTGTCTATGTTGTTGTCCTCGCTCATTACCTGCATTGTTCGCCTGATTTTCAGCAGCAATTTGGCCTTCAATTTCCTCAGCAGGTTGCTGTTACTCAAAATATTGATGATGATCATAATGCGATAGATAACCTACCTGATAGTAGTCGTTAGGGGTGTAAAACAACTCTTCAAAAACGAACTCTGGCTTCTCTGGCTTATTTACGGATCTCATACTTACGTCGGATATTTTCTGCGTCGGGTTTACGTGTTGTTGAGGTATATTAGGTTGGTGTCCAAAATTATTATGGATATTACCCGGAGGTCTGTAGTAACCTTGAGGAGAGTTTTTCCACGGCAACATAGACTGAATCCATTGTTGTGGTTGTTGCGGAGTCATATTATTTTGTTGAGGTACAAAATTACGGTTAATAAACCTTGGAGGATTGTTATTAAAAGAACGCGTATAATTATTTTGTGGTAAAAATCTAGAGGGCTCAGTTTTCTGTCTTATATTTTGTGAAGTAGATACAGCATTTGCACTAGGATTTGCTTGTCTATAATAAACTAGCTTGGCTTCCTCCTGTCTAGCTGCTACAATAGCAAGTTCTAAAGTTGCAGGTTTCGTAATCCTAACACCCATTCCTACGTTAAATTCTAATTGGCTTATATAATGCTCTATAACCATACTTTCATAGTAATTTTTATCGGTATGTTTTCCTACTGTAAATAAGGTATCTAATATATCCCTAAGTCGTTTGCCATATGTATCGGCGTCCTCCGATTTAAGGTGACGCATTCGAGTAAGTTCCTGCATAACTTGGATCTCGTTTCTTGTTTCTCCTAAACGTCTCAATAATGCAAGCTTAACCTCGAGCCATGTATCCAGTGAGTTTTCGTACGCGATAGCGTCTATAGCTGAGCCACTAAGTCTACTCTTAATTAAACTTATTAACACGAGGTGCGCATGCCAACTAGGCTCTATTAAATTAATAACGCTTTCTACCTCTCGTATATAATAATTTAAGGTTTTAGGATTACCGTTATATCTCGGAATTAAATCCCCCAGAGTTTTAATAACACTATCGCAATCTTTAAGCGACATTATATAGCTTTTACTGTACGCTAACTTTATACAACAATACGTTAAGACAATGGAGTATCGTATAACCGTGTGAAATCCGCGGCGATTTTAGCCAAACGACAATGCACACAGTAAAATATGTAATTATAATTATGATATTCAAATTATTTTTTCAATTTGAAATAATATTAAAATAGTAATAAAAATAACGACAGGAAATAGAGCAAAGAAACTTGGAAGTAAAAGAGTACTTACCGAAATCTCTGCATCTCCCGCCGGACCTTGCCTCAGGACAGGATTTTCAATTTTCCGAAATTCCCGTTAAATCGTCCTTTTTGGTTCTTATTTTCAGATCGCGATTTTTACGATTAAAATCGTACGCTTAATTTGGAAAGTGCCACGATCCTACCGACTGCGCCAGTTATGTTCGGACGATCAGAAAAAGTATTTTTAAAAAATATTTATTTAATTAATTTACACAAATATTTATACGTGTGTTAACAAAGGGCTCTGAGAGAAAAGTGGTTTATTAAAATATAAACTAAAACATAATGAAAGTCCTGCGTTAGCATTTCTTTTGTATGAAGAATCCACAACTTAGCTATTTCACGGCGGTGGGGCCCTGATAACGCAGGCCATAGTTAAATTTTTCCTCGGTTCGAAATACTTGTTACATTTATTAATGAGGTCTTCTAAAGTAATTTCTGTTATTTTAATGTTGAATGAATTGAACATTTCGACACCTTTTCCACCAATCGAGTGTAACAAAATTGCTATTTTTTTCTATTTACACTTCTTATATGTAACCAGTGGCTAATACTCCTTATATATATCCAGTGGCTAATAAATATAGTTCAAAATATGGTTGCCATTTTTTCCACGTTAAATTGTTATTTATTTCGTTGTTTAGAAAAAACTTCGGTAGATAAAACGTTTGAATTTTTATCTGCCGTTTTAAAACTTTTGACAGGAAACACGAATTTACGAAAAAATTATACCTTTTTAAAGTTTTAAGAAGTGATATACCACGTTTATGTTTAAAGCAAGCACTTCTAAAACCATGTATTATTGTTATAGTTGTTTTTTAGGCTTTGTTTATACACCTATATACTATTTACGTATTAATTATTGTAACTGAGTTAACTGACTTGCTCACACGCAGACTTAAAGCGTACTGTTACTTAAAGATATAAGAGGAGATCATAAAGATACACACAATATATATGCAATATTAGTTTTTATGCAAAAACAACACACGAAGCTACTGAAGACACGAAATTGTTAACAAAACTTTTTGATTTTGACAACTAGCAGTGCGCGTACTTTTCCTACAGATAATAATTTATTGATTTTTAGTAGTGATACTAAACTTTTAATAAATAAATAAAGAGATTAAAAATTATAGGACAAAATATAGGATAAATCATAAGCAAAAGTGTATATTACATGTAATATTTAATCTCTTTTCAGTTTGACCATAACCATTTTTTAATAAATGTCCTACGTGTATCTTTAAATTGACATAACTTTATTATTTATGAACCGATTGAAATAAAACAAACACTAAATATTAAGTGAAGTTAGCCACAATACATTAGTGAAAACCGCACTCAAATCCGTTAAGCCGTTTTTAAGATTAGCGTGCACAAACGCACAGACAAACAGATAAACAGACAAAAATTCTATTAATCATTGTTTTAGGTTCTATTGGGTTTATAAAGACCCCCGATAAAAGTTTTACTCATATATCTTCCATGTACAGACATCGACCAGTTACAGATATGTATAGATATATTGACAAATAACTGTGTTTAAACTTTTATCCTATTGTCTCATTATTTTTGTTAATTTTATAATGTTTTATTTAATCAATTAACTTTTTATAATTATCGTTTTTTACAATGTTGATTTATATTTCAATTTTCGTGTAATTTTAGAACACCTCTAATAAAGTAGGCAATTGTTGGTGTTGTCAAATAAATAAATGAACGAACGAACGAACGAACGAACGAACGAATAAATAAATAAATAAGGTAAATAAATAAATATAATCATTTGTTTGAAGGTAAATAATAATAATAATAATAATTCATTTATTGAAAGTAACTCAGACTCAATTTGTTAGTTTACATCTACTTATTATCTATGTTAGTAAATTAAAAGCTAATATTAGCAATTAAAATTAATTACATAATATTATATTCATTGCCGCGATCTTCCATAAGAAATGGCACAGCAATGACTCACGTACGTACAGTCCAGCCTACTCGCAATCATTTTATGGATACTGTTGGTACTGCCTTGCAGCCTACGCACCAGGGAGCCGCATCTCTTTCGCATTATAGTAAAAAAACAAACAACCCGCGTTTCTGCGAACATCCCTGATGCACTACAAAAGCGTGGCAGCCCCATCAGCATCCTAAAAGCATTGTTATACTGAATACGGAGAGCATTGTAAGATTTTTGAGAGTATCTGGCCAACAGGTTGCATTTGTAAAAAGATGTAAAGTAAGCTCTAAATAAAGTAATTTTAACGTTACTTTAACAACGTGCAAACCTACGAGCCAACATATTTGCTCTCACTGACAACGCTCTCCGTTCCCTTTCAATGTCTGCATCGTCTTTAAGGCTGGGAGTTAAAATATGCCCAAGATATTTAAATTGTAACACTCTTTGAAGTGCAATACCATTCAGTAAAATGGGTGGAACCTCGTTTGGCGCTTTATCTCCAGCCTCAAAGACCATAATTACACTTTTCTTGGCATTATAAATCAATCCATGTCTTACCGCATAGGATTCACAGAGAGCCACCAGTTTTCTGAGGCCACAAATTGACGCACTCAACAGCGCCATATCATCGGCGTAGCTAATGTTATTACAACATACCACATCAATGAAACAGCCGACTCTAGTGTTGCTGAGTTCCTCAAGTAACTCATTAATATATAGATTAAAGAGCGTTGGTGAGCTTAATCCCCCCTACCTCACCCCGCACTCCAATCCATACGGACGTGATAAGATACCAGCCCATCGCATTTATTGACCTGGTTTCCATACCAATACTTAAAAATATCGACCCGTTCCGGTGGTACGTTTATTTTTTTGAGTTTTCTCCATAAGATGTCATACGAAACCAGGTCAAATGCTTTCGACAGGTCCAGAAAACAGGCATAAACTTGAGTCCGTCGCCTAGCATACTATGTGACAGCATGCTTAAGAGACAGTACAGCACTTTCTGTGGACAAACCCGGTCGAAACCCAAATTGATTGTCATGTGGTCTAATGAATTTAATTAATTGCCTATTAAGCAAGCTATCAAACACCTTCGATATAACTGTAGCTAATGAGATTGGTCTATAGTTATTTTTATCAGCTATGTCTCCTGTTTTATTTTTCACAATAGGCACAACTATAGTACGCATCATTTCAGTAGGCATAAAACTATGACTCATACACTGGTTATATAATATATAGAGTAGTCTAACTAAGTGCGGCCCCGCATGCTGTAAATAAAAAATATATTAATTTGAAATGCTGGTACTTGTACATAAAACCGAAAGTTTGCCTATTTAAATTTACTTAACTAGTTAACTATGTTCCTACCAATACTGATTCAATAGGCATAAAACAAAAAGTGTCGCGTCCATGATGGAGACAACTCAACTATGACTAGTTAACTCC
The DNA here is from genome assembly GCA_905220585.2 of Nymphalis polychloros. Lineage (NCBI taxonomy): Eukaryota > Metazoa > Arthropoda > Insecta > Lepidoptera > Nymphalidae > Nymphalis > Nymphalis polychloros. Next base: position 10,387,760 of record HG992263.1, on the reverse strand, counting down.
GCCCCACGCGCCCCGCCCTCCCGCGTCGGTTATACACATTTTGTTCGCGCCGACTGTTCTAGTTCGTTAGTATATAATATTTCAATGTTGAGAACAGAATAATTAACGCCTGCGGCGCTGTGGTGGCGCGTCTAACCAATATGAGTGTTTCTATTCGGTTTCCGCTAGAAATCTTTCCGTTAGAAACTAGAAAGCTAGCTTCAAATGAAGAAAATACACAAACATAAATAAAAAAAAACAGAAGTTATACACAACAATAGCATACATAATGTCTATAGTTTACTTTCTAAATAAAACTAAAACTTAATTATTTACTTAAACTTGTGTTGAAGGTCAACCTGGGAATTCCAAGCCGACAAAATATTACGAAGTTATCCGCAAAGAATTTTGCCAGAAGATCGGCTTACTCCTGCGGACTGTGAGCCAGTGATCCGTCCGGATTCCTGAGCGGTGGCAGCGAAGGTTAGCAAAAATTGTTTTGCACAACTTGGTTAGACGCCAGAAGCTACGAGAGCCCCTAGTATGGGAAACAAGGTCATGACCAATCTGTACAATGCGCTGTGCATCCGCTCTCGTGTATGCCTTCCTACAGGACTTGGAGCTTTTGCTGTAGGTTGCTTTCAGTGAGTCAATATTAGATGCCCCTCTAACGCAGCCATTGATCCACGCGCGATATGCTTGGTGGTAGAGCTTTGTGCAAGCTCGTCTGGGTAGGTACCACCCACTCATCAGATATTCTACCGCAAAACAGCAGTACTTGGTACTGTTGTGTTCCGGTTTGAAGGGTGAGTGAGCCAGTATAATTACAGGCACAAGGGACATAACATCTTAGTTCCCAAAGTTGGTGGCGCATTGGCAATGTAAGCGATGGTTAACATTTCTTACACTGCCAATGTCTATGGGCGTTGGTGACCACTTACCATCAGGTGGCCCATATGCTCGACCGCCAACTTATGATATAAAAAAAAAAAAAAAAATGTAGCATCGGCACATTCGCGAGTGAACCAACGGTTACGCGTCCCCGTTACTGATGAGATCTGAGTTAGGAATGTAGTATTCCATCCCCAACAGGATCTCATCAGCAATAGCAGCCCCGCTAGCTGTCGCGTCATTCTCACTGAAGCAACGTTCCTTCCAAGGGACTGACGCATAGTAATCACGCAAACCGTCCCAATTTGCTGACTTATAGTGCCAAACGCGACGTTTGCATACCGCTGGTGGCGGCAGCTTGGCCTGTGGCACTTTGGTGGATATCAGGCAGTGATCCGAAGAACCAAGAGGAGCCTGAACCTCAACCTGATATTCCACCGGGAGAGTAGTCAGCAGAAAGTCCAGTAGGTAAGGCGCTTGCCTGTCAATGCCTGGGATCCTGTTTGGCTGATCAACCAGTTGGGTCAAGTCATGCGTGAGAGCAAAAGCATGAGTAGTCTTCCCAGCATGGTCAGTTTTGGGAGAGTTCAACCATGATTAACGGTGAGCATTAAAATCCCCCAAAAACACCAGTTCCGCGTTAGGAAACTGCTCTTGCGCAGCATCTGCCACCCGACTAAGATGGACAAATAGTCGGCTTGTCTCCAAGTCACCATTGTGGGATCTGTAGAGGCACACGTAGACTCGACTCTGACGAATCAGGTCTAGACGTACCACCAACATGGAGAGGGAAGGGTCCTCCAAGCAGCGCAGACGGTGACAACAAATATCCATCCTGACGAACAAGCATACTCCGGCTTTCGCTTTAAAGGATTCTTCAAGCATGTAGCCGGGATAATTAAGGTAGCTGGTATGCTGGTAGTATGGTGGTGGTGGCAGGACGAAGTATTTGGGTCTCCGTACGAAACAATATTGCTGGCCGTGCTGTCTCGAGATGGTGGTGGACAGCATTGAGATTAGCATGGAATCCACGAATGTTAGAGAACTCAACCTCAAACAGCGAAGGTATGGTGGGGGTGTGCACCGCTGATCGACCGTTATTTCTTTTATGCGCTGTCATATCATGGGAAAAGAAAGAAGAGACGTGAAGCGACCGTCGCATTGCCACGATAGGAATGGTCAAAGTGTGGAGCTGTGTTTCCTCAAGAAGCTGCCAGAAGGGAAAATAAACTGATCCGCCGGACGGAAGAGCCTCCGAACCCTCCCGGTAGTGGCCACCGGACGGTGGGGTCCCGACCCCACCGTCCGGTCACCAACCGGCACGACAATCCACACCGAGATTATGCGTGGCCTGGTGGGGCAGCCTCGCGAGCTGGTTAAGAACGCTTGGGCCCCTGTACTCTGCCACGGGCGGCCAGTGGAACAACCGTTTCTACGGGTCTCCCTGTCCAGCAGGTCAATATTATTTCCCCCGGCATTGGTTCAACAGCAACTTCCACTAGACCACCACATATCGCGGCAATGCGCGCTCGGGCACTGGGTGTACGTTGGCTGATCGCAAAAAGCGGCTGCAAGCACCATGCGTACAGTGGTAATAAGCCAGGCGGATGTCACCCAATGATTTCAAAAATGATCTTTGCATCATTAGCAACTACGACTTCTTTAGTAACAGACACATGCAATTACTGCAAGAATATAATTTTATATAAGTATAATTTTTTACATTTCATTAATTTATTTGTTACTTTCACTGTCTGAAATAAAATATATGTATAATCTTATGCAAGAAATAATCAGTTAACGCAGGTAAATTGTTTACCCTTATATTATATTACCTTATATTATACTATATACTGCCTCGTTGGTCTAGTGGCTAGATATCATCATCGTGATCACAGTTGTCAGTTGTCAGTTGACATATTTACATTTTTGAGAATTTGGCAATTTTGACATTTTTGAGAATTTTGACAATTTTGTTTATTTTGACAATTTGGCAATTTTGACATTTTTGAGAATTTTGACAATTTTGACTATTTTGACAATTTTGACAATTTTGACAACGATCACAATTAACACAATTTACACAAATTTGACATTTTTGACAATTTTGACAATTTTGACAATTTTGACAATTTGCACAATTTACACAATTTACACAATTATGACAATTTTCACAATTTTGACAATTTTGACTATTTTGACAATCTCGACAATCTCGACAATCTCGACAATTTTGACAATTTACACAATTTACACAATTTACACAATTTTGACAATTTACACAATTAACACAATTTACACAATTTTGATTTTGATTTTCCGGCTTGGACCGTTTATTGATGGGAGAGCTGCTCATGGAAATTCCTTTATGGAATAGACCTGAAAAATTAAAATTAAGCATGTTTACAAAAACTAATAACTTTACATAATCCCTTGTAATAATTATTTTTGATTTTATGAGGTGATTGTGTTTAGTAATTAATGAAAGTTTAACGCGAGCTATATTGAGAGCTGCACCTTTAGACATGGAGGAGCTCATATGCAACATGACGCTGAATGATCCGGCGCTGAAGCCCGCGATGGAGACGCTCGCAGGGTCTCCGCCGAACGCTGCGATGTTGCGCTGGACCCACTTCAGCGCTGCCACCTGGTCTTTGAATCCATTGTTGCCAGGTGCCAGTTCATCGCCTGTGCTTCCTGCCAGGAATTCAAAATTAAGTATTGCCTATGCTGTATTTAAATGTATTTAAGTTATTGACTTACATTAATATATACAATATTGATTTTATAAAATAAATGCTAAATGTCTATTTTACCGAGCGAGCCGAGTCTGTAGTTAATGGTGACGAGAACGATATCTCTATCGAGGAGGTCATGGGGTCCTGCCAAGTCGCTTCTTGTCATGGAGTAAAATCTACCCGCAGGAATGAAAACTATCACCGGCAGAGGTTCCTTCCTGAAAATAATATTTAAAGTATTTTTGTTATGCGCGTGAAGATATGAATAGATTGAAGTGTAGATAGTGAATATGTTCACTCAGTTTAATCTGTACATCTATACAAATACATATGTCTCTGATTTCAAAATGACTGCCTCTTTTAAAGTTTAAGTTCTTTTTGCGATTTACCAAAACCAAAACAAGCAATATTAAAATTTTCTGTCTGTCTGTCTGTTTGTCCAGGCTAATCTTTGAAACGGCTAAAAATTACCAATTGAGATAATTAAGCTATTATAAAAAGTATTTCAAGGTTCCTTTTATAGAATCCCGTAATTTTCAAAGTATGAAATTTCATATAAAAGCTTCTGGTTAGAGATAAATAAATACGCATTGTAACGTTTTTCACAATGCACCAACTAAGAGGGTGAAATAGAGGGTTGAACGTTTATCCGTCCATCATTTCTGAAGTAAAAAGAATAATATTTAATGTTAAAGCTTAGTAAAGTATCACAAGTATAATCCCTATATTTGTAAAATAAAGCGTCATCTTGAAAAAATATTGAGTTCCCAATCAATTTCCATTCGCATACAGAGTAAATTATATTTACCTGTCCTCCTTGAGCGGGGTGTAGACATTGACGGTCAGACAGTCCTCGTCCACGTAGTAGCCCGGCGGCGCTGGCAGCGGACACGCGGGACCGTCTTCACTCGCGTTCACTGGGTTCTTGTACTCCAATATCAGCTTCGGTGGCTGGAGGGACGTTTTAAATTGAGAATTTAAATTAGGTATTATGTTATTATATTGATTGACACTTTGTGATATTGTGTAATAAAATCGGTTCACTCTAGTATACTGCTAACGTGCTCGTAGGGATTGCTTACAGGCTTTGCCTGGCTACTGTTACAGCTAGTGTACCTCACCTGGGACCTCAGCTCCCCGACCGACGTCTCGGCGTAGCGTATCCCGCGGTACGTCTCGAAGCGTCGTCCGAGGCGTGTCACATTGTATCCACCGCGGAACTCGGCCCACGCGGTTTTTATGATGGGAGGCACTTCAGACAAAAGTTAATTATTTACAAAGGCGAAGGTAAAACACAGGATTTTTTTTCTAGTATGTTTAGTAATTTCTATAAGCATTCTTCAATTAATGCTTGCGCCTATGTTACTTCTACATAAAGTAGGTAGCTGACTAATAGAAAAATAATAATTATAATAGTGAAGTTCTTATATCCACCCTACATTTCAGTGAATATAAAATACAGAAAGATCTATCACTTATCGACCCAAATAAAGGTACCGGCCATGATGGAATCCCACCATATTTTCACAAGCTCACAGCTAATAGTATTTGTAAGCCTCTTTGGTTAATTTACAATAAATTTTTGGCTGAAGGGATATTTCCAGTCTTGGAAAAGTGCAAACATTACCCCTATAAATAAGGGTATAATAAATAAGGGCCAAAACGAGATGTAAGGTCCTCCAGACCGATTTCGGCCACGGCGGCAATCTCAAGAGAGATTAGCCAACTGCGCAGGAGATATTAAAGTGAACAAGTGTGTGCGCAAACACAGGTGCACTCTCTCTTCCCTAGCTCTCGTAATCCGATGGGACGGCAATCCGACAGGACCGGAAAGAGTTCAGGCGCAGGACCAACGGCTTAACGTGCTTTCCGAGGCACGGGAGTGAACACACTTCCAACTTCCTGACTCCGGGCTGCTACTGAGAATTTTCTGACAGAAAAACCCAATAACTATTTATTGGCCCGACCTGGGAATTGAACCCAGGACCACCGGGTCTGCGGCCTTATATCTAGCCACTAGACCAACGAGGCAGTCAACGAGATGTACAGCAATACCGACCTGTATCAATTCTGTCCGCGCTAACTAAGCTTTTCGAAAAACTAATACATAATGAAATCTACCCGTTACTTCACAATGTTATTATTCAGGAACAACATGGATTTGTTAAACAAAGATCGACCGCTTCCAACATCACAAATTTTGTCTTTGAAAATCTTGACGCTCGCACGCAGATAGACGCGGTATATATGGATTTCACGAAAGCATTTGACAAAGTAGACCACAACAGCTTGCTAAATAAGATCGCTTTTAATGGTATCCGTGGCAATTTGCTGCGCTTGTTTACTTTATATGTTCAAAACAGATCCCAAAAGGTTGTTGTTAACGGATATCAGTCTAACAGCATCTATACCACCTCCGGGGTCCCCCAGGGCTCAATTCTGGGGCCTCTGTTATTTATCATTTTTATAAATGACATTCAAGTGTTTTCAACATTCAAAATTCTTAATGTATGCAGACGATCTAAAAGTATAAATAAAATAAAATAAAATAAAATAGCCTTTATTTCCAAATCCAATTGCAAATTTACATACTGTTATCCTTTCATGGTCAAACTATACAATATTAATAATAGTCCCTTTCCTCCTTTTTTTTTTAAATTAGATTAATCAAGTCAATAAATATTATAATGTCAGAAATTCTAAAAATATTATTTAAATATTAATTGTATATTTGCGATGACGATAACGCAAATATACATCGTCGTATCGTCTCGCGCGTAGACTTGACGAGTTTCAGCCCCCAGAACAGGCCGGGTTTCGAAGAGGATACGGAACCATAGACCACATTCACACAGTGCGGCAGATTATACAGAAGACGGAGGAGTATAATCAGCCCCTGTGCTTAGCATTTGTGGACTATGAGAAGGCTTTTGACTCTATTGAGACCTGGTCTGCTCTGGAGTCCTTACAACGGTGCCAAATCGATTGGCGATATATCAAAGTGCTGAAAGGTCTGCATGATGCTGCTATTATGACCGTCCAAGTACAGAATCAGCAGTCTGACCCCATCCTCTTGCATCGAGGAGTGAGACAAGGGGATGTCATCTCCCCGAAATTGTTCACTAATGCATTAGAGGATATGTTCAAGACGCTGCACTGGGAAGGGCGGGGCATAAACATAAACGGCAAGTACCTTTCACACTTGAGATTTGTGGACGATATTGTCATCGTGGCAGAAACCGTGCAGGACATGCAGTATATGCTGAGCAGCCTGGCTGATTCTTCTGCTCGAGTTGGTCTCCGGATGAACTTGGACAAAACCAAGATAATGTTCAATGGACACGTTGATCCGGAACCAATAGTTCTTAACGGAGTTCCTCTCGAAGTTGTTCAGGAATATGTGTACCTTGGGCAAACTTTGCAGTTGGGTCGAAACAACTTCGAGAAGGAGTCACGCAGAAGAGTACAGTTGGGCTGGGCAGCGTATAGGAAACTTGGTCAAGTCTTTTCGTCACGGATACCGCAATGCTTGAAGACAAAAGTCTTCAACGAGTGCGTCCTACCAGTTATGACCTACGGAGCCGAGACATGGACACTGACCGTGCGTTTGGTCCACCATTTTAAGGTCGCTCAGTGAGCGATGGAGAGGGCTATGCTCGGAGTTTCTCTGAAGGATCGAATCCCAAACGAGGTGATCCGACAGAGAACCAAAGTTATCGACATAGCCCAAAGAATTAGCAAGCTGAAATGGCAGTGGGCTGGACACATGTGTCGCAGAACCGACAACCGTTGGTGTAGACGTGTTCTGCAGTGGAGAACACGTTTCGGCAAACGTAGCGTAGGGCGCCCTTCGGCTAGGTGGAGTGACGATATACGCAAAGTGGCTGGCAACGGATGGATTTTGAGAGCTGAAGATCGGGCTCAGTGGCGTGCCATTGGAGAGGCCTATGTCCAACAGTGGACGGCGAAAGGCTTATGATTATGTATATTTGCTGTTTTTTTTTTATAATTTTTAATATGTCAGGTTAGTTTGGACGCCCAATGTTGGGCAAAGGCCTCCTCCATGTCTTTCCATTTTTGTCTGTCGCTCGCTATCCGCTGCCATGTTATCCCTGCATATTTAATTATATCATCCTCCCAAAGTGTTATCTGTCTTCCGCGAGCTCGTTTTCCATCCCTAGGGTACCAGTTCAGGATCCTTTCGCTCCACCGTCTATCTGTAGTTCTAGCGATGTGTCCTGCCCATCTCCATTTTAGTCTGTATACTGCTTCTACAATGTCAGTTAATTGTGTTTCTTTTCTGATTTCGTTTGCTCTTATTCTATCATTAAGCTTGTGCATTGATCTTTCAGTTGCTCTTTGGAATGATCTCAATTTTTGAGCTACCTTTTGTGTTAAGGGCCAACATTGACATCCGTAAATAACTGTAGGCAGTATTGTACTATCCATTACTTTTTTCTTTAGAGCAGTGGGTCTGTTACTTTTAAGAATTTCTTTGTACATCCAATATTTTTTCCATCCTAGCGTAATCTTTCTGTCAATTTCCTTGTTTAATGCGTTGTTAAATGATATTGCTTGGCCTAGATATATAATATATTCATCTACATATTCAATGTGTCCACTAGGCACTGTTGTTTTTATTTTGTCCCCATTTGTCATTATTTTTGTTTTCGTTGTATTCAGGTGTAAACCTACCAGTCTGCTTTCTTGTTCTAGGCGTCTAATCATGTGTTGGATTTCATCGTGGGTCTCAGACATTATTACTATATCATCTGCGAATCTTAAATGGGAAAAGTTTTCACCATTGATGTCGATACCTAATTTTTGTTGTTTCCAGTTTAAGTTTTTAAATATTTCATCTAATACCGCCGTAAATAATTTTGGTGACATAGGATCTCCTTGTTTAACACCGCGTTTTATTGCGAATGGTGCTCCCAAACGTTCTAGTTTGATCCTTCCAGAAGCATTTTTATATATTGTTTTTATTATATTTATATATTTTGTTTTATTCCTTGTTCTTCCAGGGTTTTACATAAATATGTGTGAAAGATCGAATCAAAGGCCTTTGTATAATCAATAAAAACAATGTACAGTGTTTTCTTATATTCCTTGTATTTTTGTATAATTTGTGTGACTGTAAATATATGGTCTATGGTTGAAAACCCCTTTCTAAAGCCAGCTTGTTCTAGGGATTGCTGCTCATCTAAAGAGTTGGAAATTCTATTAAGTATGGTTGTTGAGAATAATTTGTATAATGTTGGTAATAAATTTAGCGAACAGATCTCTCGGCTTTGTTCTGAGATGCTCCAAAGACTTCAAACGTTCTACAACTGCATTAACGCTATTTAATTGTTTCGTTCGTAGCAGATTAGACTATTGTTGTTCAATCTGGTCCCCATTTACAAAATTTCAAATAAACAGAATAGAAAAAGTACAAAAAAAGTTTCTTCGTCAATTGTCATATAGGTTTAGAATAAATTTGAATACTTATAATGAAAGATGCAAATATTTCAACATCCATAGCCTGGAAAACAGACGAAAACTCTTAGCAATGAAATTTTTATTTAATTTATTCAATAAGGATATAGACTGTCCAGAACTCTTATCAAGATTTTACTTAAACGTCCCACGCAATAATTCTCGTAGTCTTAGTAATTTCTTCTATACGCGACCACATAGAACGCAATTTGGTAAAAATTCTATTATTCCGAGGTTATCATTATTATATATTAGTATTTGTAAGCAAATTAAGGATTTAGACATCTGCTATGATACGCGCTCTCTGTTTATTAAAAAAATAAATGAATTTATTTGTACAGCCCAGTTGTAATTAGTGATTTAATGTATTATTATTGTTACTCCTAACATAAATTAATTCAATGAAATGTTGTAATCTAGAGAAATATAAGTATTAATGTTAATTTTTGTTTAGATGCTTTAATATTTATTTTCCAATTATTAATTAATAATATTTCTTGATTATTTAATAGTTTCCTATGTGTTTTTAATATGTAATTTTAAAAATTTATTTTTTGGTATTTTAATATTTATTTTTGAAATTATTTTAATTTTTTAGTTGAATTGTTATATGTATTTGTTTTCACTTAAAAATATTTTATAAAATATGTGTATTGTAATGTTATAAGTGCATGCCGAGACTACCTGTAATTAGTAGAACATTTTCCTTGATTCAAGTTGTGATATTGTACGTATTCAATGTGTTATTGTATCTACTGTTGGTTGTCCTAAGTAAATAAATAAATAAATAAATAAATAAACAAATTGTTCGATAGTTATCTATAGTCCTTGGGTCACCTTTTTTAAACAATAATTTTATTAAAGAGTTTTCCCATGCTGATGGAATTTTTTCTTGAGTTAGTATAAGATTGAAAAAATCGGTTAAATGTGAAGACAGAGGTTCCATCATGGCAATAATAGAATCATTAGTGACCCTATCTTCGCCTGGGCTTTTATTTTTCTTTAGTTTTTTAATTGCGTACTCTATTTCTGATTTTAGTAGTTCTGGCACCGTTTCCGATTCTTTTGTCTTACATTCGTTGTTTATCCCGTTGTTAAGCTGTTTATAAAATTCCGTAGCTGTTTCGATGATGTCTAGTTTATTGGTCATCCACTTTACCTCCCAGATTGTTGAGGCTGCGGATCCATTTTTGAGAATAGTCAAATTTTCTGAAGCTGTTTTTTGTAGAGCTTCTTAGTTCGAGCTCTTTCTGTATTGAATCTAATTTTAATTTTTTCTTGTTTTCTTTAATTCTTTTACTGATTTTTTTATATACTCTTTTAAGCCGCTTTCGTTGTTTTTTTGTTTTATTGACTTTATTTCTGAGCTCACATCTTTCTTTAATGAGTTCTTCTATATCCTTCGTAATATATGACTTAACGCAACCTTTGTCGTTTCTTGGTAAGCTGCCTACACTCTCAGTAATAGCAGTTATTGTTTTAGAGCAGTTTTCCTGTATATTCGTTGTCTTTGCTTTATGTAGGTTTTTAACAATCATGTTATTCAAGTTGTCTATTTCTGATTTTGTATAGTCTTTACATTTACTACCAAAATAGCATCTACTTTTACTTATTGTTATACTAGTGTTGTATACTATTCTTACCATTCTATGAAGGAAATGTGGTGCCAATGACTTCATTATTAAGTACTTTTTTTCTGTTGTTTACAAGATTAAAATCAACTTCGTTTCTGGAATTCCCATCTGGTGATTGCCAGGTCCATTTCTTTTTTAGTTTCTTTTTAAAAAGTGTATTAGTTATTATTAATTTGTGTTCTAGACAGAAATTTAAGAGGAGTTGACCTCTTTCCGTTCTTTTCCCATAGCCGTAGAACCCACAAATCAATATTTCTTCCTGTTTTGGCAAACCTATTTGAGCGTTAAAATCCCCCATAAGAATAGTGTCTTTAACTGTTCCTTGCAGGGCATTTCGAAGTTGGTCGTAGAAGTTGTTAATCTCTTTTTCTTTGACTTCTTTAGTTTTATTCTTAGACATTTCTGTGGGGGCATATATTTGTACAATATTTAAGACTTTGCCATTAAAATTAAGGTAAAGCCTCGCTATTCTATCTGAAAATGTTTTAAAATCGATTATGCTTTCCGTAAGGTAGGATTTTATTATAAAGCCAACACCATTTCTACCACTTTTATCGCCTCTGTACATCAATAAATAGTTTTCTTTTCGTATTATATGCTCTCCCTCTAATTTCATCTCCGAGATCCCGATTATGTCCCAGTTTAATTTTTTCAGAGCGAAATCCAATTCTACTAGACGGGAGGTTGATTTCAGCGATCTAACGTTGAATGTACAAACGTGTAGCTTAGATTTTACTGATATGGTCGTATTCTTATCACTTTGAGCAATTTTACTTATTATTTTACTTTTGCTTGTAGACTGTTGACATGGAGGGTTTTGGTCTTTATCTCCCGCGGCGACCACCCGTCTTGGGAGAGATGGAGAGGCCATTACTTGCTATTCATTTATATTTGATTGTGTCGAAGTGTTTAAAAAGCGTTTAATGTCATATCTGTTTCGTTTTTGTGGCTGTTTTGAAGTATTTGAATGTTTTGTATAATGTAGTTCTTCTGTCTTATCTTCTATTGATGATTTTTGTGGTGATTTTGATAGGCTTCTTTTTCGGTGTGGTATATGACTCTTTCTTTATAATAAAATTAAAAAATGTGATTAAAAAAATTTAATATTAATTATTGATCTAATGTAATTCAGTATGTCAGCAAATAGATATAATAATAAAAGTTTTTAAAAAATCAATCAATAAACACAATAAAATTTGAAAAATGTGAATAAAAATATAATTAATTTTTCATAATGTCAATCAAAAGATTATAAAACTTTAAGCCATTTAATATTAATTATTGATCTAATTCAGAATGTCACAAAATCGATATCATAGTACAAGTTTTAAAATGTCAATAAATAAATGTAATAGAATTTAAAAATGTGAATAAAAATTACTTAATCTTTCATAATTCACCATTTTTTAATACTACTTCCTTTGGTAACTCGTTTTCCGTTGTTGCCGCTCGCCTATGGAACTCTCTTCCAGATGATATTTTCCATAATAATATTACAATAAGATCGTTTAAAATCAGAGTTAAGCAACACTTTCTTTCCACTTAAGTTTTATTTATTTTATATGTATGTATATATATTTTTTTTGTATCTATGTAAGTTGAATGTATATATATATATATTATAGATAATGGTATATATTAATATATTTATTTGTATTTAGTGTGTAATATATTCATTTATCGTTAAGTCTACTTGAATTTTATAATATAAAACTAATTGATATTGTACCTACACCATAAATATATATTACAAATAATCTCCACTAGATTCAGGGTTTCTGGAAGAGATCTCTTGTTAGAGATAAGTTATCCCTTTGTACACATTTTTCATTTATATAATTTTCTGTATACTCTGTTGGTACATAAATAAATAAATAAATAAATAAATAAATAATGACAATCAAAAAATATAAGACTTTAATTATTGATCTAATGTAATTCATATCCTCAGCAAATCGCTATAATATATATAATAAATTTAACATGTGAATAAAATTTTAATTAATTTTTCATAATGTCTATTCAAAAAAATCTAGAAACTAAGTCATTTAATATTATGTAACTATTAATGTAATGTAATTCAGAATGTCAACAAATAAATATAAAATAAAAGTTTTAAAATGTCAATATATAAATATAAAAAATTAAAAAAAAAATGTCAATAAAAATATAATGGATTTTGTATGGCCCGAACCGAGGAAATAATACAGGAGAACTTGGAGAACTCAGAAAACGTGTATTAACTGGACGCCGGTAACATCGCTAATCACCGTCAAACGGTGTACATAATAATTAAACTTGAAATTAACTGTTAAGTTATACAGGAGCGCTTCGTGTTGCTCTTTAAATTCATCAGGCGCTCCAACATGCCCCCGGACGTTGAAAGCTCCTCTTTCAACACGAATCAATAGAAACTGGTAGTGGGCAAATCTTGTTGAACGCTCGTCGGATTACTCCAGCAGACGTCCGGATGTCAGCCACGCGTACAACACCATCAGATCCTGGATGGACAGCAACAATTCGTCCTATTTTCCACTTTAGCGGTGGAAGATTGTCTTCCTTCACTACTACCATGGAACCCAGCTTTAATTCATCTTTAGATGAACGCCATTTGGTTCTTTGTTGCAATTCTGAAACATACTCCTTACTCCACCGAGCCCAAAAGTGCTGGCGTAGTTGCTCAATTCTTTGGAAACGAGTTAAATAATTAATAGGATCGTTTCGGTTATCTCGTTGAGGAAGTGAAGTTAGCGGCCGACCAACAATAAAATGACCCGGTGTCAGAGGTGAAAAATCTTCAGGATCAGAAGACAGCGGCGTTAAAGGGCGGGAATTCAGTATCGCCTCAATCTGAGTTAAAGCGGTGTTGAGCTCTTCAAAGGTCAGGTTACAATTTCCCAACACTCGTTTGAGATGATATTTTGTCGACTTGACACCCGCTTCCCAGATTCCGCCGAAATGAGGAGTGTACGCGGGAATAAAATGCATTTTTATTCCATCGTTAGCTAAACTTTCGCCTAGAGAATCGCAATTGGATTTTAAGAATTTAGAAATTTCGTTATACGCGCCAACAAATGAGGTACCATTGTCGGAATATATATCTAAGGGTTTTCCCCTGCGCGAAACAAATCTGAATAATGCTAGTAAAAATTTATTTGTGCTTAAGTCACCTACCAGCTCCAAGTGAATTGCCTTGGTCGTAAAACAAATAAAAATCGCGATGTACACTTTTACTAGCCTACAACCACGACCTTGTCGACTAGCGCACATGATAGGGCCGGCGTAATCAACGCCAACACTTTCAAATGGATAACCTCCTGGAAGAAGACGCTGCTTTGGCAAGTTCCCCATTAAAGGAGTAATTATATTACCTTTCATTCGACAACAACGTACACAGTTACGATAGCAAGCTTTCGCTAAATTTCGGCCACCTATAGGCCAATACGATTCCCTTATGGAAGCTAATAATAGCTGTGGACCAGCGTGCATTAGTTTATTGTGTTCGTAACTAAATAATAATTTTGTAAAAATATGAGTGGACTGTAAAAGAATAGGATGCTTTTTATTATAAGAGAATGTCGAATTCTCTAAACGTCCTCCAACTCGCATTATATTATTAGAATCTAAGTAAATATTAAATTTAAGAAGAGCACCTTTCACAGGTAAATTTTGTTTATTTATAAGTAATTTATACTCTGGAAAGGACTCAATTTGACTTTTTATAATAATAGTATTTAATGCTTCTTGTATTCATCTTGTGTTAAGAATTTACGTGAAACAGGAAGCTTTTCTACTAATTCTAATAAATCGCAGCATGTATGCAACGCATCGAACGAGTCTTAAATAATTGGAAAAACGTTTAAAATCTACTATAACTTTAATATTATCTGCGACAGCGACTGCGATTATGTAAACGCGTCGTATTTTCAATAAAATATTCCTCATTCAACCTTCCTTTTGTTATATAATCAGATGACTGAGAGTTAATCTCCTTGAGATTCCAACATTGCATTAAATCCTTACGAATTAAATCTAAATCAGTGTAATCATGAGAACTAGCTTGAGTAAAATTACATGATATTTTATTTAATAATTTATCATTACAATAGGTAACGGGGCCAGAAACGATCCAGCCTAGCCTGGTTTCACATAACACAGGCTTTCCAACACCTAACTTAATTTTTTCAGTACCTAGCAAGTCCCAGAAGAGATCAGCACCAAGTAAAATATCTACTTCTGACGGCTGGTAGAAAGTAGGGTCGGCTAAACAAATATTAGTAGGAATATTAAGGTTGGTCAAATCAACTTCACAACGGGGCATGTCATTTGTTATTAACGGCAATACAAAACAATATAACTTAGCGGTATAGCTGTTATCTAGTGACGTCATTTTAACCTGACATGTATTGCCTACGCGAGAATTCACGTTATTTATACCATAGATTGACCCATCTACTTGTTTAGTATATAACTTGAGTCGTTCACATAATCGCTCCGTCATAAAACATGATGTGCTACCACTGTCGAGTGTCGCACGCACTATATGTTCAACATTATTGTGATCATATAATTTAACTAAAGCGGTTGATAATAACACGCCGCGCTGCTTATTATTATTCTCGCTATTCGAAGACGAGAGGCGCGCAGATAAAGCAATACTACCAGCGCCAACGCCAGTGTGAATTGAGCGCTCAGGCGCCGCAGACGTCGACGGAGACGTTGATATATTATTATTATTATTGTTATAGCGATTACCTTTAAATTCCGAGACGTGAATTAATACATTATGCCTACGCTTACATAATTTGCACCCTGGTTTTTTACAATTGTTAGCAAAATGACCTGAACGAAAACAGTTATAACATACTTTATAACTAGGTATTAATTTAAGACGAGCTTCATTACTTAATGCAAGGAACTGTGAACATGTAGTTAAACTGTGGTAAGCTTTACAACAGGGACAAACCTTAGTGACAGACTCAGTGCTTGGACAACCAGAACTATGTGTTGTTACCATGGATTTTATCTTGGGAACGTATTTATTAGTAACAGGATTATTATTTCGTGATAACTCTAAAGTTTCAACTAAGTCTGCGCGCGTATGAATGAATTGAAGGAAAGCATCGAATGTGATTTTGCTATTCTTGTCTACGCGGCCCTTAAACTCCTCCCACTCACGATAAGACTTATGATCTAACTTGCGAGTAACTAAATATATTAATAAAGTATCCCATTGTTTAACTGGCTCACCTAAGGATTCTAACGAACGCAGATTTTTATTTAATTGGTCTATCAAACCTTTTAACGCCACAGAAGATTCCCTAGTAATAGCTTCAATGTTGAATAAGGCTGACACGTGATTCTGCACTAATAATCGTTTATTATCATAACGATCACATATTAAATTCCAAGCAATTGTATAGTTGCTAGCGGAAAACTCAATCGATTGAATGACCACAGCAGCAGATCCCTCCAAAGAAGCACGCAAATAATGGAATTTATTTATTTGGTCAATTTCATCATTATTATGGATGAGGCTAGTAAAAGTGTCACGAAACTCTAGCCAATTACTGTAACACCCATTAAACCGTGGTAGCTGTATTGTAGGCAACTTAATAGGCTTATGAATACTGACACCTGTATTCCTATCACTACATATAGATTCATTGTCTTTATTGTATAATTTTAAAAATTCTTGAGACCTAGACAAGGCCTTATAATATAAAGATTCAAACTCTGAACGCTCAGACAACTGTAATTTTACATCGTCAACTAAACATTCTAAACGCAACTGTACCTCATCATATTGCACGTACAACGACTCGATCTTTTCCCTCCGCAATTGCAACTCAGTAACATCACAACTGCTTAATTTTTTATCATTCAACGCATCGAGGTAATTAATAAATGCTGTTAAGCGCCCTTTGAAACTTCCACGCTTTTTTACTAACTCTCTTTCCTCGGACATACTGGGACTCGAGTGTCGTCGACCTGAAATGTATATAATAACAAGTTATATAACTAATTATCTACTATTTTAATTACAAACTTTAGGTACTACGTTCTAGAATTGATTTTATTATATTTAACAATGTAAATAGGTAATCTTTATTGTAAATGTTAAAATATAATTATTAATTTTGAAACGGCTAATATTATTTAACCTACACGTATTTCTTAATATATAAGTAAATAGATAATTATTTTAAGTACACTACGGCTTAATTAAGTATATTTAAAGTAAATGAATTGTAATAATATCTAACACTAATTAATACATTATAATTATTTAACAAGTACCTACGCATCAACTATAATAATTGAATGTATGTCTCTTAAACGCATTAATACAATTATAAATCGAAGTAATTCTACAATAATATTTTAAGTATTGTATAATAATATTTATTTATTTATTTATTTATTTATTTATTTATTTAATATTTGGGAAACAAACAGATATAAAATATAATCTAATTACATAATACAATTTAAATATCACATTATCCAGCGAAGTTTCCACCGATTGATGAAACATAAAATGCACTCAAATATTTTAACACAATAAGAGAAAAATTATTGGACAATATTAAAAGTATATAATTAAGTTAATTTAAGATTGTTACAAATATTATCTTTAAATTTAATCAAAGATAAATGAAATATATCAATGTTCCCAAAATGCTTATTATATTCGCGACAAGCTCTGATTAGAAAACAGTTAGCATTATGTGATGAATGACAAGTGGGAGTATAAAAACATAACGGTTGACGAGCGTTGGATCGTGGGCAGTTCAGAGACAACTTGCTAAGTAGAAAAGGGGAGTCAACAATATTATTAATAATTTTATATAAGAGAACTTGGTCTCTCATAGATCGGCGTTTTGAAAGAGCTAATAAAGGTTCATGGGTAGAATCGCTAGATTTAAAAGACAAATATTTTAAAAATTTGTTTTGGATCTTCTCAATTTCATTTATATGAATATTGTACTGAGGATTCCATACCGTAGATGCATACTCGAGTATGGAACGGACGTACGCGTTATAAAGCAGGTTAATAGTAGAAGTATTTTTAAATTCAGATCCTGTTCTCATGATGAATCCTAGCATGCGATAGGCTTTTGTTGAAATACTTCTAATATGAGAACCAAAAGAGAGCTTGCTATCCAGTGTCACGCCTAAGTCTCTCACCTCGTTCTTCCTTGATATGTCGTTATTATTGACAGTATATTTATAAAGCAAAGTTTTACGCTTACGGGAAAAAGAAATTATAGCACATTTGTTTATGTTAAGATGAAGAGAATTTAATTTGCAGTATGTCTCTAACCTATTTAAGTCAGATTGTAGAGCATGACAATCATCTAAAGATTTAATAGATTTGAAAATTTTTGTGTCATCAGCATATAAAAGAAAATCTGAAGACACAAAAACATTATTTATGTCATTTATGAATATATTGAAAAGTAAAGGACCGAGGTGAGAGCCCTGAGGAACACCTGAACTTATCGGTATAAAAGATGACAGATAACCTTTAATAGAGACAGCCTGAGAACGGTTGCGAAGGTATGAATCCAACCATCTGAGCAGGTCGCCATGTATACCGAAACTTTCAAGTTTGTAAATAAGTATATTATGAGACACTTTATCAAAGGCTTTGCAGTAATCGGTATACACGACATCCACCTGATGTCCTTGATCCATGGAATTAGAAACCTGATGCAAAAATTCACATAAGTTTGTTTCCGTCGACCTTTTATTGATGAAACCATGTTGCTCATTTATTAAGTGAGGACGTATAATAGGGAATATTGTGTCGTAAATTATTTTTTCAAACAACTTCGCAATGCAGCAAAGTTTGGATATGGGCCTATAATTTTTTATATCATGTTTGCTACCGGATTTTAAAATAGGTACAATGTAAGATTTTTTCCATAAAGTTGGTAAACATCCGGTGTGGAGAGACATGTTAAATAATAAAAATATTGGTAACGCTAATGCATTGCGAAATTGTTTAAGAAAACAGGGAGGTAAAGCATCGGGGCCGGTACCTTTGCGTGTATCGAGGTTTCTAAGATAATTCTTGACAATTGGAATTGAGAGTTCAATAGAGTGTAGATCCACGAAAGATCGACTCTTCGGTGGCAATGAAACTGAACCTCCTTCCGGTTCAAACACAGATTGAAAATAACTATTGAACATGTTGCTAATCTCCTCGCCATCAGATGACGCTGTGTCCCCAAGAGCCATAACGTTTGGTAAATCGTTAGGACCTTCCTTCTTTGATTTTAAGAAAGACCAGAAATATTTGCTGTTACGCTTAATTTCGCATTCTGCGCGATCAATGTAAGCATTATAACAGTCGATTTCAATTATTCTCTGTCTATCCCTCAGAAGCAAAAATGTGTCATAATCCTTAAGTCTAGAGTAAGTTTTCCATTTTCTATGATATTTTAATTTTTCATTAATTATTTTTATTAAAGGTTTAGTGTACCAAACAGGATATTTATGTGAGACCTTGACTATTCTGGATGGTATATGTTGATCGATAATACTATAAACGATATTATAAAAAGTAGCCGTAGCAGATTCAATATCAAGATTTGAAAAACGAAATTCCCAATCAATTTCATTAAGAGACTTGTTAATTGCCTCATCATTGGCTTTATGAAAAAGACGGATTGAATGGGGAGAGTGACGCATTAATTCGGCATGTACTTGCAATGAAGATATTTCTAGAGCCGGGTGGTATTTGTCTTCATCGAGTAGGGGAAACGGACATTTAGAGACATTACAGTTTCGATTACAAAAAACTAAGTCTAATAAACGATCAGTACAGTTCCAAATAACATTATACTGCTTTAGATTGGAAAAAGACAGAAAATTGTGTAATATAGTTACTAATGAGTCTCCGAGAGAGTCGGACAACTCCATATAATCTTCGACCCGTATCCATTGCCCATTGCTTACATTAAAATCGCCCAGGATTAAATAAATATCGTTAGGTTTATCAAAGAGTAATTTAGAGATTAAATCAAAAAAGTAATTTTCGGACTCTACTTGCTGCGGGCAGTGAGGAAAGTAACAACAGTAAATGTTTAGCAAGCGTGATTGTTTAAGACGAATAGTGACAACTATGGCTTCAGCTGCAAATTGATCAAAAATTACCCCTTCAAAACTGTGTATTTCAAACTCCCGACGTAATGCAACTAGCACTCCGCCGCCCATTTTATCACCACGACCCTGATAGTTGCGGTCGCTTCGATATACAATATAACGATAGTCAAAAAGTTCAGAACTATGCACCGAATCCAATAGCCAGGTTTCACTTAAACAGATAATGTCAAAATCGTTAAGAAGCAAACTTTTATAGAATAAGTTAGTTTTGGTGCGCAACCCACGAACATTTTGATAATAAATTTTTAAATTATTATGATCCAACACGGTGACCGAGGATTATAAGCATAATTAATATTCACAAATTTAAAAATAATAAAAATGTTCATACACTTGTCAAGCAAATAAAGTTTGGTAATCATTAGTTTGTTATAAAGTCGCAGTAATAAAGCATTTAGGGAAATTGTATTTAAATAAAGTAAATTAATTAAGATTGAACATAGAAAAAAGAAACAGCTATTTATGTACGCAATAAGTAAAACAAAAAATAACAATTGAAACATAATAACGCCTATTTGATTTTTTTTAAATCATTGACATTCGCAATATGAATAACAGGGCTGGTGTCACCTTTTCTAACCATAATTGAGCAATTTTTGACCCAAACATATTTATATTTTTGCTCTTTAGATAAAGTTTTAGCACGCTGTAAGAGCATTTTATTAAATTTAGTTAAATGGTCATTAAAATAAATACGAGAGTCATTTTTAGCGAAGCCCAGATCACTACACATTAACTTCAACTTTTTCAAGCAAGCCAAAAAATCGTCTTTTCTATAGCGCGCTTGCAAACGGATAACAATGGGTTTGGGTTTATTGACTTGGCTATTAGATGCGACACGTGTTACAAAATCAATATCCGAGGGCTTCAAGTCGAAACCAGCCTTAACAGCAATTTCCTCTGTGAGGCGGAGAAGGTTCTCGCCCTTCTTTTCTGGAATACCACAGATTTCGATGTTAGAGCGTCTCGCCCACTGATCCTTTGTATTTATATCCATTTCTATCTTTTCGGATACAGACTTTAAGTGTTCAACGCTGGTAACTAAAGCATCAAAAGCCTTAAACTTTGTCTCCATTTGAAATATTTTATCATTAATTTTATTGTATTCGTCGTTGATAAAACCCATAGCTATTTTGATATCCTGTATTTCTTGTCTCAGTGAGGTAATTTCATTAGAGATGCTGCTCAAATCCAGTTTCATTGCACTAAATTCCGATTTAATAATATTCTGTATATCCAGAGATAGAGACTGCCCGATCTGGTCTTGTTTCGGCCGAACACGCAGGGTTATATTGTCGTCGGCCGAATCCTCTTTACTATCGCTGACGTCGCGAGCATTGCCACGAACAGGTGTATTATCTTTATTACGATAGTTCGGAACGCGGCATTTTTGTGAGCAATCGGGGCAAATCCACGATGATTTAAGATCGGATGACAATTTTTTGTTCTCTTTTTGAGGAAAAATACAGCGATAGTGAAAAGAAATCTGACAGAGCTTACAGTTCAGTATGCTGGCTTGATCTGCTTTAGTAGATGTGCAACACCCAAATTTATTCATAGTTAATGCTTTCTTTATAGGCGAAAGATAAAAGTAATATGAAATAAAATCTTCTTTAAAATATATCAAAAAAAAAAAAAAAAAAAAAAAGGAAAAATAATCCTTTTTTTTTATTTTCGGGAAGCGATCTCGTGCCCGTCTCGTCTCAACTGTTCAAAGCACCCATGTGTAATGAAGAGCCAAGCGCGTATGTATCACATATGGTAAAAATATCCTTTAGTAGAAAATGGAGTGATTTAGAATATTGCAAAGCGGGTAAAGTGAATACAGTAATATTACAAGCACCGACAACTTGGGTTTATAATTATTAAATGTTCACCAGAAATACTATGATTCACTTTTTACACTTTAAAAACGTTCAAACTCCTCACCGCAATAAGTACCAATTTAAGATGATACACGCACAGCCACTTAAGTATTTAATTGAAGATTACTGTCATTAACACTTTCTTTGAGTGCACAAAGTTTTCAATTTACCTCGAAAAGAGAGATCCACTTAAAGAGAGGACGAGATAACGTTTCTTGATAAACTTTGAACTATCACGAATTGAATTAGGATAAACAATTATAGCAAACAAACGAAAAAATAAATATAAACAAATTAAACTGACGGAGTTGATGTTTACGAGTGCAGTAGCGACCTCTGACTTTATTGCTAATCATATGAATATAATATGAAAAATGAGAATCATTCAAAATGCAAGTTGGTACTTTATTAAAATATTAAATACAGGTATAAAAACGTACTAACCTTTTATATTTCTTATATATTAAAGTTAAATACAACCTGTACGAGTGTTGGGTGACGATATTATTCACAAGAAAACAACACCGTTGAAATATGTGTACTGACTCCAAATTCACTCTGCCCACGTGTAACTCCTCAAGTTGCAGATATTTTTAATTCCGTTGTTAATTAATATTTCTGATTCATTAATTATCTTCTTTAATCCTTGAAGATATAATGCGGCTCGATATGGACCATGTATAGGCCCGAACCGGGGAAATAATACAGGAGAACTTGGAGAACTCAGAAAACGTGTATTAACTGGACGCCGGTAACATCGCTAATCACCGTCAAACGGTGTACATAATAATTAAACTTAAAATTAACTGTTAAGTTATACAGGAGCGCTTCGTGTTGCTCTTTAAATTCATCAGGCGCTCCAACAGAATTTTTAAAATGTCAATCAAAATTGATGAAATTTTAGGCAATATGTTTTCCGGTCGGGATGGAACTATGTCCAGTCGAATTAACGTTGTACTTCAGACCCATACACCAACTGATTGTTAAACAAAGGTATGAAATTTATCAACTGAATCTTCTAGCTAGTTACGTTAGCTACAGACGGAAGGCCGAAAAAAAACCAAAAACTATTTTAAAACTAATTTATTTAATTAAAACTAATTTTACAATTAATGTACAACCTACTCGATGTAAGCTTTTACAATATAATGATGAGAAAAATTATAACAAAGAAACTTATTAGAAATTGCAATTTAGCATTCTCGATAAATGCACGTTATTGTTCAGTTCGAGGGAAATCTACATCAGCGATCTTCCTGGAGTAGGGTTGTGTAACTCCTCCACCCTCAGATCAGCAACTATTTTAGAACGTTGAGATAAAATGTGGCTGGCATCTTCCTGTGCTGCTCTGATGTCCCTTCTTCTGGTTGCACACTGCCATTATCATTTGAAGGGGAAATTGTGGTTTCATCAGGTTTTCTCCTTTTTTGTATCCTTAATATAGTTATAATAAGTGCACATGCACTTAACATAAAGACGTATAGGGGTATCGTAGTATGATATAGGCTGTCCAGATTCGACTTTTCTAGTTGTAATGGGGTTTCTTTAATTATTTTATCTTGAATACCGTATATTTCTTGCAAATCTATTGAGTTTAGATTGAGATGAGTAGGAACGTTATCTTGATATGCTGTGCTGAATGGTATTTGCATCAGTTTCAGCGGCTGGCCTTTCGTTTCATCGCTGTCGTTTATAATGGTGAATTCCGTAGTTTTCATAAAACATTTCACGGGGATGGTGATTAAGAAGCTGCCGCGAACCGATGTAAATTCTTCTCCTTCGCAAACTAGTTGCACTTTGGTGATATTAGGAAAATATAATATATAATGTTGATCATCCAGCTTATCCATTGCCTGTTTTTCTAATGTTACTTTTGTATATTGGCAATATTCCTTTAGGACTTGATGAATGATTAGCTGTTGCACACAGTCAGGTTCAGTTCGAATGCGTTGATTCACTTCCTTCCCGCCATCTACAAACTCTAGGATGATAAATCTTGGAGTGGGACTACAACTAGGATAAGAGCAACACGAGAATAGTTCAAATGTACTCACATTAAATTCATCTCTGGTTTCTCCTCGCGAATCGAAGTTTGGATTCTCCTCCCGGTGCTGCAGCTGGTCCGTAGATTTAGGATACTAGCGATGACCTAACAGTCCCTATTCTAGTATCCTACCGACTGCGCCAGTTACGTTAGCTACAGACGGAAGGCCGAAAAAAAACCAAAAACTATTTTAAAACTAATTTATTTAATTAAAACTAATTTTACAATTAATGTACAACCTACTCGATGTAAGCTTTTACAATATAATGATGAGAAAAATTATAACAAAGAAACTTATTAGAAATTGCAATTTAGCATTCTCGATAAATGCACGTTATTGTTCAGTTCGAGGGAAATCTACATCAGCGATCTTCCTGGACTAGGGTTGTGTAACTAGCTCTTGATTATTTTGTTGGGTAGTTTGCTTAGTTTTGTTTAGGCTACCTTCACCTTTATTATCACTAATGTTTAATAACTCCAATTTTAACCATTAATTTAATATTTTCACTTCACTTCGTTTACACATTTGGTTTAATAGTATGTTTCTTTATTGAAAGGGAGGTCACAGGTTAAGCGATTTGATTATCAGTTTTTGATTTTGTATAGTCCTCGTCGCGTCATATATATATTCGAACGTTCTTTTTTGTCACTATTTCTGAGTATTCCGTTTGAATAACGTTATCACGAATGAATGTCATATATATAAGTATTTTTAACACCACAACAATTACTAATTCGCACTTATTATAATTTTAAGATTGTGTTTTATGTGGAGCGTTTACTATTGTCTCTGCGCGCAGCACCCTCTGTTCTAATCTAAAAGTATACAAACCTATTAAAAGTACGGCAGACTGCCTAATGCTACAAAAATACTTAGATAGACTTACACAGTATTGCTTTATCAATAAACTTAAATTAAATATTTCCAAATGTAGTCATATCCGATTTACCAAAAAATAAGAATATTTTCTCATACACATACAAGCTTTGTAATGATCCCCAAAAAAACGTTACTTCACTAAGAGACTTAGGAATACAACTTGACAGTAAAATGTGTCTTAATTGTCATACTGATAACAAAGTCAACCAAGCTTTCAATTTATACAGATTCATAAAGAGGATGTCAACTATATTTGTACAAAACTTTGGCTAGATCCCAATTAGAGTATGCCGTGCCAGTCTGGAATACCTTCTACAACAAGTATGTTGACACAATTAAAGATGTTCAATACCAATATTTGCGCTGCATGCACTACAAATGTTATGGTCGCTACTTATCATATGATCAATTACTCAACAAATATAACATTTTAAGCCTTCAACCTAGACGAAAATACTTAGAAGCCATTACACTATATAAACTCTTTAACAATTACATCAATAGCATTGATCTAATAAACAGATTATGTTATGTAGTACCCAGAACTGTTAATAAAAGAAAAACGCGTGCCGTGCAGATCTTCGCATTAAGTACCTGTCGGACGAACGCAGGTCATCGATCACCTATGCGCCGTATGGTGGAGTCGTACAACACACAATTTACAGATATAGATATTTATGCATGTTCTATTAGTAAACTCGGTGTTTACTCGGTGGTAGAGCTTTGTGCAAGCTCGCCTGGGTAGGTACCACCCACTCATCAGATATTCAATCGCAAAACAGCAATACTTTGTATTGTTGTGTTCCGGTTTGAAGGGTGAGTGAGCCAGTGTAATTACAGGCACAAGGGATATAACATCTTCGTTCCCAAGATTGGTGGCGCATTGGCAATATAAGCGATGGTTAACATTTCTAACAATGCCATTGTCTATGGGCGTTGGTGACCACTTACTATTGTTAGAAATACTTATTTATGTACTTTAATTAATATATTTAATAATGACATGATTTTATATTGTTTCCGATTTGATAAAATGTAATCGGTTTCAAAACGTAATTTTGTATTACGTAGCGATAAAGATAAAAAAGGGTTTGCACGCGCTTTTTTTGACATAAGATATAGAATTGAACGATTGTCATCGAATGAGCAATAGAAAAAGGATTATTGTTTTTTTTATTAAGAAAGACCCCAAAACTGTAACGAAACAGTTATTGAATTAACAAATAATAACATTATTAAAATATACGTTGGAGTATTTATTATCAGAAGTGTGATAATATTGTTTTAACAATGCCTCGTTCTAAACAACCACGCTCACATTCCCGCGGTAATTCTCAGAAAAGAGGAAGACAATTTGACGAATACGATAACAGTTCTCATAAAAATAGAAGACACTCAAGAACCCGGACGAGACCTTGTGACTCCAAAACTGCATTCTGCGACCGGACGAGATAATGTGGTTTCAGAAGCTTATTCTGCGACCGACCGAGAGAATGATAAAAATTCAAAGGAAGGTGAGTTCCAGACTGGAGGCTGCAGTCCAGTTCTGGGACAATTTATGAACAACGAGCCTGAGACATCTCCGAGACTATCGCCCGTACCGAATCGTATGTCATTTAACTCATTAGGTGAGTCAAATAAGATTAATTCCTCGAGTGCAATAGTCAACTTTAGTGATTTAGCTCAATTTGTGCAAACATTAATAACGCCTGATCCACCGTATAATAACAATTTGATACCGGAATTTGACTCGTCTGTAAAGAATCATCGTATCGATTTATGGCTAACAAAAGTAATCTGACCAAACATTACTATACCGGCCTTTCGTTATATTTAAACCAGGAATACTAGAAACCTCGTATCGATCTTGGCCTAACACATTTGATATACGAAATGGACCAGTAAATTTTGGTAATAGTTTTCGACTTTTACCGTCATTAGACGGAGTACATTTTTAATTTTTACTAAAACACCTATTTTGTAAACCTTAGCCTTCTTTCTAGTCTTATTAAATCTCAACCTTTGTTTTTCTTGATCTCTTTCAACGTAATTATTTATTTCATTTCTTATAGTTTCTAAATCTTAATCATTTTGTCTCGTATCAGAAACTGTATCCCCTAAATTCCCTTCGCCCTGTCCTAACAAAATGATTTTATTGAACCATCATAATAATAGTGATTAATAACATAATAGATTAGTAACACACTTTCAGAGCCGGTGATAATATAAAAAATACATTAAATAATGTACCTACTGTACTGTACCTACAGTCTGGCCACGACAGTAAACAAGATAGTTGCCGGTCAGATGGGTTCAAGGACGACGGTAAAGTCGAGGCCTTATCGCTCGCAGCAAAAATGCACTTAGACACCGAAATTTATTTAGTAAATATGCAAGACGATAACAGTGCCTTATCATATATATATATATATATATAGTTTCTTAAATATGCAAGACGATAACAGTGCTTTATCATATATACATATATATCATATATACACATATTATATTTATACATATTAACTTATATACAAAGTGATAGAATCAGTGGTAGAACCTGCGGCAGTACATGCCCCACAGTGACCCCAAAAAGAAAAGGATATATTAAACATTTGTGCTTAATTAATTTGGCAATATTAAATTTAAAATTTAAATTTAATATTCACTAATTTTATTCATATACATTTTCTCTTACAAAAAGATTTTATTTATTTTGTGTTCATTTCTTAAACTGTGTGTATAATTTTTATTAGTTAGTAGTAATTCCGTATGAATTTCGCAAAGCTGAGTTTTTTTATAAATGTACAGATGTTGTTTGAGTATGTCTATTTTAAGTTAAAAGTTTTTGTTTCTTTGTACAGTATGGGTGTGCGTGTCAGTCTATCATAATTAAAAAGTACTTTGATAACTTTGTTTTGTGTGATTTGGAGAGTTTTAAGCCCAGTTTTTGGAGCGCAACCCCAGGCTTCTATTAGTTAGTCAAGGTTGGATATAACAAGTGCAGTGTAAACCGTCAATCGTGTCTTGTATGGAATACAAGAAGCCATTTTGCGCAGTGAGCTAATTAGCGATATTAATTTGCTTTTAACTTTGGTAATTTGAGGTTTCCATGACAATTTTTCATCTAGAATTAAACCTAAGTATTTTTCCAGCTCAGATCTAGAGTGTATCATTGTTTATAGTTAGAGGTGGATAGTCGGATTTTTTTTTGTTTTTTGCTCTGAATATCATGTGTTGTATTTTCGTTAATTAGTTGCATTGACACCAGGTGTTATATTTATTTAGAACTTGTTGAGCAATTTCTACGAATTCTTTTATATTTTGGCCAAAATAAAAAAGGCAAGTATCGTCAGCTTACAGGGCGATATGTTCCGATAAGCCAATTTTATTAACATTATTAATGTAGATTAAAAAGAGCAAGAAACTCAGCACTGACCCTTGTGGGATTCCGCAGGTAACGCTTTTATCGGTATTTGAAAATCTTTCTATTTTTGCTATTTGTGATCTCTTGCTAAAATATGATTTGAATAAATTAAGGGCTGGTCCAGATATTCCTATGTTACTTAATTTAGCAAGCAGTAGTGAGTATCTTATCGTGTTAAATGCTATTTTTAAGTCAATAAATATTCCTAAGCAATTACAGCTGATAAGGTACTAGATTTTTCACGAAAGCCATACTGTCGTTCGTATAAAAATTGCAACTTGTGTAAGTGTTGTTTGAGTGACAGTACTGGTAATACTGAAAATGGACGATATTTTTCAGGATTTGTTAAAATTAGAAAGTTAATGAGGTTCCTGGTCCTGTCTACATAAGACAATGTCATGTTATATATTTCGTCCGGGTGATTTCGTTGTATTTTATTAGCGAGTTCAGCACCTATAAGAGCAAAAGTACTGTTAAGAACTTTCCTTTCGATAAAGCTATCAAATTTATTACGAGTTTAGGAGGTTGTGGATGAGATTTTATTTTGTTATCAGCTAATGTGTAAATTAATTCTCACATCCTTTTTTGAGTCATTGTTACAAGACTCAAGGAGGATTTTCTGTATCAATTTACTAACTTGCTTGCTTTCTTTTTTAAACTTATCTTGCAGGTCTTTATTATTTGGATTTTCTTTCATTAATTTCCATAAAATGTTTCATCTGTATATTAAATCAATATTTTTTCTGTTTATCCAGTCTTTCTGTGGTAAATTTAAAATTTTTACTTTTGTAGTTTTGTGTGCTTCTATCTATTCTTTTAAATGCTTTTCAAAGGTACAGTAATTACAAGTTTGTATTGTATCTTTCATCTTCTTAAAACATCTGTGTAGCGCAGTATAGTCAATCGTTTCATAGACACTTCGTTGAATATTTTTGTAATTGTATTTTGTTATTATAATTCAAGATAAATTTACTTGTGGTCAGAAAGCGGGTAGTCAATTATTGAAATATGAAAATGGTTATTCTGAAGGTTGGAGCATACATGCTCTAAGATAGTTCTTGTTGCTGTTTATCGAGTACATTATTGTTCCTCTATCTTTTTTATTATGACATAGCCTGTTGTGCTTAATATATCAATCTATAGTGTTTTATCTCTCGTGTTAAATAATAAATCAATTTTAAAATCCCCAAATACGATTCCTCGCTTACGACTTTCTAGCTGCGTTGAATATTTCTCAATAAATTTGTCTAAATTCTTTTCCCAGGGTTATAAATTGCGCCGACATTTAATGCATATTTTGTTCGGTATATCCATAACTAGTGAACTCCATCGTCTTGTAATTCCTCTGTAATATAATACTGAAGACTTTCGTGAACATAAATCGATACTCCTCCGCCTTTTTGGTTGAGCGATAATTATGTATGTGCGAATAGTTAGGCAGGCTGTACGAATTTGCATCCTTTTCATTTTTGATCCAGGTTTCAGTTCAAAATAATCAAGTGAGTTACTCGGTTTGTAGATTTTAGTAAACATTTAAGCTCTTCGAATTTTCTTGACTTACAAATGCTGCGTATATTAGCATAGAAAAATAAAAGTGATGAATTGGATGTGGATATGTCGCAAGAATTTCATTTGTTGTCTTTATTGATTGTAATTGTACATCCGTCTTAATATCTTTTAATTCAGTTTTTATTAATTGTACTAAATTTTTATTTTGAGAATCAGTAACTTTAGTAAAACATTTCATTATTTCGTTACGAAATTCCGAAAACTCATTTTTTATGTCTATATCTACATCTTGTAATCTCCTTTTCGTTACTTCTCGATAAATAGATGTTAAATCACGAATTGAACCGCCTCCGCTTCCGCTATCGCGGATCGGTGAACGCTGTACGCTCATTATTAATAAACAAAGTGCGTATGCACGCTTTGCGCTTTGTACAAGTGAGTTATTAGGTCCTTACATATGAAATTAGCGTTTTGTCGTACTGACAACTTTGATCTGAAATATCTCCTCTTTGGTTAAGAATTCCAAATTCTTATAAATTCATTTAGCTGGTACATTTGATTTTTGAAAACAGTCATTTATTTGTATTTTCTTTATTATTGTTTTCTTTGGCGTCGCTTATTACCGCACAATGGAAAACATGAAATATCGGTATATTTACGAGTACAAGTTCTACCGTGGCACCTGTTCTGCAGAAACAGCTCGAAGGATTAATGATGTGTACGGCGCTGTTGTCGCAAAAGAAAGCACGGTACGTTTTTGGTTTCAAAGTTTTCGTTCTGAAAATTTCGACCTTCAGAACCAACCCCGTGGACGGCCGAAGACCAAAGTGGAAAATGAAGAATTAAAGGCTATTGTGGAAGCGGATCCATCACAAAGCACTTCAGACATAGCTGCAGGCTTCGGGGTAAGTGATAAAACTATATTAATTCACTTGAAGCAAATCGGGAAAGTAAAAAAACTTGAGCGATGGGTACCTCATGAATTGAGTGAATCGAACTTGCAAACACGCGTCGACTGCTGTGTTACTTTGCTCAACCGACACAATAATGAAGGGATTTTAAATCGAATCATTACTTGTGATGAAAAGTGGATACTGTACGATAATCGGAAGCGCTCGTCGCAATGGCTGAACCATGGAGACCCAGCCAAAACCTGCCCTAAACGAAAATTGACTCAGAAAAAGTTACTTGTGAGTGTTTGGTGGACTAGCACCGGTGTCGTTCACTACAGCTTTCTAAAATTTGGCCAAACGATTACGGCAGATATCTTTTGTCAGCAACTGCAAACCATGAAGGAAGAACTAGCTGCTAAACAACCGAGATTGGTTAATCACTCTAGGCCGCTGCTGCTTCACGATAACGCAAGACCACACACTGCACAACAAACAACCACTAAGTTAAATGAGCTCCGATTGGAATGTCTGCGACATCCACCGTACTCCCCGGACCTTGCTTCAACAGATTACCATTTTTTCCGGAATTTGGAAAACTTCATACAAGGAAATAAAAATTCAACTCCTATACGGCAGTCCAAATCGCCTTCAAAGAGTTTATTGATTCTCGCCCCCATGGTTTTTTTAGTAAAGGGATGGATGAACTACCTATGAGATGGCAAAAGTGCATAGATAACAAAGGTGCATATGTGATTAATTTAATATATTTTACAAAAAAAAAAAATTGACTTTATATTCCTCCCGTACAAAACGCCAATTTCATATGTAAGGACCTAATATTTATATAAATATGTATCGTCCGCGTAAGGCACTCCATATGATTATTTCGTTTCTTAGTCTCACAATAGTCACTATGTCAATTTTGTAAGATGAACTTTTGGTACAAGAATTGACGGCACACTTCCGATTGCACTATCTATTTAATTTTATTGTCTATTAAGTATTATAAGCAGGAAACACGTCGGCTCAGATCGACCATCTTAATAATTTTGAAAAAAAAATCCAATTAAAAGTCATTTACGGTAGTCTGTACGACAATTGTATTAAAAACAAAACAAGAGAATCCGTCAAGCGCTCTCTAGTTATCTCTCAGTAAGTGTCGCTCTTCTTATCAACTTCACTTCCCATGAACTCTCACGATTATAATAATTATGATTTCCAAATGATTGATTTTTAATGTTTTTTTTTTTGATTATTATAACAATGACAATAAATTGTTAAATTGTAAAAATGTTACTACTTTTAATTTGAATTTGATTTGATTAGAATGAATCTAGAAGTGCTATGGACACTTGTAATTGACATGCATATTAGATGCACTGCTATTGTTTTATAGTTCATTTTTTTCCAATGCTTTATATGTATGTTGTAAGTGTTCTTTTACAAATAAATAAATAATATTGTTCTACTTATAAGAACTGACCTGCGTCGGGTCCATGATCGTGTTCGTAGTCATGGTGGTGATCGTGGTCGTGGCCGTGCTCATGGATTTGGTCGTGTTCGCGGTTCTGATGGGAATGGCAGCACGCGAGCACCGCCAGGAGCAACACATTAAACAACGTCTTCATCTTGCGGACCAAAATCTACTGACAGGAAAATGAAAAGGAGTCCCTTATATAAGTGTGTAACTGCGGACATAATATTCTACGTCTTAGGTTTATATTAACCTACTTGTGTTAGTTACAAGCATACGATATGTAATACAACAATACAATATGTTTGCGTAAATACTGCTCGTATTTATATTATTTTATATATTTTTTGTTGAATACATTGTTTAGGTATGATCATGAAGTCAATAACATAATAATTATAATAATAATAACTGTGTTTATTCTCTCCTACGGAACATTTAGGTTTACATTTTTTTTTAATCTTAATAATAAATACATTAAGTATGTGGAAGGCAGGAGCCCAAACTAGACTACCCTGTACTAAGGGTCTTCTTATTTTTTTTTATCTCTGGAATAATGCCTTGACGCGTTTCCCCCACATGAAGTGAGGGGGTATGTGGGGTTCACCGGCACTGTATCCTCTCCGTCTGGTCGGGGGGCGCCACGGGATCGCTTGCGCATGCTACCGTGACGCCCCGACGGTCGGCCCGCCTATGCGGGCCTCCAGCCAGCCAGCCAACCAGCCAGCATGTCTCGCTATAAGGCTCTTCTTTGACGTTCCGCCGCACGAAGTTTTACGTTTTTAGCGCTACTGTCGCAACTATCGAGGCTCGGGCACGGCACGCACACATATACGTATGCAGAGTGGGGTCGTCGCACTTTTTTTTCCTAAACTAAATTTTAACTTTTTGTCACTGATTTTGAAATGTTGTCAAATACATATCTATAGCGTTGAGGGGAGTAGTTTGGTATAAATAAACTTCTTGATGTCGTAATGTGGAATAATAAAAAAAAAATTACGAAAGACGAATGTGGAATGCTTTATTAAAAAACGGAACAAGTATATATATAGGGTTTTCCATTAAGGGCGCTTGATCGTGCAGAACTTCCATCGTAGCGTGTGCTGTGTGGCACGTAGCGCCGTCCTGTTGAAACCACATGTTGTCCAGATCCATATTCTCGATTTCAGGCCAAAAGAAGTTGGTTATCATCGACCGGTATCGCTCACCATTGACGGTGACGGCCACACCATTATCGTTTTCGAAAAAATACGGACCAATCACGCCTCCGGCCCAAAATCCGCACCAAACAGTCACTTTCTGCGGGTGCATTGCCACTTGGTGAACCTCGTGTGGATTGGTCTCGTCCCAAATACGGCAATTTTGCTTGTTGCCATAGCCATTCATCCAAAAATGCGCCTCGTCGCTGAAGATGATTTTTTTGCCAAAATCGGCGTCAACTTCCAACTGCTCTAATGCCCAGTCAGCGAACACACGGCGCTGTCTATGGTCATTAACCTTGAGCTCTTGGGTCAGCTGGATCTTGTACGGGTGCAGGCTCAAGTCACAACGCAAAATTCGCCAAGTTGTCGTCTGCGAAAGGCCGAGTTCCTGTGCGCGACGCGGAATTGACTGCCGCGGGTTTTCGAGGACACTGTCGCGCACAGCGGCGATATTCTCGGCAGATCTCGCGTTACGTTGACGCACGGGAACCGGCTGATTGTTAACTGACCCGGTTGACTCGAATTTGTCCACCAATCGACGGATAGTCGACTCGGCAGGACGATCATCGCGACCGTAAAACGGGCGAAGTGCGCGGAACGTTGCTCGAACTGAAGACCCATTTTCATAAAACAATTTTATGATTTGCACGTGCTGCTCGACACTGTAACCTGCCATGGTGGTTTGGGAGGACGGAATGAATATAACACACTGCATTTGACAGCTGTCACTCAAACAACATGGCCGCAATCAGCTGTCAAAGTTCAAGCGTCCCTATTGGAAAACCCTATACAAAAAGTGAAATAAAAATAGATATAATACAAGAAAAACATTATATAAAAATTATGACGTAATATAATGAATTTATTATAAGTAAGTACAATTTATACACTAATAATCACACTGTAGCAGTACATCGCTACCACAACGCATGCCGCAATATATGACGTCATCATTTGAAACAATGGACAATGAATAGTTCAAAAGAACTGTTTATCTGAAACAAAACACTCGCACTCGATAATCGATATACAACTCTGTAACAAGTTTATACTTGTTCCTGGTGTTAACAGTGTGTACGTCACAATTCCTAAGAAAATCTTTTATGTTTTTGCGTACATACATAACATTATCAAATATTTATTTATTTAAAAAGGTACATCAACATCACACATATTAAACACTTACAGGTAGATAATACTGAACAATATTTTAGAGAACTGATATGCGTGACAATTACAGACGTACTCAACATTAACAATGCACAATTAACTAACTAATAAACAACTATAAACCATGCATCATAAAATATAAACAAGAAAAATACGCATATAAAGACATATATAAATTCCTCTTCTTCATTTTTTAAAGCGAAATTATAACAGCTTTGTAATTAAAATAAAAAAAAGATAAAAAAGTGGAATGATAACTTTTTAACAATATTAATAAATTTAAATAAAAACCATTGGTATATAATTTACATCCCAAACAATATTATAGATGCGATGGTGAGTTTGTTTTTTTACAGATATGAATAGTTAATTAATTAATCAAGTGTTACCTATTAATGGCATTATGGACCTTCTAAATTTATTTATACTGTTGGTAAAAATGTCAACGTCCTTATATAATCCAAGCAATTATAGGTCCTTATAATTCTGTTTGTGGGTGAACTATGTCCTTGGTTCGATTTTGAAGCTTTAGTGTTAAACATTTTACGCCTCTTCAAGCGTAAGCATCTTGTGAGGGGGAAATACACACAAGTGACAACAGTTGTGGACAGTCCAAAATGCCGTTAATAAGGTTTTACATAAAAAGTCTATCCAGCAAGCATCTTCGATCAGCGAGCGATTTCATTTTAAAATGCGTTAACCTATCTCCATAGTTAGGTACTTTTTCAGCCAAACCGTTTTTATAGCATAGATGCCACAAAATCGTTTCTGAACACTTTCTAATCTCTTGGAATAAAACATCATAAAAGGGATTCCAAACAACGCTGCAGTAGTCCAGACCGCTGTGGACAAAAGCATTTTATAAAATAATTAGGGTGTTTGGGTGTTTTAAGTCCTTACAGTTACGCAATACAAAACCTAAATTTTTAAAAGCCTTCCTACAGATTGTGTCGACATGGAAATGGAACCGTAAAGAATGACTCCAAGAATGACTCCAAGATCCCGAACCTCACTATGTTCCCGAAGCATTGAATTTTTTAATTTATATGTTCTGTGTGTAATGGTTTTGAGTCTATTGAAGCATACCAAGCTACACTTATCGACGTTAAGATTCATGCCGTTATCTTCACACCAAGTATTTAAAGAATCTAAATCTTCCTGAAGTAAAGCCACGTCACTGGGTGAGGAAATAGTTCGATAGAATTTAAGATCATCCGCAAATAGCATGTAACTGGAATTCGTGAAGCAAACATTTATGTCTTTAATGAATATGTTGAAAAGAATTGGTCCTAAATGCGAGCCTTGCGGTACTTCAGAAATAGCCTGAAATGATCTAGATTTATAGAAAATAGAAATGATATAATTTTAAATACCATTGACTACCACCAGCGAGTCTCTATTGTTCAGATATGATTGAAAACAATCCAATCCAATCCATCCCGAGATGCCATATTCAGACAACTTTCTAAGAAGGGTAACATGGGGAACTTTGTCGAACGCTTTACTAAAGTCAGTATAAATAACGTCGACTACCTGACGAGGATCAATAGCAGTCGATAAAGCGTCAATGAATGATACTACATTTGAAAAAACCATGTTGGTATGGTGAAATTATTTGTTTGAAGTGCCATTCTATTATAGGACTGTCTTCCAGGCAGACGCGAAAACACCTGATGATAGAGATTTATTGTATATGGTAGAAAGGGGATAGGCTAGTGCAGAAGCGCATTTGACAACAAAAATAGAAGGTATTCCATCTACCCCAGCACCTTTATAAGGGTCCATTCTTTTTAAAACCTTTAGAACATCATCAGGCGATATCTTGATAATATTCAGAAAATTACTCGTTAATCCTATTTTATGAGAAGGTGAATCTTTCATGTAATTTGTCTTTATATTGTAAATTGAAGAAAAATGTGTTGCAAAAAGATTACATATTTCAGGGCCGCTGGAAGCTCTCCTGTCGTTTAAGGTCATTTGCGATAGATATGAGCTCTTATTTTTTCTTTTGCCTTTATAAAAGGACCAAAAGAACCTGGGGTTGGAACGCAAGAGAGATTCTAGACGACTTTTATAGTTTGCATAACAGGATGATTGCAGTATTAAACAACGTTTCCTCAACAACTTTTTTTTTTAATTCTAAAATAAAGGGCTACTTTAATTTGGAATTTAGAATAAATGTTCAAATTAAAATCCAGAAAAGCAGCTCCTATTCCATATTTGTCTTTCGAACCATCTGTAAATATTTTTTGACAGTTGGAGTAATTGGAATTTATGTATTTTATACAAGTATTTCGCAAACTAATTTGATAATACTCTCGTTTAGAACTAGTGAATCCTTCTATATTTGTCTTAAGAATACTTGTCATATCAATACTAGTTACCTATTGATCTAATGAAAACATGCCTAGACTTGAGCAAGAATTGCATGTCTGAGATTTGTACTTCTCGGAAATTTGTGTAAGTAAAGGCTTTTTCATATTAGTCCAGAATCTGTTTTTTGTCAGATCTGTTAATTTATTAATTAATGTTAAAGAAGAATTATAATGAAGCGATCTGTTTTTAAGCCAAAATTTTCCTGCCAAAAATAATCTTCTTAAATACAAAGGAGGTAAACAAAGTTCACTCTCCATCACTTGAATGGGAGTGGTCCTTATAAACCCTCCAATGTTTCGCATTGCTTGATTCTGAATTTTGTCCAATTTCGACAAATTTGTCCTACAACAGTTGTCATACAGAAATGAACCATAATCTAATCTACTTCTAAGTAACGTTATATCAAGCTTACGAATATGTTTTGGATGGACTCCCCAACCTGATCCTGTTAAAACCTTAAATATATTTAAATACTTGGACACCCTTGACACAATCTCTTTAATATGTTTATTCCACCTAAGACCGCGATCCAGCCACATCCCCAGGTACACAACTTCTAAAACTACATCATCTAGAGTAATAGTAATATTATGCAATCTGTGCCCTCTTGAAAAGATACAAATTTTGCTTTTTGTTGATGAAATTTCCAAATTAATATCGCGGATTTTTTTGGCTATACAATCTAAAGCATATTGTAATCGACTTTGAACGTCATCTAAATTATCAGATGATGTAAA
Organism: Nymphalis polychloros; assembly: GCA_905220585.2. NCBI lineage: Eukaryota > Metazoa > Arthropoda > Insecta > Lepidoptera > Nymphalidae > Nymphalis > Nymphalis polychloros. Next base: position 10,350,292 of record HG992263.1, on the reverse strand, counting down.
TATTACAAAATCATCAGCATATTGCGAAAAACTAATATAATCCATCGAACTAATAGTTTCACATAAATCAATTGTTGCAACATTAAATAGTAATGGAGATATAGGATTTGCACAGGGCAAAGCCTACTCCCGTACATCTATATGTAAAAATGCCCATAAATAATTACAAAGCCTACTGCCCACACCCAAATGATCTAGTTTAGCAATAAGATAAGACACGTCAACATTATTATAAGCGTTTTCTACGTCTAAAAAGCACCCCACTGTCATTAGATTCTTGCTAAATCCAATTTGTACACTAGATACGAAGTCTGTTAGATTGTCTAAGCATGAGCGGGCTTTTCTAAACCCTTTTGTTTGTTCGGAAAATATATGATTTTTTTCAAGATACCAGTAGATTTTCGCGATAAATTTAGGACTAGGGTTGACACATACCTTAGTATATGGAATGCATAAATTTGCTGCTTTATTAATTATATTAACAAAGAAATCGTAAGCTTCTTGGGGTTCAACTGGCAAACTAATTTGTAATAGGTCATTCTCTATCGATTTCCTATATTTTTCCCAATCAGCTAATTTGTAATTTCGTTTTTTGTTAAAAATTGGGTTATACTTAGAAGATGTTGATAATTTTATTATGAGGTGGTCGCTGCCTAGCCATTCATTAGTGACATTCCAGGAAAACCCCAAGGCAATATCCGACGAGACCATTGAGATGTCAGGACTCGAGTGTAGTAATACTCCATTTGCAAGTTTTATGCGCGTATGTCTACCATCATTAAGCGTAACAAAATCATGGTCAATTAGTGCGTCAAATATTTGCATTCCTCTGATGTCAGTCTTATTTGACCAGTTTGGGTGGTGCCCATTGAAATCCCCAAGTATTAAAGTCCTTCTAAGTGAAATTGAAAATATAAAATCCCAATCTGAGTTTGTAGTATAAGCACTTGGAGGGCAGTATACTGAAATTATGTTTTCTAATCTTTCACAATTTAATACCCTAACCGAAATAATCTCAATGGCTGTATTTCTACTTTGAATTGACAGAGGCTCTGTTTTAAAGGATTTATGAGCCACTATAGCGACATCCCCATAAGAGTCATCCTGTTTCAACCTGTAAATATTATAATTTGGAAATTTTAACGCATTTACTGAACTAAGCCATGTTTCACATAATGATGCAAAATGTATTTTTTCCTGACACAGTAATTGTTCCAACTCTAGTATTTTTGGTTTTAAGCTTTGTGCATTCCATTGCAATATATTAATATTAATACTGTTCATAATTAAACATTAATCCTTGAAGAAAAGGCAAACTTGAGATGTTTTGTAATATCCAAGAGATAACCCACTCGACACATAATTTTGCTAACTTTTCTATTGTATCATTTATAGAAATATTGCTGCTACAAAAAATATTAATTAATTCTTTTAATAGACTAGTAAAAGGTACGTCTCTTGAAAGTTTCTTTCCCTTTTTCCTACTCTTCCCCCTTTCCGAATAATAAGACACACTTTCCTCCGAGTCTGTAAACATCATATTTTCTTCACCGCTGTTTGCTTCCGATTTTTGTTTTATTTTCCTCTTCTTTGTTCTTCTTGTTAGCGTCACTTGTGTTCATATTCTTCTTTGGCTTATTAGTACTATCTGTTTTCCGCGCACGAGTTGATGCAACTCGTGCGTTCACATTTAGAGCCTACAGCGGGGCTTCTGTGGTAGATTTCTCCGAAGATTGATGATTTGTAGGCGCAGGCGTTGGCGCACAAGGACCAGGTTGACTTTGGTTCGCTGGGCGCGTAGCCTCTTCTGCATTAGGTTGCGGTGGGAAATACATTGTAATAGCCTTTTGGTATGAGACATTAAACTCAGCCATTATTTCTTTGTCTTTTCAGACTGACTACCTCACATACGCTCGTGATCGCATCTAGCAGCTCTTCTTCTGACAAATTCAGCTCTTTGTGTTTGATAACACCATAGGAAAGAGCCACTTCCGTCGGTCTTTGAAATCTCCATCCCAACCCGAGAAGATGTTCGCATGAAGTTAATTTCTCCATACTGCACACGTTAGTTACCTCCACGATTATTTTATATGGATTTATATATTTAACGCGGCTTATGTCGGTAATTCCTTGATCCCTGAATATTTTTGCTAAAGCAAATTGTTTGGGTAAAATATTTGTTGAAGTGATGCAAATATCTATAATACCTCTTAATTCCCTTCTCCTTGCTTTACTATTTCTGATATCAACCCATTCCTCATCCGCATCATCTTCCCTGTTTCTTTTAGATAGTCTTTTCTCGTCACATTCAATAATCGGTGACGGTACTTGTTTGGGAACTCAAAAAAGTAAGGAACACACCACCACTGTATGTAAACTCCTTTATTCTCCTCAATTTTTTTCTTATACCTTATACTCGGAAGCGATTTGTATCGGACAAATCGCTTCCGAGTATAAGGTCTAAGAAAAATAACTTGACAACGCGATTTAACTGGCATACAGCGCCATCTATTATTGACTTAAGGAACTAAAATAAAATTAATATATTAAATGAACAAACATTCCGCCCACCAAGGACTTGTCCTTCAAGTTACAATACACATACAATAAAAAAATAACATACTCGGAAAGTGTAATAAGTAGCAAACTTAACTAAAATCTAACACAATCAACCAAACAGCTAGTACATAGAAGATATGACTCAAAAAATTAAGACATTCATTTAACTCATTTTAATTACAGTATGGCTTTACACAGACAACAAAAAGTAAAGTTAAGAAAAAAAAATCCAACTCAAAAAAAATCTAATGAAAACAAAACGCAAAGAAAATAAAACTATAGTAACATAAACAAACATTGAATACATTGGAAATTATAACCGCCCACCGTGACAATATCATATTTATTTTGTTAAAACACTAACTTTATGAAGTGGACGTTTAATATATCCATTTTTACATTTTACGGTAACGACTCTTGTGATATCATCACGGCCAGGATGTTTTTTAACAATTTTTCCTAAGAGCCATTTAGAGGGTGGCAAAAAATCGTCTCTTAACACTACTACATCATTGATGTCAGGCTCTGGGTTTTTCTTATTCCACTTATATCTATTAGCTAAAGTTAACAAATATTCTTTCGACCACCTTTTCCAAAAATCGTTAATTGAGTTTTTTGAGTTAATCTTTCCAGACCAGTACATTTTTTATCAGAATAATCAACATCAGTAACATTAAGAATGGGTTCTCCTATTAAGAAATGACCTTGTGTCAGTGGGAGTAGGTCATTAATGTCGTCGCAAAGTACGGATAAAGGACGCGAGTTTAGACAAGCCTCCACCTGTGTCAGTACTGTAGATAATTCTTCGTAAGTCAGCGTGCTATCACCAATAACTTTACGTAAATGCGTTTTGACAGACCTTACACCTGCCTCCCAGAGGCCTCCGAAATTTGGAGCATGAGGTGATGTCACACTCTTCTCTGCTTTGTTCTGTGCACGGAGGTCGTGATAATGTATCCGCAACGACATTGGTTCGACCAGGCTTGTACTGTATGTTGATATTATACGCTTGCAGTTGCAAAGCCGACCTGGCTAATTTTCCTAAAGGTGATTTTAAGGCCATAAGCCACTTTAATGCTTGGTGATCGGTTATCACGATAACTGGTACTCCAGCTCCTTCAATGTATCCTCTGAATTTTTTTACAGCCCAGATCAATGATAGCGCCTCACGTTCAGTAGTGGAATAGTTCCTTTCTGTTGAGGTCAAAAGTCGACTTGCATATTCCACCAGGTGTTCATCTTCACCCTCCCCCTGGATCAGAACAGCTCCCAATGCGTAACTGCTCGCGTCGGTTTTAATTATAAATGGCTTGGTCTCGACAAGCGACGCTTTAACTCATCATAAGCTTTTTGTAGTGCTGGTGTCCAAGTCCATTCAACACCTTTCTTGGTGAGTTTGGTTAACCACCTGAGCAGGGATGCCCAGGCTGCCCTTCGAATTCTTGGGGGGGCAATTTTGCGCTCTTAAATGGTCGGGGCAAACGGAGCAGGCATCTTAAGGCAACCCCTTCCACCCTCGCTGTGGACTTCTGCAACATAAGGGGAGTGAATTCCAACTTAACCGCCGTCCACTTGAGACGGCAAAGCCGGCCTTACTCTTTCTAACCGAGACTCAGATATCGTCCCCGGCGGACACCTCATTCCTCTCCTACCCGGGGTACAAGTTGGAACATTCCTTTGTAGCACGGGCTGGGGTGTGTGTTTACGTCAGAGAGGATATCTGCTCTCTTCGCCTCGCCTCGCCTCGCGTCGCGGTACTATGCACAAGCGATCCCGTGCCGCTCCACCGAAGAGACGATGCAGGTACGCTAATTTTTTAGTGGTTATTCCGGCGCCTTCAGCACCGGCGAGGCCCACGTACCCCCCCACCCTATGTGGAGGAAACGCGTATATGCGTTCTTCCAGCGAAAAAAAAAAGATCTAGGCTGCTCGAAGTACTTATTCTACACAAACGAAGATGAATAGTACAAAACATTATAACATACATATATTGCCCGGGAGGGCAAACGACTCTACTCCACCTGATGGTAAGTGGTAATAGAGTCCAAACGCGACGACGGCTAGTGCAGTCAGGAAGAATGATTTGCACTAGCCGATTTGCCTTGCCGGCCCGCAAGATGCCTCTTAACGCCTCGTTTGAAGGAACCCAGGTCGTAAGAGGAGGGGAACACGTGTGCTGGTAACGAATTCCATGTTTTGGAGGTGCGACAAAGAAGTTGCCAAATTTCTTCGTGCGCGATGGATTTGATGTCACAGTTAGGCGGTGACATCGAGAACCATCACGCGTAGATCTGTGAAGAAAAGGGGAAGCAGGAATGAGGGAGAATAATTCCTCTGAGCACTCGCCGTGATACAGTCGATAGAAGGCGCTCATTGCCGCTATATCTCGATGCAATTGTAAAGGCTCGAGGGTGATCGTGATCTTTACGTCGCCAATAATCCGGATCGCACGACGTTGCAACCGATCCAAGGCCTCCAGTAAGTACTTAGCGGAGTCATCCCATGAATTAGAATCGAATACAAATACGCCTACGATAAATTAAGAAAAATGGCAGCAAGTCACGTATCAGTTGAGATTGATGTAGATGATGAAGTTCAATTTAAAAGTTGTGGTAGAAACTCGAGTAAGGGGACTCTAGGGGCCATAGTGAGTTGAGTTGTGTTCAACCTTACCAGTAGCTCGTACGTAGTTGTAGTCTGGTGGAAATCGGTATCTCTTGGGGCCACCCAAATAGTCCAAGGATGGACGACGCGCATTTAGCTCTGGCAGAGGTCTGGGTCTGTAGAGACCATTTATTATGGTTATGGTCACCAGGAGGGGTGACACACCAAGGGATCTGATCCATGCGCTGGATGTGAGCAATGCGATTGCTGGCCGAACTTTCCACATTACTTAAATTTATAAAACCATACGATGGCTGTAGAGATAAATTAAATTAATTTCTAGTAAATTGCAATAACGCCTACGAACTAGCATCGGATGCCCATAACCCTAAAAACACTTTTTCCCTCAATCGACCTAATGACATTAGTTCTGCTACTCCAATATGTAGGTATTGCAAAAATCCAGGACATATGCTGGAACAATGCCGAAAAGGGAATTCAATCTGTTCCAAGAATTTTAAAAAAACCGCCTCAATGAATCAATTTCGTGTCCAATGAAGCATCCGAAACTAATAATGATGAATACTCAACTAATCGGGAAGAAGGTTATGATACACAGACGCTGAATCAAAAACTGAATAATCGTCTCGTCCCGGTGTCGTGCGGGACTACGAGATTCGAAATTCGACACCACAAATTTAAATTCTATATCCAAAACGACTTCGCTACACGAAAGTCAACCTGCCAAACTTACTAAATCATTACAAGCATCGCCCCAAGATTGCTCGCTGAAACCCACTGCATCCATGCAACAACCTAGCATTGCTCTACCAAATACTTCTAAATCCAATATTTTAGAAATTACAAATAATCCTGCAAAAACATTACTCCTCCACGTTTTAGTCGAGTCTTCTATATCTGATATCCCTCTATCCTTATTGGTCGATTCAGGGTCCTCTGTAAGCTTGCTAAAACATTCTTGTATACGAACATATCCTAAGCTTGTAAAATTAACCATCCAATTAAAGGGTATCGACTCAACACAGGAATCTATTCCCACTCGAGGTCATTTTCAACTAAAGTTACAACTCCCTAAATCAAAAGTATCACATCGATTTCACGTTACTGACGAAATACACTTACCTTATGACGGCATAGGATCCGATATGCTTAATGCTCTCAATTGTAATATAAACTATAATGATGACGTGCTCCACCTTGGAAAAATCATGCCTGAAGCTTCACTTCCATGACCCTGCCTATGTAATTCCTCCTAGAACGGAAACAATTATTGAATATATACATCCTGAATTAAAAGAAGGCTTAGTCCTTGATCAGAAACTATCCGAAACTTTACTAATCGCGAATTGCCTAGTACGTGTTAAAGAAAATAATAGGATCAACATTTCCGTCGTAACTACTTCAGAAGAACCATTGACCCTAAAATCGAACTTTAATCTCAAGCTTGATCCCATTGATCCTTCGGAATTAAAAGAACATACTTTTAATTCAATAAACCACGTCAATGTCACAACTGACAGTGTTAAGCGTACAAATGAAGTGTTAAAACGACTACTGTGCGGGATTCAACGAGAAAACTTCGAAAAAATAATAAAACGTGTATCAGTGGTGAACTGCTATATTTAGAATGACGATAAATAAAAAAAATAAAAAAATCTAAGTACATTCAAATGCATGACGGCGCAATACGTATTGCTGCGTTTTATTTGTAGGCGCTTAAACATGCCCCCGGGTGTTGAAAGCTTGGCTTTTAACCATTGTTGGTAATTATGATGGCAGAGGCAATGGACAGATTCTATTGAAGGCTCTTCTGATGAACAATACAGTCCGACCAGGGTGGATTGCGACAATTTTTCCAAGTCTCCACTTTAAGGGAGGAAGATTGTCCTCCTTTACCACAACCATGGATCCTAACTCAAGTCCATCCTTACATGAGCGTCACTTGGTCCTCTGTTGGAGTTCAGCTACGTACTCCTTACTCCACCTTGCCCAGGAATGTTGGCGGAACTGTTTTTCTCTGGTAGCGAGTAAGTTGGCTCATTGAAACATCCTGGAGATAAGCTGAGGTATTGAGGTGAGTGGTCGTCCAATTAAAAAATGTCATGGCGTGAGCGGTGTATCGTCATCAGGATCTGAAGACAGGGGTGTCAATGGACGGTAATTGAATATAGCTTCGATCTGCGTTAACGTGGTGTAAAGTTCCACAACCCAAAACTCGCTGCAAATGGTATTTTGTTGACTTCACACCAGCCTCCCAGAGTCCGCCGAAATGAGGACTATATGCGGGTATAAATTTAAATGATTAGTAGTCTGCATTAGACTTAATAAATTTTGAGGAGTCATTATACGCGCCAACAAAAGAGGTACCGTTGTCTAAAAGTATACTTGTGGCCTTTCCTCTTCGTGAAATAAAACGATATAAAGCAAGTAAAAAATGATTACTGGTTAAGTTACTTACTAATTCTAAGTGAATCGCCTTGGTGGTAAAGCAAATGAAAATAGCAATATACACTTTCACTAGCCTAAAACCGCGACCTTGGCGACTAGCGCATATTACAGGGCCAGCGTAATCAACGCCTGTAATCTCGACCAGGTAACCAGGAAGAAGCCACTGCCGCGGTAAGTTTCCCATCAAAGGAGTAACTATAGCTCCCTTCATTCTACGGCAACGTACGCATCGATGAAAGCAAGCCTTTGCTAAATTTCTGCCACCAATATACCAATAAGTCTCCCTAATTGAAACCAATAATAATTGTGGGCCCGCGTGCATTAATCGTCTATGTTCATAATCAAATAATAACTTAGTAAATCTGTAAAATAAACTGTAAAATAATAGGATGTTTTTTATTATATATGAAATTAGCATTATCGAGACGTCCTCCAACACGCATTAATTGAATATCATCTAAATAAATATTAAATTTAAGAAGAACGCTCTTTTTAGACAAACTAAGTTTATTAATTAGCAATTTGTGCTCAGAAAATGATTCACTTTGACTTTCAAAAATCACTACATTTAATACATTCTGTAACTCTGACTCTGAAAGAAATTTATCATTAACTGAAAGTTTTTTACACAATTTAATAAATCGAAGCATGTAAGCAATGGAACGCAAAAGTCTAATGTATTTCGAAAAACGTTTAAAATTAATAAATGAACTACTGCTGTTATTAGTAACCATAGCATTTAACGAAATATCAGTACGAGTTTCGGGCAAAGTCTCAACCTGTAGGTATTTATATTGATTAGACCAATTACACATATCTAGCGGTAGAAAGTCTGGACCTGACCACCATAGACCAGAATTTTGCAGGTTATTAATATAGATTCTACGCGATATTAAGTCTGCTGGGTTCTTATCTGTGGGAACATGTAGCCATGTACAGTTACCCGCCCTTTCTAGTATTTCAGCAACGGGATTGCGTACAAAGGGCTGAAGCCTAGAAGGCAACATATGTAACCATCCTAACACAATTGTCGAATCAGTCCAGCAGTAGGTTCGGCTAATAGTTGCTCGAAGTGAACCTTGAATCTTCTCATACGTGCTCCTACTATTACGCCACACAACTCCAACCTTGGAATAGTTGTAGGTTTGAGCGGCGCCACCCGACTTTTAGCCATTAATAAGCGAGCCAAATACTTACCTTCATGGTTATCGCTTCGAATATAAGCGCACGCACCGTATGCGCGCTCAGAAGCATCGATAAATATGTGTACTTCTAGTTCCTTATATGAATCGCAAATAACATTACGTGGAATCCTAAAATTGTTTAATAACGGTAAAGACTTGATGTTACGGATTCGACCTTGAATCCAGCATCCGCAATTTAACGGTAACTTTCCAGAGAATTCGAGAATTTAATCTCAAATTGCAACCTGACAAATGCGAGTTTCCGCGACGAGTAGTCTGCTATCTCGGACACATAATTACTGAACAAGGAGTTAAACCAAATCCTGAAAAGGGTAAGGCTGTAACCGCATTCCCGGTCCCCAAAACGTCCAAAGACATTAAATCATTTCTCGGCCTGGTTTCCTACTATCAATTTATTCCCGACTCCTCAAAAACAGCCAAAGCTCTTACCAACCTCCTGAAAAAAAGATGTACCGTTTAAATGGGAAAACCAACAGTAGCTTGCTTTCGATAAATTAAAACACAAGTTAACGTCTGCTCCAATCCTTGTTTACCCCGATTTTTCTCAACCTTTCATTCTTACCTGCGATGCCTCAAATTATGCCGTCGGCGCTATACTCTCGCAGGGACCTGTTGGCAAAGATCATCTTGTAGCCTTCGCCTCACGCAGGCTTAACAAGAGTGAATGCAATTATATTACAACCGAGAAAGAACTGTTAGCCATATTATTTCGCTGTAAAACATTTCGTCCTTACCTTTACGGACATAAATTCCTTATTGTTACTGATCACAGACCTCGCAAGTGGTTATTCAATCATAAAGACCCCAGCAGCAGACTCCAAAGATGGAGATTGAAGCTAGAAGAGTATAATAACGACATTGTATTCCGTAAATGTAAGCTAAACGCTCTTTCCAGGTATCCAGTCAATCCTATCTACCCTGAAAATGAAGACCCTTCCAACCTTAACCCTAATTATAACACTAAATCTAATAACAAACATCCATTACAAACATCACCGTCCTCGGGCACACTTAATGAAACAAACAACGATTTTCAAAGCCTCCTTGTATCTCCACCATCCAGCATTGAAGGTAACCTTATAAATCCAGAGATCGAAAATGAAGTAATGGACTACCTGTCAAGAACTGAAAGAGAACCAGAACCTCAACCCTCAACCAGCTGGCAAAATCCTCAAACTCTACCTGTCCCTGACGAACATCCTTTAGAAACATCTCCAGTACTCGAAAACTCACCCTCAACTAAAACTACAAAAACATACGATACTTCAATAACAGAACATAACGAAAATCTACTCAAAGGAGCACAGAAGTTAGTAATCATTCCTACCTCAATAGACATGGACGAATCCATGCCATATGACCAGTAGGTCATTAATAACTACCCAGAACCCAATCGCAGCGAATTTTTAAACCTAGAAAGATCCCTTTATACCTTTTTACCCCTTACGATCTATAATAAAACTTACCTCCTCTTATTTACGAAAGTGCATCATTTCGATGACTTCTCATACTCAGATATATTTAAATCTCTAAAATATACACGCGACGAAATTATGATATCTTATCCTACAATAAATGAAATCGGCACATCCGACTTCAGAAATCCGTTTGACAAGCATTCTTTTGTAAAAATTTACAACATGTTCAACTATCTATTCGACGGGACTATAAAAATCCACTTCTATCGTAACAACATTATATATCCTTCACTAAACGAAATCCCAAAAATCCTCAAAGAAAACCATGATCTCCCCATCGCAGGACATTTAGGAACTATTAGAATGCTAAACCGCATAAAAGAAATTTTTTATTGGAAAAACATGCGCAGCGACGTTGAGAATTATATCAAAAAATGTTCATAATGTCAAACAAATAAACCTCTACGTAAGACGAACAGAGCACCCATGATAATAACTTCTACTTCTACATCCCCATTCGAAAGAATATCTCTCGACATTGTAGGCCCCTTACCCGAGTCTGGCACAGCCAAACTTAGGTTCATCTTGACCATGCAAGACGACCTTACCAAATTCTCGTTAGTTTATCCCCTTCGTAGTATTACTGCCGAAGAATCATGTGAATGCCTTCTTCACCTAATATCAATGTTCGGAATCCCAAAACATATACTCACTGTTCGCGCCTACGATTTTTAGCGAGCAATGCTTACGCGAACGCGATCTAAAACTACCCTGCCAACTTATCCGTTTATATTTTTATAAAAGTTGGTAGGGTAATAATGTGTCAGTGCGAGTGTTCTGTGATTTTCTTTTATTCTTTTTCAATTACTCAAGCTAACTACACAAGTTGTAACTACAATTTCTAGAACCTCGAGATTATACAAGTTTGAAGCAAGATTTTAGTTTTAATTCAGTTCGGTATCGGACTGCAGTGTCTAACTAATAGACATATTTGGCGACCGTGACAGGACGTAATCTGACGAAGATAATTTCGATTGAAACATTTGAATCGTGGAAGCTTGGAGTCCTGCTGGAATTGGTCAGCATCAGCGCCGTAGCAATCAGCTACCGGGCAGCACCGCACCGCGTCCAGTCAAGTATTGAGGAACGAGCTAAAACCCACGGAACATTAACATCGCCGGTCGTTGGACTTTGAACCACCGCAGCAGACTATAATCGCAGCTAAGTGTCCCTTTCAGTACCCTAATCCCTATTTCAATCATTTTCTGAACATCCTTTAATGGTCTTAACTTGTGCAAATATAATAGATAAATACGTAAATACATTTTTTACCTTTGTGAATAAGGTACGGTAGGTATTGCGTCATCCGATTTACCTGTTATATTTAAACAATATCAGGCAGATATTAATATCAAATAAAGTTGTTATTTGTTAAATTGATCTTTTTTTGCACTTTTCATTTTAATATTTTATTAAATTATTATAATTTAATTTCTTCCTCACGAATTTTGCAATAATCTTCAACACTTTACGATGGGAATCGAGGACGACGTGAAAAACTTGGCGGAACTAATAACCAAGCGTAGTTCTGTCAAGGGACAAGTAACCAAGTTTAAAAATTATGTTGATATATAGATTGGGTAAGTCGGAAACGCTTACTACGACGGAAAGGGCCGAACTTTCTCTTAAGCTTAGTAGATTTGAAGCGTTTTCTTCAAAATTTGATGATTTACAAAGCAAGATTGAGGTTATTAATTTTAATAAGTTAGACGAGGAGGTCGCGGAACGAGAAATCATTGAGAGGGCTTTTATAAGCAATATTGTGGCGGCTCAAACCCTGTTGCAGTTGCACAGTCACGTTGACAGTGCCCACGAATCTAGTAACTATCATAATGTAAGCCATTGTGGGCTCGACCATAATGAAACCGGTTTTAGGCTTCCGTTAATTAACATTGCTAAGTTTGATGGTTCGCATCTTAAGTGGATGGAATTTCGAGATACATTCAAATCTCTAGTTCATCAAAATCAGCCCCGTGAACAAGTTTCATTATTTACTGTCATATTTAGAGGGGGAACCAGCTCGTACTGTTGCGAATCTCGAAGTTTCTTCCAATAATTATGAGGAGGCTTGGAGCCTGCTATTACAGCGTTATGACAACAAACGTTTATTAATAGATCATCACCTCAGTTCGCTTTTTAATATTACCGCACTACATAAAGAGTCTGAGAGGTCGCTGCGCTTCCTAGTCGATCACGTGACTAAGAATTTGCGTGCATTGTCCAGTCTAGGGCAAGCAACTGAGCATTGGGACGTTATTGTTATACATTTGGTTTCATCTAAGCTAGACAGTAACACATTTATGAGATGGGAGGAACACCGTAATGCGATGTCAACTGATACACCCACGCTTAAAGATTTTCACAAGTTTCTGAACGATCGTGCATCCATTCTACAGTCAGTACACCGCAGTCGGGCTGAGAGCTCTTCTAAGTCTAATCATGGTCAGCAGCGAGCCGCGACTGCTGCTAATGCTAAACCGGAACGTTCACACTTGAAGTCATATGAGTGATCAACAACAAAGGCCGTCTTCTTCTAATTTATGTGCTTATTGTAATTCTACTGAGCATAGGATATTTGATTGTCCATCATTTAAGGCGATGAGCGTTAGTGATCGTATAACCCAGACGACTAAATTGAAACTATGTAGGAATTGTGTTTAAGCGCGTGCCAGAAATAAAACGCAGTTATACTTACTGCGCCGTCATGCAATTTGATTGTACTTAGATTTAAGTAACGTCTTTTTTTAATCGTCATTCCGAATACAGCAGTTCATCACTGATACACTTCTTGTTATTTTTTTTCTATCGAAGTTTTCTCGTCGAATCCCGCACATGGTCCTTTACCGACCCGGATCTTATTGAAGTAGCGAACGATAATTGTTGTGGATTGTGGATTTTTGGGAAACATAATTATTCGAAGAAATAAGTAAACCCGAAGAAATAAGTTGACCCTTAACCTCGGTCAAGGTTAAAGGGTGCACGTGGATCTGAACTGATTTTTTGGTGTTAAAGTTTCTATATTCCACTAATATAACGTCACCCAACACTCGTAAAGGTAGTATATTAAACTATTTAAGGATTTAAAAGGTTAGTAAATTATTATATTATACTACATGATTATATTGTACTGAGTACCGACCTTTAAATAAGTAATTTCTATTTTCTTGTACATTGTAATATGGGGTTTTCCAATAGGGACGCTTGAACTTTGACAGCTGATTGCGGCCATGTTGTTTGAGTGACAGCTATCAAATGCAGTGTGTTATATTCATTCCGTCCTCCCAAACCACCATGGCAGGTTACAGTGTCGAGCAGCACGTGCAAATCATAAAATTGTTTTATGAAAATGGGTCTTCAGTTCGAGCAACGTTCTGCGCACTTCGCCCGTTTTACGGTCGCGATGATCGTCCTGCCGAGTCGACTATCCGTCGATTGGTGGACAAATTCGAGTCAACCGGGTCAGTTAACAATCAGCCGGTTCCCGTGCCCATTAAGGGCGCTTGATCTTTGAAATGCAAAAAAAAAATACATGTAGGAGAGATATTTGCGAATTTTTTTTTTTATTTGGAAGGTCTATCGACCCCATTATTTATGGAATATGACATCATTCAAATGACCGCCACGGCTTCGGTTGGTGGCGCGCACACGAAAGGTCCAATTTTCGATGACTCTGGCGCACAAATCGGGCTGTATTTGATCGATGGCGTGGCGTATGTTGACTTTGAGGGTATCGGTGGTTTGCGGCTTGTTGGCATAGACCTGCGACTTAAGAAAACCCCACAAGAAAAAGTCCAGCGGGGTCAAATCGCACGATCTCGGTGGCCAGTTCACGTCGCCTCCGCGCGAGATGACCATGTCCAGAAATTGCTCGTGCAGAACTTCCATCGTAGCGTGTGTTGTGTGGCACGTAGCGCCGTCCTGTTGAAACCACATGTTGTCCAGATCCATATTCTCGATTTCAGGCCAAAAGAAGTTGGTTATCATCGACCGGTATCGCTCACCATTGACGGTGACGGCCACACCATTATCGTTTTCGAAAAAATACGGACCAATCACGCCTCCGGCCCAAAATCCGCACCAAACAGTCACTTTCTGCGGGTGCATTGCCACTTGGTGAACCTCGTGTGGATTGGTCTCGTCCCAAATACGGCAATTTTGCTTGTTGACATAGCCATTCATCCAAAAATGCGCCTCGTCGCTGAAGATGATTTTTTTGCCAAAATCGGCGTCAACTTCCAACTGCTCTAATGCCCAGTCAGCGAACACACGGCGCTGTCTATGGTCATTAACCTTGAGCTCTTGGGTCAGCTGGATCTTGTACGGGTGCAGGCTCAAGTCACAACGCAAAATTCGCCAAGTTGTCGTCTGCGAAAGGCCGAGTTCCTGTGCGCGACGCGGAATTGACTGCCGCGGGTTTTCGAGGACACTGTCGCGCACAGCGGCGATATTCTCGGCAGATCTCGCGTTACGTTGACGCACGGGAACCGGCTGATTGTTAACTGACCCGGTTGACTCGAATTTGTCCACCAATCGACGGATAGTCGACTCGGCAGGACGATCATCGCGACCGTAAAACGGGCGAAGTGCGCGGAACGTTGCTCGAACTGAAGACCCATTTTCATAAAACAATTTTATGATTTGCACGTGCTGCTCGACACTGTAACCTGCCATGGTGGTTTGGGAGGACGGAATGAATATAACACACTGCATTTGACAGCTGTCACTCAAACAACATGGCCGCAATCAGCTGTCAAAGTTCAAGCGTCCCTATTGGAAAACCCTATAATAGAAAGGAATTAGAGATAAAGCTTATTTGTTTTACTGCTATTAACTATTGTGAATTTATTTGTTATCGTATTTTTGTTATGTCTATTGTTTAAATTGTATGTGAATGTCGAGTCATTAGCAAACCATTATATTCTTTCTATTGCTTATGTAATTAGATTCGCTTTGCTTTGCTTATTCGTATTTAATTTTGTTAACTGTAGTTGTAATAATTCGTAATAGTGGGTAATAATTATAACAAAATATTTATAAATTTATATTTTACTATAATTGTGTTAGCGTTGCAATTGCTAAGTAGTTACATTTATTCATTGTTTAATTTTTATTGTTTTTGCTCAATATTGGTTTATATAAATTTTAGGTTGACCATCGCACTCGTCTCCTATAATGTCTGAGGAAAGAGATTTAATTAAGAAGCGAGGGAGCTTCAAAGGTCGTTTGACTGCATTTATAAATTATCTTGATCAGCTGAGCGATAAATTATCGAGTAGTTGTGATGTCACTGAACTACAGCTGCGTATTGGGAAGATGGAGTCATTATACGAGCAGTACGATGAGGTACAGTTGCGTCTAGAATGCATCAACGATGACGTTAAAGTACAGTTTGCTGAACGTTCAGATTTTGAATCGTCGTATTATAAGACGCTCTCTAGAGCACAAAATTTATTAAGTAATTTTAATAAAGATTCTCAATCTAGTAATAGTGATAAATGTACTCATAGCAATACATATAAGCCAGTTAAGTTACCTACTATACAGTTACCGAAATTTAGTGGTTCCTACAGCAATTGGTTGGAATTTCATGACACTTTCACTAGTCTTATTCACAATAACGATGACATTGACGAAGTAAACAAGTTTCACTATTTACGAGCTTCTCTGGATGAGTCTGCTGCCGTGGTTATTAAATCGGTTGAATTCTCTGCCAGTAACTACTCTGTAGCTTGGAAATTATTATGTGACCGATTCAGTAATAAGCGTTTATTGGTACAGAATCATGTGTCAGCATTATTTAATATAGAAATGATTCATAAAGAGTCTTCGTCTATTTTGAAGGATTTAATAGATCAATTAAATAAAAACTTGCGAGCTCTTGAGACTTTAGGTGAACCAGTTAAGCATTGGGATACGCTTTTAATTTATATAGTTACCCGTAAGCTTGATAGTAAGACGTATCGAGAGTGGGAGGAATTTAAGGGTCGTCTGGATAAGGATTACATTATAACATTAAACCAGTTTGTGCAGTTTTTACGCGCTCGAGCTGATTTAATCGAAACTTTAGAAATGTCACGTAATCAGTCTCAGACTACAACTAACTTACGTCCTAAAATTAAAGCCATGGTAAGTACACCTACTCCTCGCACTTCTGACATGGAATCAACACAGAAGTCATGTCCCAAGTGCAAAGGTGACCACAATTTAATAAATTGCCCGCAGTTCCTCGCACTCAGTAATGACGCACGTCTCAAATTATTGCCATCATATAAGGTGTGTTTTAATTGTTTAAAATCTGGTCATTTTGCGAATCGTTGTAAGAAGCAAGGTTGCAAATTATGTAAACGTAGACATAATACACTGATCCATACTTCGGATGGTAAAATTACTATAAATAGCAGTAATGAAATCCAGAATAACACTAATTATTCGAATAATAATTCATTCTCTCCATCTACCTCAGCCACCTGCGACATAAATAATGTAGCGCTATCAGCAAGCATTGCCTTGCAGTGTGCTGAGCGTAAGCAAAGCGACGTGCTGTTGTCCACCGCTTTAATCAAAGTGTATGATTATAAAAATAATTCATTCTCTCCATCTACCTCAGCCACCTGCGACATAAATAATGTAGCGCTATCAGCAAGCATTGCCTTGCAGTGTGCTGAGCGTAAGCAAAGCGACGTGCTGTTGTCCACCGCTTTAATCAAAGTGTATGATTATAAAAATAATTCATTCTCTCCATCTACCTCAGCCACCTGCGACATAAATAATGTAGCGCTATCAGCAAGCATTGCCTTGCAGTGTGCTGAGCGTAAGCAAAGCGACGTGCTGTTGTCCACCGCTTTAATCAAAGTGTATGATTATAAAAATAATTCATTCTCTCCATCTACCTCAGCCACCTGCGACATAAATAATGTAGCGCTATCAGCAAGCATTGCCTTGCAGTGTGCTGAGCGTAAGCAAAGCGACGTGCTGTTGTCCACCGCTTTAATCAAAGTGTATGATTATAAAAATAATTCATTCTCTCCATCTACCTCAGCCACCTGCGACATAAATAATGTAGCGCTTTCAGCAAGCATTGCCTTGCAGTGTGCTGAGCGTAAGCAAAGCGACGTGCTGTTGTCCACCGCTTTAATCAAAGTGTATGATTATAAAAATAATTCATTCTCTCCATCTACCTCAGCCACCTGCGACATAAATAATGTAGCGCTTTCAGCAAGCATTGCCTTGCAGTGTGCTGAGCGTAAGCAAAGCGACGTGCTGTTGTCCACCGCTTTAATCAAAGTGTATGATTATAAAAATCGTGCGCATGCAGTTCGTGCAGTACTCGATAGCGGTAGTACGTCTTGTTTTATGAGAGAAAGCTTATGTAATTTGTTAAATCTTTCGTTGACTCAAGTTAACAGATTGATTGGCGGAATAAATAACGTATCTTCGCACGTAGGCAAAATGTGTCAGGTATATATGACGTCATTAAACGATAATTTTTCTGCACGTAAAATGCAGTGTTTCGTTTTGCCATATATTACAAACATTTTACCGTGTCGCGAAATTAATATATCAAGTTTAAATATTCCGTCTGATATATGGTTAGCCGATCCCACCTTTTATAAGCCCAGTGAAGTAGACATTTTGATTGGCGCTGATATCTTTTGGGACTTGTTAGGATCGCAAAGAATTAAATTAGGCTCTGGTAAACCAGTACTTTGCGAGACTAGACTAGGCTGGATAGTCGCTGGTCCTACATCTCATAATTATGCCACAATGCTCTCGAGTGATATTCGTTGTAATTTTACTAAAATTACGGATTGTAACAATGATGTTAGGTCTGATTTATCGCGTTTCTGGCAATTAGAAGAAGTAAGTTCTAATTCTTCTCATTATTTACCGGAGGAAAGGTTATGTGAGGATCACTTTAATAAACATACAACGCGACTAAGTGACGGCCGCTTTTGTGTTCGCATACCTCTCAAACAGAATCCTTCTGTGCTAGGAGAATCTTTTAAAAGAGCAACACAGTGTTTGTTTTCTTTAGAGCGCAGGTTCAAGACTAAGCCTACTTTCCGTAAGATGTACTGTGATTTTATGTCAGAGTATATTCAACTAGGCCATATGACTGAGTTGAAATCATCTGAATTAAATTTAAATGAATATTATATTCCACACCACGGCATCTTACGTGAGGGAAGCAGCACAACTAAACTCCGTGTTGTATTCAATGCAAGTAGTCCTACATCGTCCGGAATTTCTTCGAACGATTTGCAGACGATTGGGCCGACAGTTCAAGATGACTTGTTGTCTATCCTTCTTCGATTCAGACAGCATAAGTACGTTTTAGCCGCTGACGTCGAGAAAATGTATAGACAAGTCGTCACCCATCCATCTGATAGGTACTTGCAACGGATTGTTTGGCGAACCAATACTGATGAACCCATCAAGGTATACGAACTTAACACGGTCACATATGGCACCGCAAGTGCACCATTTCTAGCTACTCGTTGTCTTAAACAAATAGGCCTAGAATGTAATGACAATAACATTGCTAATATTATTCAACATGACTTTTTCGTTGATGACTTGTGTACCGGAAGCATGAACTTAGATGAAGCACAATTTATTCGTAGAGAGGTCACTAAGGCTTTGGCTTTGGCTGGCATGAGACTAAGAAAGTGGAAATCAAATGAATCTCAATTAGTACCTGAATCGATTGACTCTTCGCTCGATTTAAACATGGGGTCTGAAGAGCCTAACAAGTTATTAGGTCTCAGTTGGTATACCAGTTCTGATGAGCTTGGCTTTCCAATAAACATGAATTTAGCTTCTAATGCGAATACTAAACGCGATTTACTTTCAGTAATTGCACGGATTTTTGATCCATTAGGGCTTTTATCTCCTTGTGTCATTACAATGAAAATGTTACTACAACAAATGTGGTTATACAAGTCTAGTACTATTTTGCAACATGATCTATACGTGGATGACCTAATCACTGGTTGCAATGACGAAAATGAATTGAAATGCATTCAACATTCTGTGTCGGAGGCCTTGAAGGCAGGATGCTTTAATTTACGCAAATATAAATCGAACTCTCCTTTAGTTCTGCAGTCCTGTTCTTCAAGCTCTACTGATAAACTGGTTTTAAGTGAGTCTGCGAGCGCTCTCGGTTTAGGGTGGGATTCAGCAACAGATCGCTTATTTTATTCTTTTGACATGCCTCCTAGTACTGAGAAAATAACTAAGCGTTTTATATTATCGACATCTTTTAGAATCTTTGACCTACTAGGTTTTGTGTCCCCCTGTATAATTATCCCTAAACTGATTATGCAGCAGTTATGGCTCGATAAAGTTGATTGGGATGATGAAATTTCAAATGATATGCAAAGGGCTTGGCTTAAATTTTATAATACTCTAAATAATTTATTTTCATTCTCTATACCTAGGAAAGTTTTATGCGACTTACCAGTTATAATAGAACTACACTCCTTCAGCGACGCCTCGCAGAGAGCGTACGGCGCGTGCATTTTTATTAAGTCTGTAGATGCGGCAGGCAACATGAGTGTTAATCTTTTATGTGCCAAGTCGAAAGTAGCACCTGTGAAGGCCTGCACTATACCTCGCTTAGAACTATGCGCCGCTGTGCTGGCGGCTCGGCTATGTAAGGCAGTCGTTGACTCGTTGAGGTTTTCTATAGAACGCAGGATCCACTGGTGTGACTCTAGCGTCGTCCTTGCTTGGCTGCGCGCTAGCTCTAGAAAACTTAAAACATTTGTGGCCAACAGAGTCGCAGAGGTGCTAGAGTTAACCAATGTTAGGTGTTGGCGCTATGTACCTACCTTGCAAAATCCGGCTGATCTCATTTCCCGCGGGGCGTATCCTGAAGAACTTAGGAATAATAATTTGTGGTGGTCTGGTCCGGAGATTTTATTGCAAGACGAATCATCATGGCCTACTTTGTCTAGAGATGTTCATCAAGACCTAAATGATCTAGAGTTAAGGGCAAATGTTGCTAATCTAAATAATAGCACTTCATCGGTAATTCAATTCCATATTTTTTCTAAATTAAATCGACTAAAGCGACTAAAAATAAATATGTGTTGCGATTTCTTCACAATTTAAGAAACCCTAAGTCCAAACATCTAGAAGCACTAAGTGTGCAAGAATTGCAAGGCTCTTTTAATTTGCTTTGTCGCGTAGCACAACAGGAATCATTTCCTGTCGAATATGGCTTATTGGCTAAAAATAAGGCAATCAGTTCTCGGTCTAGCATTATAGCTCTTACACCTCTCATGGATGATAGTGGGTTGATTCGCGTAGGAGGTCGGTTAGACCAATCGTCTCTTCCATTTGAGAGCAAGCATCCAATTTTATTACATTCATCACACTACCTCACTATACTTATCTTTGAGCGGGAGCATTTGCATAAGTTACACGCTGGTCCACAGCTACTTCTCGCTAGCGTGCGGAACTATGTATGGCCCATTAATGGCCGGCACCTCGCGAGGAGAACTGTGCGCAATTGTATACAGTGTAGGAAGGTGCAAGGCAAGACCTTGACTCCGTTGATGGGAAACTTGCCCTCGCAGCGTATTACGGTGGACTTCCCGTTTCGTAGTGTTGGGGTGGATATGGCTGGTCCTTTCCTTATCCTAAGTCTAAAGGGCCGCGGAGCAAGGACGACAAAATGTTATTTATGTATTTTCGTTTGTTTAAGGTTTAAATGCTTGCACTTGAAAGCTGTAAGCGACCTTTCAAGAGAAGCTTTCATTTTAACTTTACGTAGGTTTGTGGCCCGTCGCGGAAGGCCTACCGAGATTTTTTGTGATAACGGCTGAAATTTCGTAGCCGCCGCGAAAGAAATAGGCAACTTTTTAAAATCTAATAGAGAATCCATAAGTTCCTTTTGTAGTGAGGAAGAAATTAAATTTGTATTTTCCCCTGCCTACGCTCCCCATTTTGGTGGCATCTGGGAGGCTGGAGTGAAATCCGCCAAGTTTCACATCAGGCGTGTTATGGGCAATTCGCATTTAACATACGAAGAGATAGGCACCCTGTTTGCGCAAGTTGAAGCCATATTAAATAGCCGTCCCATTTGTCCTATGTCCTCGTCTCCAAATGACCTCCAGTTCCTCACCTCGGGGCACTTTCTGCTTGGTCGGCCGCTAACCGCATTGCCGTCACCGAATCTCGTCGACTGCAAGGCTTCTAATCTCCGACGTTATCAACGGCTCGAACAAATCCGACAACATTTTTGGAGGAGATGGCAGCACGAGTACTTGGCGGAGTTACAACAGAGAACAAAGTGGCGCGTTCCTGACACCCCTCTGAGGCTTGGAGACTTGGTGCTATTGCAAGAGGAAAATATTCCACCAATGTGTTGGCGTGTGGGGCGCATCAGTAAGCTGTTCCCTGGCCCTGACGGTGTATGTCGCGTGGCGGACGTTCAGACGACGCGAGGGATCTTTCGAAACCTTTCACACGACTTAGCCCTCTACCAGCAACAGAGAATCAAGCTGAGGGTTAAAATCCGGCGATTTTAACGGCGGGGATGATGTTCGCGCCTACGATTTTTAGCGAGCTATGCTTACGAACGCGATCTAAAACTACCCTGCCAACTTCGTTTATATTTTTATAAAAGTTGGTAGGGTAATAATGTGTCAGTGCGAGTGTTCTGTGATTTTCTTTTATTCTTTTTCAATTACTCAAGCTAACTACACAAGTTGTAACTACAATTTCTAGAACCTCGAGATTATACAAGTTTGAAGCAAGATTTTAGTTTTAATTCAGTTCGGTATCGGACTGCAGTGTCTAAGTAATAGACACTCTCCGACCAAGGTACTAATTTTACAGCAGACCTATTTAAGAAAACGTGTGAATTCCTAAAGATCAAACAGTTGTGGTCCACTCCTTGTCACCCACAAACACAAGGTGCTCTAGAAAGATCGCACTCTACACTTAAAGAGTATTTGAGATCTTATATAAGTGAAAATCAGAACAATTGGCCCCGATACGTTTTCACGGCCATGTTAGCATATAACACAGCCGTGCATACGACCACACATTACTCACCATACGAACTACTATTCGGACATAAACCTCACACCCCAGACTCTATCTACAATGATACTTCCAGTACTACTTACTCCGAGTATGTAAAGATGTTGCAACACCGAATGAAATATACACGTGACAAGGCTATAGAATTCATACAAAACTCTAAAAGAAACACTAAAACCTACGACCCCCATTCTCGGCCAGTAGAACACAAAATTGGTGATTACGTCTTATTAAAGAACCATCTCAGGTTACGCAAAGCCTTATCACCTGTATGGAAAGGTCCGTACAAGGTCGTTAAGATCCATGGTAATCATACATTATCATTTCACTTATAAGCAGACGCTATGTGAAACACCACTTCGATGACATGAAGTTAAACATGTAGATGTTCAAGAAACAACCACTACTAACTAATGAAATAAAATATCTTTTCGTATATACTTTTATCTTTAACATATATTTTATATGTAACATAGTTATAATTTATCGCTGTCTCTTTTCCTTACAGTATACTGGCCCAAGGTCAACCAGAATTTGTTCAAAAAATCGACACGAGCCCTGGTGTATACTTTGATACGATTGGTGAACTCAAAATTCGTGTAAGCTATTTGGACATAGTCACACCATTTGATATATCCCACATTGAACCTCATATACAGAATATAAATTCAATATTAGGCACAATATGATACATTTGCAACCAAATTCAAATCGAAGCTTTATATAATCTAGTGTCATAATATATTGGAACCTTTAACAGTGAGATATTATGCTATCACTTCCGTGTATTCTGCTATCTCACATTTAGTAAATAAAAATTCAAACGATAACGGGGCATGGATAGGTGGTATTGACATTTTGTCTAAAACTGTCTTTGGTACATTAAACGAGGACGACGCTGTCAAAATATTCAAGATAAGGAAAAAAGACTGGGCTCATTAATGAAAGAAAATATTATAGTAACTTCTACTGTTTTATCAAAATTTAATTATTCGTTACACGAAATAAAACTTAATGAAGTCAGCCATAAACAGACTATCAACAATTTCTCTGCAAATTTAAAAAACCTTACAATCATTTCAAATGAATCGAACATGAAGGCACGTATTAATTCCATCTTGAACAGCTTGGAAGCGTCTATACTCACCTTATCATTCCAACTAGAGGACATAACAAACGCTGTCATGTTGTGCAGTCAAAATATCCTGCACCCGGCTATATTACCTCCTGCACAGTTATACCTGGAAATTGTCGATAATCATAGATATTTACCCGTAGATTTTAAGTTACCTGTAAGCTTAGCATTAATTAACATTCATAGTTTACTTAATATAATATCTAGTGTAGTATGTTATAGTCTTAACAACAAGATTGTTTTTATTTTGAGAATACCTTTGGTATCATCTAAGGTATATAATTTGTTTCACAATATTCCTTTGCCGACCCCACATAACAGTGTGAAACCAAACTCTTTTAGTTTCATACTACCTAGCCACAAATATAGAGCAATGACCAGAGATAAAACAGAATATTGTAACCTTGACTCACTTACGGAATGCATAGCGATAAGCTCCCGCGAGTACATCTGCGACGTCATAACGGTGTTCCCTACAAGTGCGAACCCGAGTTGTGAAAGTGAGTTATTATCGAATGTGATAAGTGTTTTACCAGTGCAGTGTCATACTGATTTTCTTCATGGACTTATAGACTTATGGAAACCACTTCACGATAACAGTTGGATTTACGTACAGTCACAGAGTAATAAACTTTTTATTGAATGCCAAAATAAAACAAATAAAAATTTAAATATTATTGGCACCGGGATTTTGTATATCCCAAATAATTGTATAGCGTATTGTAAAAGTACAAAATTAATACCCAAATATAACTATATACAAATCAACGTAACTGTCAATCTCGTGTTGTAATTTAGTTAAACTTAGAAACATAATAAGTAATGAGCCCCCTATGAAATTATAAAACATTGGTTTAGGCGTCTTCACACTGGAAGCAAAATCTGAACTACATTTTATATCCTCTGAAACTGATAAAATTTTAGATCAACATGCGATAATAAAACATGAGACTCATTACTCAATTATAATTATTATAATAATTTGTGTTATTTTAATTTTTTGTATTTTTAAATTGTTTATGTATATTAAATCGCGCAATCGTCTAATCCTTCGTTTTCCCATATGTCTCAATCAGTCCCAGTAAACTCACCTTCGGATCAAGGTCAAACTCCATTAGATCCTGAACCAGTCATTCAACAAACAAGCGCCGCCCTGGATCGGAAGACCTTCCGACTTCCGACCCAGCATTAGAACAAATGTGTAAATTGTTGAATTTTCCTAAACATCGAAATGTTATCCCCGATGATTAGTCTACCCCAGGGAGGTGTTATAGATGAATAATGTGCCCCTTTTTGCTAACAACACAATCCTTTCCCACTCAGTCAGCATATTCCTGCCATAGTAATTCATCCCAATAATTAAGTTAGTCTCTCCCGAACGCCCATCCTAGACGATTGTCAGTTAATTCAATTTCTGTTTTTTATTGTATTTTATTATCTGTTTTAAAAGTTCTAAATCCAAGAGGCTCGTAACATACCCATAGTCAAGTACCAAGTAGATGTCGGTTGTTTCACCACTAAATAACAAATGAAACAGTGCAATGTGTCACTGAGTTTCGGATTGCACTGCGAGTGAGAAAGCTACCCTTCGGGCACAAAAGACACCACAGCGTAAGTTTCTATCAGTCGTGTCGTGTAGAATGTAGTTGGTATTTCATAGTGTGCCAACGTCTATGGAAAGTGGTGATCACTTACCATCAGCTGTATATTTGCTGACCTGTTTTCCTAAATTAAAGATTTAAAATTGAACGTGTTGGTAAATAAAATGCAAGTATTTCTTTACATAAGAGTATATTTTTACGCAGAATAATATTTACAACTCTTACGACTGAGCCAAAAATGTATAAATGTGTACAATTTGTTATAAGGAAATTTAAATTCCGCTTACTTATCTATAAAAGTTTCATTATTTTGAGGCTTCATCGTTTAACACATGTTTAAATTGGGTTGAAGAAAAAAAACACAAAATAAAATATATGCTAATAGCTGTCAGGTAAACTCACAACCGTAAACGTGTTCAAGTTGAAAGTGATTCTGATCGTAGAGGTGCCTATTAAAGAAATAGTATTGTGGTCGATTGTTAATTTGATTTTCCATTTCGAATGTCAAAATGAACATGCCTACCTACCTACCTACCTACTTACCTCTAGAAAACTAGAAGCTAGCTTCAAATGAAGAAAATACTAAAACATAAATAAAAAATAAAAAAACTTGTTCAATACGGTTCGAAACAATAACATACATAATGTCTAAAATCCAACGAGGCAGTCAGCATAGGCAACAGTATAGTGCTTATGGCATATAATAATCTTCATAAAACAATTAACAAAGTACAACACCAATTTTTGTAACAATGTCACATTTTGTGACAATTACACTAATCTACGGGTGTCCTTATTATCCTTCCTTTAAAAAAGAAATAAAATACAATCATAGCAATGATTGCACAAAAGATATAAATGAAAGGTATATGTTTAAAAATAAATAGTAAAATAATTGACAATGACTCCCAATGGCTTCAAAAATTAACTTTGCATCATTAGCAACTACTTCTTTAATAACAGACACATGCAATTACTGCAAAAATATAATTGTATATAAATATATTTTCTTACATTTCATTACTCCTTCATAAATTTATTTGTTACTTTCACTGTCTGAAATAAATTATATAATCTAAAGCAAAAAATAATGAGTTAACGCAGGTAAATCATTTATCCTTATACTATACAGTAACAAAAACCCTGTCCGACCCGTGAACTGGTTATTAGATATCGCGAGTTGGTTCTATTTATGTAATCATTTTAAAAATACTAGGAAAAATAAAATACCCATAAAAAATATTAATTGTCATTTTCAATTGTAAATGACGAAAATTTCATAGACAACTGAAGGTCATGGTGACCTCTTGTCCTAGCTACCCGGTAAGAGCTATCGAGCGCTGTCGCCCGCGCCTGTTGTCATGTCATTTCCGACATTTAAGTAATTTTTTTTTCGGATTAAATTTTTTCTTACAATTTTAAATATGATTACATAAATAGACTGCCTCGTTGGTCTAGTGGCTAGATATAAGGCCGCAGACCCAGTGGTCTAGGGTTCAATTCACAGGTCGGGCCAATAAATAATTGACAGTTGACTGATGACATTTGACAGTTGTCAGTTGACATTTTGTCTATTTTGACAATTTTGACAATTATGAGAATTTTGACAATTTTGTTTATTTTTACAATTATGACAATTTTCACAATTTTCACAATTTTCACAATTGTGACAATTTTTACAAAATTGACAATTTTGACAATCGTGACTATTTTGACAATTTACACAATTCACACAATTTGGACAATTTTGACAATTTCGACAATCTTGACAATTTTGACAATTTTGACAATTTTTACAATTTGCACAATCTGCACAATTTGCACAATCTACACAATTTACACAATTTGCACAATTTGCACAATTTACACAATTTATACAATTTACATTATTTTGACCAATATCCCGGGTGGGCCGAATATTGATGGGAGAGCCGCTCATGGAAATTCCTTTATGGAATAGACCTGAAAAATTACAATTAAGCATGTTATCAAAAACTAATAACGTTAGATAATCCCTTGTGTGTATTTAGTAATTAATGACAGCTTAACGCGAGCTATGATAAAAGCTGCACCTTTAGACATGGGGGAGATCATATGCAACATGACGCTGAATGATCCGGCGCTGAAGCCCGCAATGGAGACGCTCGCAGGGTCTCCGCCGAACGCTGCGATGTTGCGCTGGACCCACTTCAGCGCTGCCACCTGGTCTTTGAATCCATTGTTGCCAGGTGCCAGTTCATCGCCTGTGCTTCCTGTCAGGAATTCAAAATGAAGTATTGCCTATGCTGTATTTAAATGTATTTAAGTTATTGACTTACATTAATATATACAATATTGATTTTATAAAATAAATGCTAAATGTCTATTTTACCGAGCGAGCCGAGTCTGTAGTTAATGGTGACGAGAACGATATCTCTATCGAGGAGGTCATGGGGTCCTGCCAAGTCGCTTCTTGTCATGGAGTAAAATCTACCCGCAGGAATGAAAACTATCACCGGCAGAGGTTCCTTTCTGAAAAAAATATTTTAAGTATTTTTTTAGACTGGTTAAGCAATACTGTTACGTCTTAATATTAAATACACAAATTTATGGCCGTAGCATTATGTATTATCGCTAAAATCAAGTACCGACATCAATTTAAATAATAATAATAATATATTTATTTTTCAGGCATCAAGGCCCATACTTTTGGTACACATTCAATAATTCAAATCACACATTAATAATATTACATAATATACATTAATACTTAGAATTAGAATAAGAATCACAATCACAAAAATTACCGACTTCTACATTTCGGTCTTGCAAATAAGCGTACAAAAAGTTTTCCTGACCTAAGACCAAATGTTGCCATTAATATCATACTGTACAAATACTTTTTGTACCCCTCTTTTTCGTTATTTTTGTTTTGCAAACTAAAATATTCTCATTTATAAGTCTTTTTTTTGTTTTGAATTATTGAGAGAATATTTTATGTTCATTTGTACAATATATATTTTTAGATATGTGTGTTATTTTATACATTACTTTTTGTAAAAAAGCTAAGTGTACGAATACTTTTTACACTCACCGTAACAATTAATAATTGACTAATTAATGACATAAAAAAAAACAAATAATACAAATAACAATAGCAGGTCTTCATACTAAAAAATGTCTGGAATCTAATCGCAGCATCCCGTTATGAAAATAAATGCCAAAAGATTCGGCGTAATTTCTAGAGGCTATAAGTTGACCTATTTTTATTTGGGAAAGTCAGAAAAAAGTTATTGTGGCTTAATTTTTTTGAGGTTATAAACTGCTTATTTGTAAATAGGCCATTATAGTAATAACTTATACTTCATTAACATAAAATCATATGGAAACGGATAGATAATATATAGAGATGAGGTAACAAACAAAAAAAAATACAGACAAATTGAGAACCTCCTCCTTTTTTGAAGTCGGTTAATAAAACGTCAATTGTCAATTCAAAGTCCAAAGTAGAGCTGACAGTGTGCTAACACGACCGATCCGATTTTGTTTAATATCGATACAATATCGTAATGATTCTTTGCTATTTTAATTCATTACGAATGTGATAGCTTAACTTTAAAGATGACCAACACCATTTGACCACCAGTTTCATTAAAGATAAAACCGCCCCTTTCAATCAAAACACAAGCAACCATACAGATAACTACTTATACTAATACTTGTACTCTACATCTATTTGTTTGGTTGACATTTTATTAGCAAATTGTACATCAGTTGATATACTTTTAATAAAAATAAATAACGTCGGCTCTCACAAAAATGAGGATATATTTAGAAAATTTAAAAAAAAATACATTTTTTTTTTGCTATAAATGAAATCCAAAGATGCCAAAGAAGTCCAGACATAGATCTGCCATTGTTTTTTAAGAAAATAGATTAAATATAATTAATTATGTATGAGGCACATAAACCAGAGTATTACACAGACTTCTGGATCATCCGCCTCATAGAATCCCGTAAGTTAATATGAAATTTCATGCTTTTCAAAGCATGAAATTTCATATAAAAGCTTCTGGTTAGAGATAAATAAATACGCATTTCAACGTTTCTTACAATGCACCAACCATGAGGGTGAAAAAGAGGGTTGAACGTTTATATGGGGAGTCCGTCATTTCTGAAGTAAAAAGAATAATATTTAATAATAAAGCTTAGTAAAATATAACAAGGAACTGAGTCAGCTCTTGTCGGTACAATCCATATACTTGTAAAATAACGCGTAATCTTGAAAAAATATTGCGTTCCCAATCAATTTCCATTCGCATACATAGTACATTGTATTTACCTGTCCTCCTTGAGCGGGGTGTAGACATTGACGGTCAGACAGTCCTCGTCCACGTAGTAGCCCGGCGGCGCTGGCAGCGGACACGCGGGACCGTCTTCACTCGCGTCCACCGGACTCTTGTACTCCAATATCAGTTTCGGTGGCTGGAGGGACGTTTTACATTGAGAATTTAAATTAGGTATTATGTTATTATATTGATTGACACTTTGTGATATTGTGTAATAAAATCGATTCACTCTAGTATACTGCTAACGTACTCGTAGGTATTGCGTACAGGCTTTGCCCGTTAGATACTGTGCATGTGTTGTTATTTCTTCCTGTAGAACATTAGATTCCTAAGTGATCAAATCACGTGTTCACGTGGGGAGATCCACGTGCTCTAACCACTGCACCATCGCGGCTCGAAAATATGCAGATTATGTATATTGTAACATTTCAGCTCGCATTTGTGCCTCACCTGGGACCTCAGCTCCCCGACCGACGTCTCGGCGTAGCGTATCCCGCGGTACGTCTCGAAGCGTCGTCCGAGGCGTGTCACATTGTATCCACCGCGGAACTCGGCCCACGCGGTCTTTATGATGGGAGGCACTTCAGACAAAAGTTAGGTATTTACCAAGGCGAAAGTAAAATACAGGATTTTTATTCTAAAAAATAAAATAAAACTGGGCCTACGTTACTTTTACATAAAGTAGGTAGCTTACTAATGGAAAATTATAATTATTATTTTCGGTAAGCAAACAAACAAATCTTCCCTCTATATATAGTACTATTTAAATTATTTTACGCTGAAACATAATTGTTAAGCCTTTCACTGTACAATAGCTACATTATGTAAATGATTTCAATGAACTATGAATAAGTGCATTGTTACTTAAAGTCGTATTAAAACCGCATGTACTTAGTGTTTTATTTTGAATTGCTAGTTCGTGTTTCAACTCGTGTCGAGTACATATGTATCCGTGGTCGTGTAAGATTAATGTAAGCGTCCTCGCGCCTGTCGTCGCCTTTTTTAAATTGATTATTCGTAAGGGTTCCGCTTTTGGACAAATTTCGCAACTAAATTTTGAGTTGTAACACACTTTCAGAGCCGGTGATAATATAAAAAATACATTAATTAATACGAATACGAAGTAAATTCCGGTGTCTTAGTGCATCTTTGGTGCGAGCGATAAGGCCTCGACTTTACCGTCGCCCTTGAACCCATCTGACCAGTAACTGTCTTGTTTACTATCGTGTCCAGACTGTAGGTAGCTAGTATCCTATCCATATTACAACAGCGATTAGCGCATAGACTTCAATATCTATCTAATAACTAGCCATGTTTTGTAAAAAAAAGCTTTTTGGTTTATACGTGAGGCTATAAAATGTTTCAGGTTAAGGGTCTTCTTTGACGTTCCGCCGCACGAAGTTTTACGTTTTTAGCGCTACTGTCGCAACTATCGAGGCTCGGGCACGGCACGCACACATATACGTATGCAGAGTGGGGTCGTCGCACTTTTTTTTCCAAAACTAAATTTTAACTTTATTGTCACTGATTTTGAAATGTTGTCAAATACATATCTATAGCGTTGAGGTGAGTAGTTTGGTATAAATAAACTTCTTGATGTCATAATGTGAAATAATAAAAAAAAAATTGACGAAAGACGAA
Organism: Nymphalis polychloros; assembly: GCA_905220585.2. Lineage (NCBI taxonomy): Eukaryota > Metazoa > Arthropoda > Insecta > Lepidoptera > Nymphalidae > Nymphalis > Nymphalis polychloros. The sequence goes on along the minus strand of HG992263.1, from coordinate 10,319,218 downwards.
TGTGGAATGCTTTATTAAAAAACGGAACAAGTATATATACAAAAAGTGAAATAAAAATAGATCAATAGGAATACAAGAAAAACATTATATAAACATTATTGAAACAAACATTTTATGCTAAAATAATAAAAACAATATTATTATTACTGTAAAAATAAATGTTTTATTTTTTTAATTACTGAATATAAAAAAATATGTGAATAAATACATAAAATAATTAAACTTCAAAAGAAAAATATATAATTCCTGAATCGAAATATATATTTTACAACATTTATTCTACTATGAAATTCACTTCCTCTCTTTCTAACCAATTGGAATAAAGCGGAATAAAAAGGATAGCGGGAATTTTGCGATTCGACTTTCGGTTTCTTGGTTCTGCTACGGAAATCTATTACACAATAATCGACCTTACTGATGAAGTATTTAAAGACTATATTTGCCTGAGCACGTTAGCTAATAAAATAAAAGGATAGCTAAGTTCTCAGGCGATTTGATGAGGCTAGGCGTTACCGAATTCAGATATCTAAAATCGGATTTTGAAATCGATTTGTAAGTCTGAAATCGGATAAATATCAATTTGCAAAACCAATGATGACGATGAGGCATGAAAACGTTTCGTATATCCTCACTAGATAGCGCTTTGACGTAACAAAAAACTAAAAGAAACATTTTATGCTAAAATAATAAGAACAATATTATTATTTCTGTAATAATAAATGTTTTATTTATTTATTTACTCAATATTAAAAAAAAATGTGAATAAATACATAAAATAATTAAACATCTAAAGAAAAATGTTATAAAAATGTATAATCCCTGAATCGCGGTATTGAAGTTTTTAACGCAGCTTATTATATATATAGCGTGGCGGTCTACCAATTGGAAGTGTGTTCTTTAGTGTGATGCCACTACTTTTCTTAGTACTTCGTTCTACGCATTTCCACTTGAGTACTATATTGCCCGCTGAGTTGAGAGTCAGTAATTTACTGACTAATGAGGGTGTGTTAGGTGGGCCATCACGCGTGTTTCGTTTTATGCATAAATGGGATTTGGTCATTTTTATTATTTAGTATTCAAAACACTATTTATAAATACTTTGTTTAGTTTTACGTTATCAATGAAAATAAGAATAATTTGAATTTTTACGACAGTAAATTTATTGCCTCAGGTGTTGTTTTACTGACCAATATAACTGGGAAATGGACGAAATAAGTAATTATATATATAAATATTTCAAAAAATTATATTTATTTATAAAAAAATTGCAATGTATCATTATATATGAGAGTGTTATAATTATGTAACTAGTTAGAATTTCAACTTTCAACAAAATATACAAAATATTATCAGTAAAAATATCGTATCAAATGATAAAACACTAAAAATACCAAAAAAAAAACAGAATACATAAGCCGGTGCGCGTCCTAAAATTTATGATGAACAGTCGGTGACAACTAAAACGTTCAAATAAATACTAAATACGCTATTTACGCACACATTGATTTTGTGTAAGTACACGGTTCGATCGCGATCTATCAATGCGGCGCAAACCGACGTGCTCTCACTTCGGAGGCGCGTGGCCGACTGGTCTGCGAGGGTTATCGGCGGCTCGAATAAGAAAACGCGTACAATTTCATTGTAATAAAAAATAAGAAAATGTTTATTAAAAAATGAAGACTCCAGACGTTTCTTTATAGTTTTAACTTTATTATTTGATAAAATTCATTTCTAAATTCTCGACGATTACGATAATTTCGTCTCAATAAGGAAGTGCGATTTTACACGTTTTAGTGATTTTTCTGATTTTTTTTTACACTTATCCATAAACATTATCTTAAATTCGAATGCTCCACACGTAAGTTAAATTCATTGGCTAACTGTGTGATTTATTTCAAGGTTGTGGAGCATCGCTTTCTATATAATTCTATCGAAATCCCGACCTTCGAATTTCCACAAACGTCAAAGAAGACCCTTAAAGAACTTTATTACTCATAAGGAACCTTACAGTTCACTTGTACAACGAGCAATACATATTAACTTATATACAAAGTGATAGAATCTGTGGTAGAACCTGCGGCAGTACAGGCCCACAGTGACCACAAAAAGAAAAGGGTATATAAATATGTGTGCTTAATTAATTTGGCAATATTAAATTAATATAGAATAATATTTACTAATTTTATTCATATACATTTTCTCTTACAAAAAGTTTTAGTTTATTTTTGAAGTAGCAGTCCAGTCATTATATACATTTGGAAATGCACATGAACCGAGAAAGCCAAATTTTGGATATTACGTGGGGGGGGGGGCCTAGAAAAGTTTAAATTCGATCGATTCAAAAATGGCCTAGTGCATTTTCCGCCATCTTGAAAAAAGGGTTAAATTCCGATTTTTCATAATAACTCGGTTCTCCGTTGAGATACGTAAATTTTTATGTTATACTTTTTTCATGATCTACAATTAAGGTCCTTTACATTTTCCACGTTCCATCGTTCATCTTTATTGAGATATCGATGGAGAAAGCCAAAAATTTGGCGATCGAAATTCTCTTTTTTCTCGTGATAGATATCGAAAAAATGTCTGATATCAAACTTGTAGAGCGTGTTTCGACCTACAATTTTACAAATTACGACCTCTAGCGCGCCGCAAAGTCGGTAAGTCTGTGAACAGTTTCTATTTAGCCGCTCGCTCGGTGGTATCCACACGTCGCAAAGTATGGAAGGTTGATCAGGGAATTATTGCAATACAAAATAAATTATTAAACCAGCCAAAGTATGAATCAAACACATAATATTTATTGAAAAAATATATTTTTTATCGAGAAAAATAATAATTAAAGGCGGTCATTTTTTCAAATATTTATCGACCACCGAGCGAGCGGTTATCCAAAATTTGGCTTTCTCGGTTCATTTGCATTTCTAACCCGTTTTTCCCGACGTAATGGCTGGACTATAGCCATACTTGCACACACTTTTGAACTATTCGGTAAACTATTATATAATTTTACTCCTTTATATAGAATGCTTCTATTACCGTATTCAGTTCTAGGATTATAAGATTTATTTTGTGTTCATTTCTTAAACTGTGTGTATAATTTTTATTAGTTGGTAGTAATTCCGTATGAACTTCACGAAGCTGTTTTTTTTTTACAAATGTACAGATATTGTTTGTGTATGTCTGTTTTAAGTTAAAAATGTTTTTTTCTTTGTACAGTATGGGTGTGTGTGTCAGTCGATCGTAATTAAAAAGAACTTTGATTACTTTGTTTTGTGCTATTTGGAGAGGTTTAAGACTAGTTTTTGGAGCGCAACCTCAGACTTATATTAGACAATCAAGGTTGGATATAACAAGTGCAGTGTAAACCGTCAACCGCGTCTTGTATGGAATACAAGAAGCCATTTTGCGCAGTGAGCTAATTAGCGATATTAATTTGTTTTTAACTTTGGTAATTTGAGGTTTCCATGATAATTTTTCATCTAGAATTAAACCTAAGTATTTCTCCTGCTCAGATCTAGAGAGTGTATCATTGTTAGAGGTGGATACTCGAATATTTTTTTGTTTTTCGCTCTGAATATCATGTGTTGTTTTTTTGTGTTAATAGTTAATAAATTGCACTGACACCAGGTGCTATATTTATTTAGAGTAATTTTTACTAATTCTTTTGTATTTTGGCCAAAATAAAAAAGGGTAAGTATCGTCAGCATACAGGTCACCCTGTGTCCAATTTTATTAACATTATTGATATAGATTAAAAAGAGCAAGGGCCCCAACACTGACCCCTGTGGGATTCCATTGGTAACGCTTTTATCGGTACTTGAAATTTTTTCTATTTTTACTATTTGTGATCTATTGCTAAATTAAGGGCTGGTCCAGATATTCATATGTTACTTAATTTAGCAAGCAGTAGTAAGTGGCTTATTGTGTCAAATGCTTTTTTAAGTCAATAAATATTCCTACGCATATGTTTATGTTGTCTATTTCTGTGCTTATTTTAGTAACAAGCTCAATTATAGATGATAAGGTACAAGATGTTACACGAAAGCCGTTCTGTCGTTCGTATAAAAATTGCAACTTGTGTAAGCGTTGATCGAGTCGCTTGTAGATAACTTTTTCGAATATTTTTGACAGAACTGGTAATACTGAAATTTGACAATAATTTTCAGGATCTGTTTTAGAACCAGACTTGTAAATTGGTGTAATTTTCGCTATTTTTAAGCTATCGGGAAATGTTCCTAGTGCAATACATTTATTTATACACTGTGTAAGGTATTTAGCAATGAGATCTTTTAAACATAAAATAGTTTTAACATTAATGCCGTCAATGCCTGCACTACAATCTACATCAAGACATTTTATTATGGTGATAATTTCTTGTTTAGTGCATGAATCAAAATTAAATTTCGGGTTAAAGATCTTTATTTCTCATTACGAATTATATTCATTTACATGAGAACATAAAATAATCATTTACAATAATTGCCTAGCGGCGTAACAAAGTAACATTTATAAAGCATATTAGAAAAAAAAAGAGGGTATCTGTGAATACTTTGCATTATTATCGATGGACTGGTCTTATCGCAAATACACGGATTAAATACAGCTGGAAGTGGTATGAGTGAGTGGGAATTTATGTATTTATTATTCATTTGTTTTTTATTTATTTAGTTTTTTTTTATTTAGTGTATTTTTTTTGTTTATTTAATTTTTATGTTTTAAAATTTAATAAATTATTTTATTTTATATTATTATACAGATGTTTCATATTATGTATTTGTGTTATTTTATATTACTTTTAACATATGTTTTTAATAGCATCTTAAACTGACGCAAGCTTTTTGCTTCTTTAATATTGTTTGGTAAATTATTATATCGTTTTGCTCCGTCAAACATTATATTTTTCTTTCCATAGTTAATAGTACGAGGTTTTGATAGTTTATGTCATTATGTCATTAGCATTTCTTAATTTTATTTTCTGTGATTGTTGGTTTTTATTAAATTGTATTTCCATGTGTATATTTTTGTCCATAATTTTTTTGACTAGTATGCAAATAAAGTAATAGTAGGTTTGAGCGACATTCATTATTTTTGTATCTTTCTAAATTTTTTGAGTTGATGTGAGAAAGTCGATGTTAAAAAGTGTTTTTACTAATTTGTTCTGCTTAACTTGTAATTGCGTTAAGTTTGTTGGGGCAGCTGTACCCCAGATTTCTATTAAGTAGTCTAAATGTGGTTTGATTAGGGAGTTATAAATCGTATACTTTACTTGGCGTGGAAGACATCTAGAAATATTTCTGATAATTCCGTTTAATGATGTTAATTTGCTTTTAATTTTTTCAATATGTGGTTTCCAAGTTAGGTGACTATCTAAAATTAATCCTAAATACTTTTCTTCACCTACTTTATTTATAATTTGATTGTTTATCATTAATGGCTTGTGGTGTGATATTCTCTTATTTTTTGCTGAAAAAATTATATAATCTGTTTTAGTAGTATTTATTGTTAGTAGGTTATATTGAAACTAGATATTTAATTTATTTATGTCTTCTTGTGCTTCTGAAATTACTGTATTGATAGAGTTACCAAAATAAAACAGGGAAGTGTCATCAGCATAAAGAGTAACGTCGCCTTTTAATCCAATATTCTGAATGCTGTTTATATATATAAGTGGTCCCAATATCAATCCCTGTGGTATACCGAACGTAATATTTTTAGGACTGCTTTGTATATTTCCAATTTTAACAATCTGGACTCTGTTAGTGAGGTAAGATTTAAGAATGTTATATGCATCTCCTGTTATAGCGATGGCCGTTAACTTTTGTAATAGCAGATTGTGGCTTATAGTGTCAAAAGCTTTTTTAAGATCAATAAATATTCCTAAGGCTATTTGTTTGTTATCGATACTTTGTTTTATTTTTATAATTAGATCTACTGTTGCTGATAGAGTATTAGATTTTTGTCTAAAGCCGTATTGTTTCTTATACAAAAAATTTTGACTAGTTAAATATGTATCTAAGCGATTATAGATAACCCTTTCATAAATTTTTGAGAGAACTGGAAGAACCGATATGGGTCGATAATTACTTGGTTCACATTTACTCCCTGTCTTAAATATTGGCGTGACTTTGGCGATTTTAAGACTATCTGGAAATGTTCCATTTTTAAAATTGTTATTGATACAGCGAGTTATTTCTCCAACTACTAAGTTTGAAATACATTTTAGAGATTTAGTGGATATACCATCTATTCCTGAACTAGTATTGGGATCTAACTTACGTATGATCCCAGCTACTTCGCTTTCTGTAGTTGGTGTAAGTTGGGTTAGCGTAGTTGCTTTAGATGAAGGGTTACAATATATTGAATTATTACTGTGATAATGTCTAGGAATTTGATTAGCTAATACCGATCCTACATTTGAAAAGAAGTCGTTGAAGCATTCACAGATCTCTTATGCCCGTTACACATTTGTCCAATATTTGAAGTTTGTTTGGTGCTACGATTTCCTTATGTTTGTTATTGGTGAGACTGTTTATTAAATTCTGCATTTTTTTAGGCTTATTCTTGCACTTATTAAAAGCACAAAGATAAAACTTACTTTTTGTTTCTTGTATTTTTAAAGTAACTTCAATTCGATTTTTTATAAAAAGTTGTTTACATTTTTCATCACGAGTATTATTTTTGTATCGAGTCTAGATTTCTTTATTTATCCATTCTTGTCTAGGTGGGTTTAATATTTTAGTTATTTTGTAGTTATTTTGTACATCTCAATATAGTTAACTGCGTCATATTTAATCGTAGGTGTAGAGTTTTGATAGTTCTTCTTGATTTCCAGATATATATGTTTGTGATCCGACATCGCTGTATTTATTATAGCAAAGTTGAATTTATTTTCTTTTAAACTGGAGCATACGTGGTCAATAATGTTATTGGTAGTTGCTGTTTCTCTAGTACAGTAGTCTGGGTTGATGTTGTTCAAAATATTATATCCATTTTCTTGTAAGATTTCTTTGTAAGACTTAATTAGGTTATCTGAGCTTAATAGGTTAAAGTTAAAGTCTCCAAAGACGATTCCTCTCTTCCTGTGATGCAGCTGGTAACTATAAGTATCAAGAAAGTTTTGGGCATTAGTCAATGTTGGTTTTCTGTATATAGCTCCGATATCCAATGAATAATTTTTAAGATGTACCCAGAGGTAATGATTGTCATCCAAGCATTTTTCTTCAATTAAATAATGATTTAGGTTCTTGTGTATAAAAATAGAAACTCCACCACCTCGTGTATTACACCGGTGATTGAAATAGTGTATATAACCAGGTATTTGGAGTCTTTTAGGTTCATAGTTTGATTTAATCCACGTTTCCGTCACAACAATTACATCCAGAGGATTTCTGAATGATTGTATTACACATTTTAGTTCATCTAATTTGGTTGACTTAACAAGGCTCCGAGCATTTGTATAAAGAAATCTAATAGATTTTGTGCTACTTAGGACATTTTCATAAGAATCAGTAATCTGGTAAGAAATAATGTAATCTAAAGGTGAAATAAATTTATTGTTTTGATTAGCTTCTAATTTTCTAATGTTGTTTCTTTCGATTTAAATATTATTTTTATAGGACGGTTGTATTTACGATCATATTTTCCAAGACGAAAGATTTTTTCGAGCTCTGGACACTGTAACAATTCTTTTTAGGGCTTTGCTTACCTCAATCTTATCTTTCTCTATTCTTTCATCTTTATTGACTGCAACTGGTTCCGGAATTCCAACAAGTATTAAATTTTTACTTCTTAATTCTCGTTAATTAATTTCTGCTATTACATTTTCACTGATATAAGAAGAATCGTTTTCTAAAGATGAATCTATTTTCTCAACTAAAGATTGAAGTTTTTCTATTTTACTCTCTAGAGTTATATTTTTATTTTTTAAGCATGTTAGGTCAGTTTTAATCATATCTTGTTCTATTGTTATAGACTCAATAGTCGATTTTACGTCACTTACTTGAGTTTTGATAACAGTAATATCATCCGTAATTGTTTCAATGAAGTCTTTTTGACTGTTACTTATAGATGTTAATGTTGACATAATATTAGACATTTGCTGCATATTTCACTCAATTCATCCCTTATATGGTCATGCTGTTCATAATGCGTCCGTTTGCTGCGAAATGTTATTTTAGTTGCACCCGAAAATTCTTCTTTCGAATTCACTTTTGAAAGGTTCGGTTGTGAGTCACTTCGTACTACACTCGTGGCACTTCCAGTCGGTGATCTTACTACACTCATGTTGTTCTGTGTAACTTACGTATGACGTTGTGCGTTGAGGACGAAAAATTATGAGCTCGTCTCGTTTCCTCGAGGTGGTGAGGGGAGGGCTAATCCGTCACCGGTCTGAGGTATAACACTCTCATATATAATGATACATTGCAATTTTTTTATAAATAAATGTAATTTTTTGAAATATTTATATATATAATTACTTATTTCGTCCATTTCCTAGTTATATTGGTCAGTAAAACAACAACTGAGGCAATAAATTTATTGTCGTAAAAATTCAAATTATTCTTATTTTCATTGATAACGTAAAACTAAACAAAGTATTTATAAATAGTGTTTTGAACACTAAATAATAAAAATGACCAAATCCCATTTATGCATAAAACGAAACACGCGTGATGGCCCACCTAACAAACCCTCATTAGTCAGTAAATTACTGACTCTCAACTCAGCAGGAAATATAGTACTCAAGTGGAAATGCGTAGAACGAAGTACATAATCCTTGTTATTGTGATCTAAGAACAGTAGTGGCATCACACTAAAGAACACACTTCCAATTGGTAGACCGCCACGCTTGTATATATATATAATAAGCTGCGTTAAAAACTTCAATACCGCGATTCAGGGATACATTTTTATAACATTTTTCTTTAGAAGTTTAATTATTTTATGTATTTATTCACATATTTTTTTTATATTGAGTAGTTAAAAAAATAAAACATTTATTTTTACAGTAATAATAATATTGTTTTTATTATTTTAGCATAAAATGTTTGTTTTAGTTTTTGTCACGTCAAAGCGCCATATAGTGAGAATATACGAAACGTTTTCATGCGCAGGTATCTTACTTATTTATCTACACAGGAAAATCTCGCGACAAGCTTTTATATCATATAAATTGTGTAATGACGTAATATAATGAATTTATTAAAAGTAAGTACAATATATACACTAATAATTACGCTGTAGCAGTACATCGCTACCACAACGCATGCCGCAATATATGACGTCATCATTTGAAACAATGGTCAATGAATAGTTCAAAAGAACTGTTTATCTGAAACAAAACACTCGCACTCGATAATCGATATACAACTCTGTAACAAGACGCTCGCTACGATATTTATTTGTAACAAGACCCTCGCATTCAATAATGTTTATATAATATTTTTCTTGTATTCCTATTGATCTATTTTTATTTCACTTTTTGTATATATACTTGTTCCGTTTTTTAATAAAGCATTCCACATTCGTCTTTCGTCAATTTTTTTTTTATTATTTCACATTACGACATCAAGAAGTTTATTTATACCAAACTACTCACCTCAACGCTATAGATATGTATTTGACAACATTTCAAAATCAGTGACAATAAAGTTAAAATTTAGTTTTGGAAAAAAAAGTGCGACGACCCCACTCTGCATACGTATATGTGTGCGTGCCGTGCCCGAGCCTCGATAGTTGCGACAGTAGCGCTAAAAACGTAAAACTTCGTGCGGCGGAACGTCAAAGAAGCCCCTTAACGCAGATGAGGTCAATGACTAATCCAAGTCATGTCATAGTCACAATAATAATCACTCTGTTAAAATACCATCTATGGAGATATTCGGGACAATCGGTAAATTGCTGTGTGTGGCTTATTATCCCACCATAATTGTTATCAAATTACGATTAAAACAATTGTGGCTATTGAAAATAGGTTGAGACGACAATGTACCTGATCGCACAGCGCATGTGTGGAACCGGTTTGTTACGTCATTGCAAGCGCTCAACACAATACTTATTCCTCGACGCGCTATAGGTACGCAGCCTATGTATATCGTGTATAACTACATGTTTATAGCGATGCGTCTCAAACGGCGTACGGCGCGTGCATTTATGTTCGCACAGTTAACACTGATCTAACGGTATCAGTTAGATTATTATTTATTATTATTATTATGCTAGACTTATCAAAGGCTACGTTTGTTTATTTGTTAGCTTCGTGACACGCTCGATTCACTTGGAACTAGTCGGTAACCTCTCTAGTGAAGCATATTTATTAATTAAAAAGATTCATTTTACGCCGCGGTAAGCCTGCTTCGTAGGTCATATGAATGATTTAAAAATTAAAAAAAAATTCAATAAATGTAGTAATGATATTTTAGAATTCGCAACTAGCGAATCCCCCTCATTCCCCGCATTTTGGTGGTCTCTGGGAAGCGGGAGTAAAGTCAACTAAATACCATCTTCGTCGTGTAATAGGGAACACGCACCTTACATTCGAAGAGTACAGCGCAGTACTGGCTCAAATAGAAGCTGTATTAAATTCCCGACCTCTGTCTCCTCTTTCTCCCGATCCACAGGACTTATCCCCGCTCACTCCACGTCATTTCTTAATTGGCCGACCACTGACTTCACCAGCTTGCGATGACCTGCGTGACGCTTCAGCGAGTCGCCTTCAGCGGTACCAGAAGATGGAACAGCTTCGCCAACACTTTTGGAACCGGTGGTCGAAGGAATACATCTCCGAGCTGCAGGTGCGGACAAAGTGGACAACTAATAAGATTTGTCCTCTATCACAAAATGTGGTCGACACTGAAGACCAATTAACAACAACTAAAGACCATTGAAAGCCACTGCTTCCAAGACCGGGGGCATGTTTATATAGAGAATATAGAGAAGGCACAGGTGGCGACATCTAGGATCGAGAAGTTCAACTAACGTCTCACCGTTGCAACATCATACCTTTCACCGAGCGCAGTGGGTTAGATTTTTTTTTTTATATTGTTCCCGCACCCCCTCTCCTCGATCTCTGTACATTAACTTAACGACCATTACTAGTATCTTTTATTTTTCGCCACCTTTAAAACTTGTCATTTATCATCATCATCAGGGTTATTCAACCCCTCACCGCTGCCGCTACACTATGGATTCATGCGATGGTATCGAGACTGCTTGGTGTTTTATATGTTTATTTATTATTTTAGGTATTCCCTTTATGTACTTAATACTCAAATTAGTTTTCCCGTTCTTTTCACGAAGTGACAGTTCGTCTTTAAGAGACTGCATGTATTTTATTTGCGCAGGCGTCTGATCAGAGTACAAGCGTATGTCACTATTATTAACATTACGTTTACGCAACAATTATTTTTAAGTTTCCGCTGATTTGAAACGTACTTTAAGATTACGATTTTTTCCAGGCATGTATTGTCCTAATCTTATTATTTTGGTAGGAGTTGGGCAATCATTCAATTCTATCGGTTTCAAGATCTTTAATTCGGTTTTGCATTTGAGTTTGAGATTGTTTTAGTTCAGTGATCTCAGTACGTAAAGCTGTGCTTTCTTGTAAAAGAATTTCGTTTGTTGTCTTTATTGATTGAACATCCGTCTTAATATCTTTTAATTTAGTTTTTATTCATTGTACTAAATTTTTAATTTGAGTATCAGTGACTCAGTAAAACATTTCATTATCTCGTTACGAAATTCCGAAAACTCACTTGTTATGTCTATACCTACATCTTGTAGTCTTCTTTTCCTAGTGTATATAAATGTTACTTCCCGAGAAATATATGTTAAATCAGGAATTGAACCGCCTCCGCTTCCGCTATCGCGGATCGGTGAACGCTGTACGCTCATTATTAATAAACAAAGTGCGTATGCGCTTTGTACAAGTGAGTTATTTATATAAATATGTATTTGTCTTTTTACCCGAGGGGGTGAGGAGAGCTGGATCGCCCGCGTAAGGCACTCCGTATGATTATTTCGTTGCTTAGTCCCACAATAGTCACTATGTCAATTTTGTAAGATGAACTTTTGGTACAAGAATTTACGGCACACTCCCGATTACACTATTTAATTTTATTATATTTTAAGTATTGTAAGCAGGAAACACGTCCACTCAGATCGACCATCTTTCTAATTTTGAAAAAATTATGCGTGTACTGCAATGCATGCTTATGTACGCGCGTCAGAAGTTATACTTCTTTGGCATCATTAAAAAAAATTGAATGAACTTTTAGTATCACGTATATATAAACCTGTGTGCACAGGTTTACCGTTTGACAAATGACAGAAAACGAAATGTCTACTAGATCTATCATAATTTCCTAATTCGTCAATGTCAAAGTCAAATGTCAATGTCTTTAAGTTGTCCGCAGATCCGAGCGGTTTTCGGACAACTTCAACCTGTAAATTTTGTGTGACGGTGATGCGCGCGCATCTTAAAATTTCACTCTCATCATTATTTGATAACGCGGCTAAAGAAGTATAACTTCAATAATTTTGAAAAAAAATCCAATTAAAAGTTATCTACGGTAGTCTATTGTAATAAAAACAAAACAAGAGAATCCGTCAAGAGGCTCTCTAGTTATCTCTCAGTAAGTGTCGCTCTTCCGATCGACTTCACTTTCCATGAACTGTCACGCTTATAATAATTATGAATGATAATATTGTTCTACGTTTAGGAACTGACCTGCGTCGGGTCCATGATCTTGTTCGTGGTCATGTTCGCGGTTCTGATGGGAGTGGCAGCACGCGAGCACCACAAGGAGCAACACATTAAACAACGTCTTCATCTTGCGGACCAAAATCTACTGACAGGAAAATGAAAAGGAGTCCTTTATATAAGTGTGTAACTGCGGACATAATATTCTACGTCTTAGGTTTTTATTAACCTACTTGTTTTAGTTACAAACCTACAATATGTAACATGTTTGCGTAAATAATACTCGTATTGATATTATTTTATCTATATATATAAAATAACAAGTCCTGACTGACTGACTGACTGACTGACTGACTGATTCATCATAGCCGAGCGTAAACTATTAAAGTTAGTGCCATGAAATTTGGTGAGTAGGGTCATTTTAGTGAGTAGACATCACTAAGGAAGGAAATTTAGAATTTCTACCCCTAAACGGGTGAAATAGGAGTTGAAAGTTTGTATGGAAGTTCGTCCGTTTTTAAGTTAGAAACGTGAAACTTTATTTTTGGGCTACTGTGAGAGTTATGTTATTCATAATCCCCTAAGATCATTTGTTCAATCCTTGATTGTTTTAAAAAAAATCACAGTAGTGAGTAAATATTTGTACAAAATATTGATTACGAAACAACAAGACAAGGAAATTTGATTGGAATACATTTTAAAAACAAACCTACACAAGTAGGCACTTGGAAATGTAAACGATATTGCATGAAAGGTTAAGAAAAGTTATTGATAAGAAAGGTAAAAATAAAATTAAACGAAAAAGGCTTTTTAAAAAAAAGCTTTTATTACTTGTTAATAAAAAGAACTAAAAAGTTAAAAATCACTACATATTATAAAACAAAGTCCCCCGCGGCGTATGTCTGTCTGTATGAACGCGATAATCTAAAAAACTACTGAACGGATTTTCATACGGTTTTCACCAATGGACAAAGTGTTTCAAGAGGAAGGTTTACGTGTATAATTCATTAATGTTTTCTGTAAATTTGTTGAAATATGACGACAATTGTTGAAGAAGTCGGGAAAAAAACGAGCCGATATCATCAGGGAAACAATTTCATCGAAAACGCTGTAAAATCCCTTTGAAATATAATATAACAAAATAATGTATGATGAAATTGTTCCCCTTTCATAGATCTACAGAAAAGTCCGCGATGGCATATGTCTATCTTTTAAGGATAGCTAACTATACCAACTTTAATGTTTAAAAAAATGGTTACATAATATTGTGATAATTGGAAAGCTATAAAAGCGGATATGATATTAATCCTTATCAAATTGAATACGTTATTTACTTTAAGCATTTCATGTATATTATAATTGCCCTTTACACCCAATTTAAATTAATATCTTAGGAGTTATCGTAAAATTAACACGATCTTATTTATTAAATTATTTTTAACATTTTAGTTATTTTTATTAACAAGTAATAAAAGCTTGTTTTTAAAAAGTTTTTTTTTTCGTTTAATTTTATTTTTAACTTTTTAGTATTTTCGATGTTTTATATTTGGTCACTTGATGGGGATAACATCTCTACGTGTAAATGTTACACACTTTATCGCAAAAGGTATTTATCGCGTTATTAAAATAGTCAACGCTACCACGTTGCATATTCCTCTGATTAGTTTTTTTCTGGCGTTCATTTTTTGCTGTTACAATGCATTCCTCTGCCGTTTGTGTTAACTGACTTGCTTACCTGAGCATTTTGTTCCTTTCGATCCTGGCCAAGTGCTCTTCTTGTGATTCATTTTTTCTTCTCTCTTGTGTTTGTATTCTAACGTTATCCATCATGAGAGCACGTTGTTCAGGTGATTCATTTTCCGTTCTCTCTTGTGTATGCATTCTATCGATATCTTGCCTATTAGAACATTCAAACGATTCGTTTTCTCTATGTTTAACTACTGCAAAACTATTTTTTTCCAAGCGTTGACGCTCGTGGATATCGCTTTCATTAACAATCTTCTCCTGTCGTTTCAATTTTGCTTCCTCTAAACTTCTCTTTCTTTGTGTAGAAGTTTCTTTTTTGTTCATGTTGTTCCCACGAGTATAGGACAAAAACGGTCCATCCCCCCAGAGGTCCATTGTAGGGGGATAAGGCCTTCAATACAACATGGTTTGCCCTGATACCCTAAGGCGCCATGTTAGCTACATGACATGTTTATACACCCTCATACCATTCAGTCTTCGGCACGTACTCACCTTGGCATTGAGTCATCCATCTAATCCACATTAAGATCCACATAAAGACATAATCCACATTCATAACAAACGGAACGATATTCACGTCCACCAAACCACCACCACTCACCACCCATCAAGACGAATCAAACTCGACGCGGTCGTGTCGCGTAATTACTGAGTTCCTATGGTTTGCCAACTTGTTTGATTACAGACAAACATTTACCAGTTTAAAGAAATCAAACGCAATAAAAATAAGAAAATGTTGTTTTTCTCAAATGTATCAGATACATACTAACTACTAAGTTATCAAATAAAAATGTTTAAGGAAAACGCATTTAACAAATAACAGCAATAAATACAGCGCTTACTCACAGATTTAATTTATTCTATGTATGTTAATGATACCAACGTCTAATTATATCACGTTTCTATTTATTTTTTTACAGAATTCCATTGCAGTTGTATCAAACCACAAAGGATACGACATTTATAGTCTCTGTTGAATCGCATCGAGAGAAACTTAATAAAATATATTATATTATCCGCCATATATCTACAATTCGTCAATTCTGGTATTCCACAAAGCTGCGTTCTATCACCTACTCTGTTTCTTCTGCATATCAATGACATGTTACAAATCAGTAACATTCACTGCTATGCGAATGATAGCAGTGTAGACGTCCTTTACACCGGCCGTGCTAATATTTCTCGGAAACAGGTACTTGGCGTCGAGATTTCGAATGTTGTTCAGTTCCGCAGTCAATTGGAAGTTAAAGCCAAATTGGTTTCTAAAAAGCTTGGAGTGCTCAACAAGGCGAGACAGTACTTCACGTCGACCCATCGCCTAAAACTTTACAAATCACAAATTCGGCCTCACATGGAGTATGCTCTCACCTCTGGGCGGGAGCTCCTCAGTACCAGCTTCTTCCTTTTGACCACATTCAACGTAGAGCAGTTCGAATTTCAAGCTTAATAGCTCCGGTAATCCTTTGCATTTGCGTAGAGATGTTGGGTCACTCTGCATCCTCTATCGCACATATCACGGGGAATGTTCTGAGGAGCTGTTTGGTTTAGTCCCGGCCGCTGAATTTCACCACCGGACATCGCGCCAGATCTCAAAATTCCATCCTCACCACCTTGATGTCTGGAAATCCACAACAGCGCGTTTCTTAAGGCATTTCCTGCCTCGACCAATCACTCTGTGGAACCAGCTTTCGCCGGCAACTTTTTCGAACAGATATGACATAAAAACCTTCAAGAAGAGAGCGTACTCTTTCCTCAAAGGCCGGCAACGCACCTGCAAGTCCTCGGATGTTGCAGATTTCCATGGGTGGTGGTGATCACTTACCATCAGCTTTATATTTGCTGACCTGTTTGCCCCCTCTTACATAAAAAAAAAACATTAAAACAAAATATTTAGATAATCTACAACGTTAACGAGCAACGAGCACGCAGGAAAAGGTGGCACGTGATATGCGTACTGGTTTCGTACCTCAGGGGTATCAACTGACATGACTGATGGATGTGATCTGACGAGATGACGGATGTGATCATGGTGATCAGCTGAATAGACTGCAGAAATTCTGTTGTATTATCATGTAAGAAGTTACGATAACATATGTTTGTTTACTTTTATAGTACTTGGTGTAATATAGTGATTGCTTAAGATGCCTTTATGTGTATTAAGTGGTATGGGGTGACCTTGAAAAGACCCGTGTTAGTCTCGTTGTCACAAAATAGCGAGCGTCGGGGTGACTTGGAAAAGACCTATATAAGTCCACGTTATGTAGCCTACGGTTCGGGGTGATTGGCAAAAGACCTGTATAAGTCTCACTATTTGAGCATCGGGGTGACTCAAAAAAGACATGTGTAAGTCCGTGTTTAATATGGGTACGAGGTGACTGAGAAAAGACTGTTGTAAGACTCTGAAAGAGAGTAGGGGTGACTCGGAAATGTCTTGTTTAAAATCCCATCATTAAAGTAAAAAAAGACCTGTGTAAGTCCGTGTTTAATATGGGTACGAGGTGACTGAGAAAAGACTGTTGTAAGACTCTGAAAGAGCGTAGGGATGACTCGGAAAAGTCTTGTTTAAAATCCCATCATTAAAGTAAAAAAAGACCTGTGTAAGTCCGTGTTTAATATGGGTACGAGGTCACTGAGAAAAGACTCTTGTAAGACTCTGAAAGAGCGTAGGGGTGACTCGGAAAAGACTTGTTTAAAATCCCATCCGTAAAGTCGGAAAATACCTGTATTAGTCTCACTCGAGCGTCAGAGTGACCGTTGTAGGGACATCAAAATAAAGACATCATAAAGATACTTCACTTACACCGACAACTTCTATCAGATTATTCAGAAAGTCTGGATGAGCTTTTCGTATTTTTACTGTAAAACCAAATTGTACTGTTTCCACAAATTTCAGACAGTGACCAGGGTGAAGGCGCGAGGACGCTGCCTCGTCAGGAGAGGCCGTATTAGCGGTCTCTGCAAGAGTAATCAACATGGTCCAGTGTATAAAAACGCACGGTAAGCTGCAGAATCACTTCACTTCGCCTCCGTCGCTCGACTTGATCGTACGTCATCCTTATAACTTTAAAAGTAAACTTCAACGCTAACAATATTATTAATTATAATATCTATACTAATATATAAAGCTGAAGAGTTTGTTTGTTTGATCCGGTAATCTCAGGAACTACTGGTTCGAATTTAAAAATTATTTTTGTGTTGTATAGTCCTTTTATCGAGGAAGGTTCTAGGCTTATTTTTATTCATTATATTTTTTTTAATTATACGCGGGTGAAACCGCTGGCACAGCTAGTATTAAATATAATTTAAATTAGTAATTGAGAGTTGCTTAATTATTATAGGTACTATATGTATACGCTAGATGGCGTTAGGTTGGTAACTCTCAGGTAAAGCAGTCCGCGTCGGTAAAACGGCGCCGTAACGCGTTACGTTACAAAACGGTTAACCCACCCATAAGAAGATATTACTTCAAAAAAAATCGTAAAATAAAAATGTCTCGTTTTGCCTTTGCTCCTAAGATGGAGACGCAACAAGAATACCAAATGAGAGTTGTGTTGTCCTTAATGACAGATAGGTATGTACTGCGAACTGCGAAGTCTTACTTCATTTGATATTGTGTACCGCGTTTTCCTCATACCAGTATGTCACCAAACAAAAGGTGGAGAGTTCTGTGGCGACGCGCGGCGGCTTCGGGGTAGTACCGCAGGCACCTGTATGAACATATTATGAAACATACCCACATAATATGAAATATAAGTTTAACGTAAAATATTATATGATTAATTACCAACCAGTAATGACTACTCCGTTAGTGTGCCCAAACAAAACCGAATAAGTCAGTCATTTTTGATATATTCACTTTCATTGCTAATTGTACTTTACATTAATAAATGAGAAACAATACCAAAACATTATAATATACAGATTACTTAAAATTAAGACATACTTAAATTAATTTGATGATTACGAGTAGGTATCTTGATATGTTAAAGAATCCACTATCAATCCATAAAAAATATATAATATACATAGTTTGGATGGTGGCAATCTTTAATGAGTTATTTAGTTCTATAAGATAAATGTCTTCTTAAAGTTTCCAATCCGATTGGTGTTGGTAAATTTTTCTACGATATGTTATGTAGGCGCTCTTCTTAAACCATTACTAGCTCTTGATCTGACAATGTTAATACGAAATGAATGTTACGTTTTCTTTTAAATAATTGTACTAAACCAGTAAGGTGAAGGATATAGAACATAGGTATATACATTTGATTACTTTTGTTACCGTCAAACGTGGCATCTTTACAAAAGCATAACCTGTATTAGTCTCCATTGAATATTTTTTTATATGTGGAAGTAGGCTCAACTTTAGTCATATTGGTAGATTTTATAATAAATTGTGGTATTCCAAAAAGTGTTTCAAGCTGGCAGCTTTGTTATTTGTCAAAATATTATACTTTTTCATTCCATATGGTCAATTGTGTTCGCAGCGTCGTCGCATAGAAATCGATATTTCTTACAGAAAATAAAAGTGTAGATAAGTGACTTATATTAAATTGTATTTGATATATTGTTATTGAGGTGTATCGAAATGATACAATCTTATTAAAAACAAATTTCTTGAGTTATTATAAAAGGTAATATTGCTTGAGCTTAGGTAAAGTTACCTTACTAGCACGAATGGCAACTTTACCTGTGACTAGGGCTGTCAAATTTTGCACGAGTAGTATTCTGGATTTTAGTCATCCAGAACAGTAACTTTAAATACAATATACAGGGTTATTGGTAATTCGACGTAGGAGGTTTTATTAGGATTAGGATTCTCGGATTCGCCTATACACCCCTATACATGGGGCAACCGGCGATAAGGAAACCCACGCGAATAATCTTGACGGGCAGCTTTACTGTTACCGTTGCAAAAGCCGTAACAACACAAAATATCGGCGTATTCTTCATTTGTGTACTTTTGGAACATACGCTGTTCATTTTGATGAAGGTCTTCCATATTTCAATTCAAATTAAAAATCAACCTACAATCGTGAGTGAATTTACTTCAAAAAAACACGACGCTAATTTGTAAAACAAAACCAACGCACGCGTGAAATGTTTTTGAAAACTTTGAAAACTCTGGTTTTTTTTTCTTAACCTGCCAGTTTGTTTCCTCTATTGGCGTAGGTAAGCATTAAATCTATTTGGATGATATTCAAACAGTGATTTTAAGTTTATTTCGAATACGAATTTCAGTCCTTTGTGATCATTTTTTTTTCAGTTTCTTTGAAATAAGTTCCTAGTTGTTATGCATGTTAGGAGAGCTAAGAAAACGGTTATCTTTTTAAAATTATCTGCAAGCCAAGTTTCATAACGTTTTTTTTGTTTTTAAGACAGTTTAGTAGAAAAAAATCTCAATAAAATATTGAAATAATATCGTTATTCGTCTCGCATTTTTAAATTTGGACCGATAATTGTGGTTTAAAGATTGATAAATAGCAACTGTTTAATCGTTTTTATAAATCAGAAGAAAAAATGAGATTTAAATTGATACATTTTTTAAAATAAATGTTTGATTATTAAAAACGTTGTTTGTTTGATATGAAAAAATAAATAAATAATGTTTTATTATTTTTTTGACAACCCTGCCGACATTCACATGTTTCTAAGTTTTGAAATTCTTGGGTCAACTTACTAGAACAAACATAATAGCTTCAAAAATAAATACGTCGTTTTTATAGCGCCAGGACGATCGGTAAATTTATTTCGCGTGCTCTCTGGGACACACAATCTATGGTAGGTATCTAGGTAAAGATGCCAAAATTCTGTCAATTTTACCCCATTCATACTTTTGGTTATTATAGCGTTTCTATGTGAGATTTAGTAGAATTCAATGGTTCAATTAAAAGAGAAACACCTATTTGTAAAAAATCATTAATAAAATCTTAAACAACAAGCTTCATGTTGAAGTAAATTGCAAAAAAGTAAAAAAAATATAGTAATGTTGCAACGTTTCTCCAGATCGGTATTACCAAAACGTCTCATTATTTAGTAGCATAGATTAATTGGTATTAACTTTACCTAATATTTCTTCCTATAGTCAAGTACCGGCTGTTTCACCACTAAATGAAAAATGAAACAATGCAATGTGTCACTGATTTTCGGATTGCACTGCGAGTGAGAAAGCTAAAGTAAAGCTGTAAGTTTCTATCAGTCGTGTAGTAGTTGGTATTTCGTTTTGTCTCAGCATTGTTTTAAGCACTTCGACACACACGCCTGTACGTCTTTGTACTCGCATGATTTTAATCTTCTACTGTTTACAGGCAAACCACTTTCTTCTAAAAACTTATCTTTACATTTTAAAATTGTAGCCAATGTCCTCGCGGGTATCCCGAACTTATTAGCTATGTCTAATTTTTTCGTCGTAGGATTTTCGTTAACATAATTAATGATGTTTCGCTTTTCTGCGACTGATAAGGAATATCTTTTACGTTACGAAAATAAAGGTGTCGAAACCTGTCGCGACATGAATCACATACTATGGGATTAAGGGTCATATATTGGTGGGAACGTTATATAAAGGTTTGGGGTTGACAAAATTCGTTAATTAAGAGTATTTACACTTTTTAGAACGTTGAAAATTGGTTATAAAGAGGTTTTCGCAAAAAATGTTCGCAATGTAAAGGTATTTTACATTGACTCTTATGGACAATTCATTGGCACAAGGACAAAATTTGTTAAATTGAGGAATTCGTTACATTGAGGTACGTTATATTAAGGTTGCACTGTATACACAAATTTATTTGAAATCTTTATTTAACGTTATTTGTAGTTTTTTAAACTATCCACTTACGGCCTTATTCATAAACGTTGCTTAGTTACTGTTTAGTTAAACACTGATTTGTCTCTTTCTATCACTATTGATTTGACATACGAAAGAAGAAGACAAAATATTGTTTAACTAATCACCAGTTAAATAAAGTTTATGAATAAGGCGGTTAATTGTTTTTCCCTATTTAACATAAATATTCACAAATTCGATCTAAGTTATAAACTAACTATTATTGCCTTTATTGCTGTTAGATTGTAAAATATTTGACCAGTCATTACTTTATAATTATAATACAGTAGAGGTAAGAAAACTATAAATTAACTTAAACTATGACATATTCTCGGAATTCGGCTTACCTCCCCTCTTAACAGCTTGTCTTTCGACAAAGGCCTCCTCTAAGGATTTCCACTTGTTTCTGTCCTTTGCTGTACGTAGCCATTCTGGCCCAGCTACTTGCTTCAAATCGTCTTCCCATCGCTTTGGCGGTCTTCCTCTACTTCTTTTCCTTTCTCTAGGGTACCATTCCGTTATTATTCTGGTCCATTTTTCTTTCTTTTCTCTCAACATATGTCCTGTCCAACGCCATTTCAATTTTCTGCATACTGATTGAACTTTTCCAAACTTAGTCTTTCTTTTGATGTTTTTTAATTGTATTTTATCCCTTCTTCTTACTCCCAATACGCTTCTCTCTATCCCATTCTGACATATATTTAATTTATTTTGATGTTGTTCAGTTAAGGCCCAGGTTTGGCATCCGTATGTAAGACATGGCAGTATGCAAGCATTGAAAACTTTTCGTTTCTCCGCCATAGGCATTTCTTTATTTTTCATTATTTCGCTCAACGACCAGAATCTCTTCCAAGTGTTTGCTATTCTTCTTTCAATTTCTTTCTGCATGCTCTCTGTCGGCGATACTAATTGTCCTAAATAAATATATTCGCTTACATATTCTAACTGTTGATTATTAATTGTAATAGCATTTTTTTGTGAGGAATTGCTCATTATTTTTGTCTTTGTTAAATTCATTGTGAGCCCTGCATTTGCACTTTCATCTGATAATTGCTGTAGCATTTTTTCTAAAGACATCGGGCATTCGGAGAAAAGTATTAAATCATCTGCGAATCTCAAATGACTTAATTTGTAAACAAACTTAATTTGTAGACTTAATTTGTAGACAAATTAACTATTATTAAGGTTGTTTTAATTATTACTTTTTACATTATTGAACGTCATTTGTAGCGACTAACAATGACAAACAATCAATCATCTCTTTTAATATATAAGAAACGTTTTAATAAAAACAATGTTGCTTTGTACTTTACGATTATTACATTTGTAACTTCAATCAATAAATTAGTTTTATTTCCAACTGAGACATTAAACTGGAACACCTACCTTCAGCATAAACAACTTCCATAGCCAGAGTCTTGTTCGAGCCTTCGGTTTTCCTATGTTTACGTTTTCATAGATTACCAATTGCTGAAAGAAGCAGAGAGCGTCGTCCACACTTATATACACGCATACAGGGAACGCAGTTTACTGTTCTTTAAGAGAGCGCCTAAAATATCATCTGGTTAGTTCGGACATGTTCGGAGCCAACGAGAATAATTATTGAGAACCATTGAGTTATACTATATAGAGCTGACGCCGCAAACCAGATGTTTGCGCAATGAGTTAGTCACTCGCCGACGCTCATCGCGATCGGACGTACCGAAACTGTGAAATTTCCAAATTTACTGGTTCGAATTTGAAAGTGAAAACGATTGTATCGATAGTTTATCGATAACATTGACAATTGTGAAATTTCGAATACTATTGATGACAGCAAACCTAGCGATCGTAATTCATTCGATAAAAACGATAGTGTCGATAGTATTGTAAAATACATTAGTACAAAACCATCGATACTATTAAAAGCATCGATGGTTTTGTACTATCAATTTAGTTAATAAAAAATCATTAAGATAGTCCAAAACCATCGATAAAATCGATAAGTTTTGGTTAAAACTAATGGGTATTGCAATACTATCTAAACTATCGAATGCATTACTATCGATAGTCAAACTATCGATTATTCTAAAACATGTCACGTGCCGACGCTCGCGCCGGCGCTTCTTTGAAGAAGCCGACATCGCATTTCGGCATGAACCAGTGTCGGCTTAACAAAGAAAAATGTGTACGAACGAAAAGTAATATAATTTTTTTTTCTCTCTACCCTCTCGAGAAGAAACAGTGTTGAAAATCGCGTCCAATATTTTGTCTTGTATAAAATATAAATCATACGAAAAGTGACCTACACTTAGTGCTAACGTGTCTATTTAATATAAATACAAGTACCTAAATAATAAACATCGCTAAAAAACCACGATAGTGAAGTGCATTGAAAGTCAAAATACCATAACGGTTTTTCGTGTCGGATTTGATACCCCGTGTTATAAAATTCAGCAAAATGAAGTGCTTTCAATGTGAAAATGATCACACGGATGAAAATGCGGTGCAGTGTGATGGTTGCAAAAGAAACATATGCTTACAATGCAGTAATTTAACGAGCAGTGAGGCGCGCGTAATGGGATTAAACGTACACTCCTATATTTGTGCCCGCCGTGCCGTGAAGCTTAGTTCCAGGTGCCAAAACTTATCAAATCCTATGATGGACTGCGGGAGGAAGTGAACGACATAAAGAAACAGCTGTCTGAGTCGAAAACAGCACCATCACCCGCGCCGGTACCGTCGATTACTTCGCTTCCTGATACCAACGCATTGCTCGAGGAACTAGCAGAACGTGAACGAAGAGCTAACAACGTCATTATGGTTGGCATTAAGGAGAGTGAATCTGACAATAACAGTGATAGAATTTCATATGATGAGTTATGTGTAAAGAAAATCCTATCTGATATGAATACGGAAAGTGACCATTCTTTAAGTGTAGTGAGGGTGCTGCGCCTGGGTCGCCGCGAACCTGGCTGTGGAAAGCCTCGTCCAATCAAGGTGGTGTTCGGATCCCGCCAAGATTCTCTTTGGGTGCTTAAGAACAAAAGTAAGCTCAATAAGCTCAAAAAGGAGGTAAGAGTATATGATGATAAAACACCTAAACAGCGTGAGGAATTGAACAAACTCCGTGAGAATCTGAAAGTTAGGATCGATAAAGGAGAAAAGGACCTTACTATAAAATATATAAGAGGCACCCCTAAGATTATTCACCAAAAAAACTAGCAAACGAACATAAGAATCCTTATTCGAATCTCACTTTCATGTACACTAATTTATTTTCTCTACCCCCAAAATTTGATCTTTTCCTACTTTATGTGAACATAAACAATCCTTGTATTGTGATTTTTACAGAAACATGGCTTAATTACAAGGACGGCAATAGTACTTACAACATACCGGGCTATACTTTGTTCAGAGCTGACCGAAAGCATAAAAAGAAAAAGTCTGAAGGTAAAACTAGGGGAGGCGGTGTGGCAATGTATGTGAAAGACTGTTTGAATGGTGTGCCAATTGTAGCCAGATTGAACAACAAATATATGAGTGACGATATAGAAGCACTCTTTATTGACATTCAGTGTGACACACACCATTTTCTCGTTGTAGGTGCATACAGACCAGATGATAAAGATGAAAAAATATGGAGGCCTCGGGATATAAAACTGCTCTCCAGAATTTCTGAAGCCTCTGAAAATAACACAGTAATTGTGGCTGGTGACTTCAATTACCCATCTTTAAAATGGCCTTTACATACCGATCAATGTCTATCTGGACCAGAGGAGCTCTTTGTCAACATGTATTTAAATAGTAACCTCGTCCAATTGGTTCACAGCCCTACAAGGTTTCGACAAGGTCAGGAGTCATCTCTACTCGACCTAATATTGGTCAACGAGGATACACTCATAAATGAAATAAATCATAAACCTCCGATTGGGAAAAGCGATCACTGTGTACTGGAATTTAATCTACAACTTCTACTTAAAAAAAAGGATATAAACCCAAAAATAAAACGATACTACCAATTTGTTGATTTTGAAAAATACAATTCTGACTTGGAGAAATATCTTAAGGAAATAAATTTCTCAGCTGATACTGCACAACTGGGGTTGAGTATTTCAGATGCTATCAATAAAGCCTCTAACATACACGCCCCGGAGAAGAAAGTAAGAAATAAAACCAAAAATAAACCATGGATAAATAAGGATATATTAAAACTAGTTACGGAAAAGAAGACACAATGGGACATATACAAACTTAATAGGACTAATGAAAACTACATGAAGTATAGAGAGGTTAATAACAATTGTGTATCCCTATCTAGGAAGCAAAGAAACATCTACGAAGAAAAAATACTTGAGCTTGGAGACAAAAGTTTTTACTCATATATCCGTCGATGTGCCACCGATAAAGTGACTATTCCACCAGCATTGCGTAATCACCAAGGTGAATTGGTAACAGAACCAAGTGATATTGCTGATGTCTTTGCGGAAGAATTCCAGAAAGCCTACTGTAAGGAGCCAGACACGAACCAATGTACTGATATTACTACAATAAATAAGGTAAAAAATAGCTTATGTGACATAACATTTTCAGTTGATGATGTGGAAAAAACCATCCGAAATCTAAACACCCAATCCTCACCTGGACCTGATCAAATACCGAGTTGTATTCTTAAACCATGTGTCAAAACGATAGCTCCAGCTTTGACTATTCTTATGAATACATCTTTTCAGAGTGGATATCTTCCACAAGACTGGAAACAGGCAATAGTAACACCTATATACAAAAAAGGTGATAAAACTCAACCTGAGAATTTCCGACCCATCAGCCTCACTAGTATTATCATAAAGATCATGGAAAAAATTATTAGCAATCAACTGATGCAGTTCTTAAGCCGTGAACGTATTATATCACCTAGGCAGCATGGATTTGTGCAGAAAAGATCAACCATAACTAATCTACTTTCGTGTGTTCACCCATGGACAAAAGACCTTGATAAAAATATACCGGTTGACGTTGTTTACCTGGACTTCGAACGTGCCTTTGACAGAGTTCCCCACAAACGGCTTCTAAAGAAACTGGAACATATTGGTGTGAGGGGTGCGCTACTAAATTGGATAGAATACTATCTTTCAGATAGAACATTCCAAGTACGGGTTGGTAACTCCTTATCACAACGGAAACAAGTGCTTAGCGGCGTCCCCCAGGGATCAGTACTCTCTGCCTATCTATTTGGCATTTACATAACAGACTTGGTAGAACTTATAAAATCTCAAGCAGCATTCTTTGCTGACGATGGAAAATTCTTTGCTAACCCTCTAATAAGCTCAGGGCAACTACAAGATGACCTTAACAGAATCCAGGAGTGGACCAAAGATTGGATCATTAGTCTCAACACGTCCAAATGCAGTGTTCTTCATCTTGGCCGAACTAACCCTAAAATGGTGTACAGTTTGAAGGAGATGATCATTGAATCTGTCAATGTCCAGAGAGACCTTGGTGTACTTATAACATCTGATTTGAAGTGGGAAAAGCACATAATTACAATAGTTAAGAAAGCAAACTCATTTATTTATGTAATTAGGAGGTCCTTTCAAATGATGACAATTGGAGTATTTCTAAAAATTTATAAAACGTACATAAGACCATTATTGGAATATGCCTTTCAAATTTGGAATCCCTACTACCAAAAAGACATAAATTTACTGGAAAACGTACAAGGAAAAGCTACCAAGATACCACATGTTCTACGCCGTAAATCATACCAAGAGAGACTCCATGCTTTACAACTTACAACCCTTGAAGAAAGACGCCTACGCGGTGATCTAATCGAAACATAGAAAATCCTTAACCACCACTATGACTTACCAGATATACAGAATATCTACAACCCTAAAAACAACGATAGAACATATAGAGGGCACCAAACAAAGTTAAACAGAACTCCAACCTGTAAACAAGCTGCACATAACTTCCTAAGTAACAGAGTGGTTTCTAATTGGAACAAGTTACCCGAAGAAATTGTTTTGGCCACTTCAGTTAATGCTTTCAAAAACCGACTTGATACCTGGTTAAAGTCACAGAAGCTGTCACTTCTGCAAAAATGATTTTTCAACACAATTTACATAGACATATCAGCTTATCAGCTGCTCGTCTATAAATAAATAATAATAATAATAATAATAATAATATTTGGTAATAGTTTAGGGCAGTCCTCCTGTCACTCTTGTCTAAATTCACGAATACCATCAATAAATATTTAAATGTCAAAAAATATGTACTAACTGTCTTTATCGATTACAGTAGGGCGTTTGATACATTACGACATGATAAACTGATAGATAAATTAGATGACTGTGGGATAAGAGGACCCTTAAAAAAGTGGTGCCAAAAT
This sequence comes from Nymphalis polychloros, assembly GCA_905220585.2. Lineage (NCBI taxonomy): Eukaryota > Metazoa > Arthropoda > Insecta > Lepidoptera > Nymphalidae > Nymphalis > Nymphalis polychloros. Next base: position 10,291,573 of record HG992263.1, on the reverse strand, counting down.
TACTTAAGAGATCGATCGTACCAAGTTAAAATTGGTACGAATACAGTGACAAAATTCAAGTTTAAGAAGGCACAGCGCAGGGCTCAGTACTAGGACCGCTACACTACATATCGTATGTTTACGACGTTAACAACTTGATTAACAACTGTGATATTTACCAGTTTGCTGAAGATACATGTCTTATAGCAGCGGATACTGACATACTGTGCAGGCAGGATTGTTCCAACTCCGTAAATGTTTTCTTTATTCGTCAATTTAAATATCGTTTATTACAAGTTAAGAACGTTCACAATAATATGTGTGTTCTTGCACACCGTATTAGAGTTGTCGTCGGAATTCATGAAAAAGAAGGTATCCTCAGCCCGACTCGGGTTCCCCGTCGATTGCTCCGAGCGCCTACAGATGGCATCAAAGTGAATTAAAATTCATATGTTGTTGAAGTGGGTTCATAAATATAATAGTGGGTTAAATAGGGTAGCAAATGGTTCACATGTGTCTAAGTCATCTTGACCCTTAATGAAACGTAAAATCAGCTAACTGTTGTAATAATAATTAGTGAATAAAATTGCGGGCAAATACGGCTTTATCACTATAACGATCTTAAGGCTATTGCAGGCGAAGTAAGACTTGACTTACAGACTATATTTGCACTACTCTTTGTTCAAATGTATGTATGTCAATACAAAATACGTAGCTATTCAATACAAACTTTTATTATTACTGCTTTATAATACAATTAAAAAATATCGAGATAAATTATGGAATACGTGTAATAATGTGTCTGTGTTTCTCTCTGGTCGGGTCGGATTGCCAATTCATCGGACTATGAAAGTGAAGGGCATCCACTCTACTTGAAACTTCATATGATATTGATTTTGGAACATCATCAATGGAAGTTCCTTAATTCTAATTTAATAAATAAAAATAAGTTTATTTCTACATACCCCATACTTACAAAACTTGCAACTTATGAAAATTTAAATAACAACCAATATTTACATTTAATGGTATACAATAGGAAACGGTGTCTAAATTTTAAGCGCAAAACATGATAAATATATTGATACCCTTATTATCAATACCAGTACCATTCATAATCTTAAAAAAATATGTTCATGGTTGTTATGCATGCACCACCCATAGCGCTCGCTCGAACACATACATACAGCACGCTCAAAATTGCAAACAGATTTTACCTTACTAACAAAATGGTCTCATGACGTAGGCCTTGTGCATGGGCGTACCCAGGAGGGGGCAGGGGAGGTCAGCTGCCCCCCCCCCTGAATCAAATGCTGGGTACGCCCATGGCCTTGTGTTAAACGTTAGTAAAACTAAACTAATGTATATCAGCTCCAGCCAAAACAGACGCACTGTATTTCCAAAACTAATTGCTCATAGCCATATATGTTTGCATTTAAATAAAGTAAAGACATGTAGTTGTAATTCAGTTTATTTAGATAATAAACATAAATATCTTGGTCTTATAATTGATGGTCGCTTTAAGTGGACAGAACACATAAACAACGTATGTGATAGACTACGTTCAACGTTGGCAAAACTTTCTGTTATAAAAAATAAAATCCCGAACAAGATAAGATTATTATTACTTAAATATATAACAAATCACTCGCAGAGTCAATTATATCATATGGTCTTAATAGCTACGGAAGAACGTGTAAATCACACTTAGACACAATTTACCACCTTCAAGTGCGACTATTAAATACAGTATTACCGTACAGAATTATAAGTAAGTGCAAAAGTAACTAGCATCAACTATTCTCTTATTGTGGTATCAAATGCAAAACTACTTTAGGCAAGACTTGCAAAAATTGACTGATATCCCAATAAGAACACGAAATGTATCAAACTCGAAACTTATTGTTCCGCGGTGTGATAATACTTACGGTAGGCAGACCTTAGAATATCTTATACCAACACTGTTGAACAGTCTGCCTTACAATTTAAAACAGGAAATAAATATAAAAAACATTAAGAAAAAACTATGTATATTTTGCAAATATAAAATAATTAATAAAATTCATGGAACAGTCGCATATTATGCCATACTAAATGATGTTGTTCTAAGCCGGTTGATGATGATAAATAGTTGACAATTATTGACAGTTTACAGATGAAATTTGACAGTTGACAGACGAGAGTTGTCAATTGATATTTTGTCTATTTTGACAATTTTGACAATTTTGAGAATTTTGACAATTTTGTTTATTTTTACAATTTTGACAATTTTGACAATTATAACAATTTTCACAATTTTGACAAAGTTGACAATTATTACAATTTACACAACTTACACATTGTTGAATATTTTCACAATTTTGACAATCACGACTATTTACACAATTTCGACAATCTCGACAATTTTCACAACCTACACAACCTACACAATTTACACAATTTACACAATTTACACAATTTTGACAATTTACACAATTTATACAATTTACATTATTTTGATTTTCCTGGGTGGACCGTTTATTGATGGGAGAGCCGCTCATGGAAATTCCTTTATGGAATAGACCTGAAAAATTACAATTAAGCTTGTTTACAAAAACTAATAACGTAACATAATCCGTTGTAATATTTATTTTCGATTTTTTGAAGTAATTGTGTTTAGTAATTAATGACAGCTTAACGCGAGCTATGTTGAGCACTGCACCTTTAGACATGGAGGAGCTCATATGCAACATGACGCTGAATGATCCGGCGCTGAAGCCCGCGATAGTGACGCTCGCAGGGTCTCCGCCGAACGCTGCGATGTTGCGCTGGACCCACTTCAGCGCTGCCACCTGGTCTTTGAATCCATTGTTGCCAGGTGCCAGTTCATCGCCTGTGCTTCCTGTCAGGAATTCAAAATTAAGTATTGCCTATGCTGTATTTAAATGTATTTAAGTTATTGACTTACATTAATATATACAATATTGATTTTATAAAATAAATGCTAAATGTCTATTTTACCGAGCGAGCCGAGTCTGTAGTTAATGGTGACGAGAACGATATCTCTATCGAGGAGGTCATGGGGTGCTGCCAAGTCGCTTCTTGTCATGGAGTAAAATCCACCCGCGGGAATGAAAACTATCACCGGCAGAGGTTCCTTCCTGAAAAATTATTTTAAGTATTTTTTTAGACTGGTTAAGCAATACTGTTGCGTTTTAATGTTAAATACACAAATATATGGCCGTATCATTATGTATTATTGATAAAATCAAGTATCGACATCAATTTAAAAGAATGCTAATTTTAATATTATCATGCGAGACAATTTTACGCGCGTGAAGATATGAATAGATTGAATTGTAGATAGTGAATATGTTCATTCAGTATAATCTTTACATCTATACACATGGGCGTACCCAGCTTTTGGTCCGGGGGGGGGAGGTGTTCCCCGCGCTTGTTTCGACCTACACAAAACACGAAACATTAGATATGTGGAGTAGAAACAGAAAACCGCAACCTTTTTTTTTAACTCGCTGGAAAAACCCATTTGCACGTTTCACCTACATGAAGTATGTATAGGCTATGTATATCGCCGGCGCCTGGTACCCCAGAGCACCGATAATCCACATAAAAACCAACGATAGCCTCACTGTTTCTTCGGAGAGGTGGCTAGGGATCGCTTGTGCATACTACCTTGACGCCCCGTCAGTTAGCCCACCTATGTGGGCCTCCTTTCCTAATTGGGTTCCCGGAATATAGAGAACCCAACTAGCCACAGCGACGCTTACTTGCCAGTTGCACGCCACACTCGTGCAAGCGGATGATACCTCCCGTCTCAATATCCCGTTCAAGTACATACCGAAACAGTCATGTCCGGTAAGCATCTGCATCAGCCTAAACGTAAGTGCGCCGCTTCTTCTTGCTACCCAGAACTCAAGTGAAGGCGGATCGTCCCTCCCACTCTGGCTCACTCACCTTTCATACTGGAACACAAAAATACCAAGTACTGCTGTTTTGCGGTAGAATATCTAATGAGTGGGTATTACGTACCGAGACGAGCTTGCACAAAGCCCTGACACCAAGGAAACTTAAAAGTTTCCTGATTCCTAATGAAAAAAAGACAAAGAAAATTGACTCAGAAAAAGTTACTTTTGAGTGTTTGGTGGACTAGCGCCGGTGTCGTTCACTACAGCTTACTAAAATCTAGCCAAACAATTACGACAGATATCTATTGTCAGCAACTGCAAACCATGAAGGAAGAACTAGCTGCTAAACAACCGAGATTGGTCAATCGCTCTAGGCCACTGCTGCTTCACGATAACGCAAGACCACACACTGCACAACAAACAACTACTAAGTTAAATAAGCTCCAATTGGAATGTCTGCGACATCCACCGTACTCCCCGGACCTTGCTCCAACAGATTACCATTTTTTCCGGAATTTTGGACAACTTCATACAAGGAAATAAAAATTCAACTCCGATACAATCCAAATCGCCTTCAAAGAGTTTATTGATTCTCGCCCCCATGGTTTTTTTAGTAAAGGGATGAATGCACTACCTATGAAATGGCAAAAGTGCATAGATAACAACGGTACATACTTTGATTAATTAAATATATTTTACAAAAAAAAAAAAATGACTTTATATTCCTTCTTCAAAAGCATGAAATTTCATATAAAAGCTTCTGGTTAGAGATAAATAAATACGCATTTCAACGTTTCTTACAATGCACCAACTAAGAGGGAGGAAATAGAGGGTTGAACGTTTATATGAGGAGTCCGTCATTTCTGAAGTAAAAAGAATAATACTTAATGTTAAAGCTTAGTAAAGTATAACAAGGAACTGAGTCAGCTCTTGTCGGTACAATCCATATTCTTGTAAAATAACGCGTAATCTTGAAAAAATATTGAGTTCCCAATCAATTTCCATTCGCATACATAGTACATTGTATTTACCTGTCCTCCTTGAGCGGGGTGTAGACATTGACGGTCAGACAGTCCTCGTCCACGTAGTAGCCCGGCGGCGCTGGCAAAGGACACGCGGGACCGTCTTCACTCGCGTCCACCGGACTCTTGTACTCCAATATCAGTTTCGGTGGCTGGAGGGACGTTTTACATTGAGAATTTAAATTAGGTATTATGTTATTATATTGATTGACACTTTGTGATATTGTGTAATAAAATCGATTCACTCTAGTATACTGCTAACGTACTCGTAGGTATTGCGTACAGGCTTTGCCCGTTAGATACTGTGCATATGTTATTTCTTCCTGTAGAACATTAGATTCCTTAGTGATCAAATCACGTGTTCACGTGGAGAGATTCACTTGTTCTAACCACTGCGCTATCGCGGCTCGAAAATATGTAAATTGTGTATATTGTAACATTTCAACTCGCATGTGTTACTTATCATAAGCTAGTGTGCCTCACCTGGGAGCTCAGCTCCCCGACCGACGTCTCGGCGTAGCGTATCCCGCGGTACGTCTCGAAGCGTCGTCCGAGGCGTGTCACATTGTATCCACCGCGGAACTCGGCCCACGCGGTCTTTATGATGGGAGGCACTTCAGACAAAAGTTAAGTATTTACAAGGGCGAAGGTAAAATACAGATTTTTTTTTCTAGTATGTTTAGTAATTTCTATAAGCATTCTTCGATAAATACTTGCGTCAAATTAATATTTTATCTGAGTTACAAATAAAACAAAATAAAGCTGAGCCTATGTTCCTTCCATACAAAGTAGGTAGATTACTAATGGAAAAATAATAATTATTATATTAAAATCCATTCAGCAGTTTCAAAGTGTTTCGGTAAACAAACAAACAAATCTTCCATCTATTATAAGTACTAATTGAAGATTAATAAGAAGATTTGTGATGTAAATTATGTAATTTAAATATAGATTTAAATTAATTATTTTACGCCGAAACATAAATGTGAAGCCTTTCAGTGTACAATAGCCACATTATATAAATGATTTCATTGAACTGTAAATAAGTGCATTGTTACTTAAAGACGTATTAAAACCGCATGTACTTAGTGTTTTATTTTGAATTGCTAGTTCGTGTTTCAACTCGTGTCGAGTACATATGTATCCGTGGTCGAGTAAGATTAATCTCAGCGTCCTCGCGAGTCGCGCCTGAGACGTCGCCTTATTTTATTAGAATTTTGAGTTGTAACACACTTTCAGAGCCGGTGATAATATATAAAAAAACATTATATATATGATAAGGCACTGTTATCGTCTTGCGTATTTACTAAGTAAACTCCGGTGTCTTAGTGCATCTTTGCTGCGAGCGATAAGGCCTCGACTTTACCGTCGTCCTTGAACCCATCTGACCGGTAACTGTCTTGTTTACTATCGTGTCCAGACTGTAGGTAGCTAGTATCCTATCCATATTACAACAGCGACTAGCGCATAGACTTCAATATCTATCTAATAACTAGCCATGTTTGGTAAAAAAACCTTTTTGGTTCATACGTGAGGCTGATCGTGAGCGCAAGCTATGTTGGTTGGTTGGTGATTTTATAAAATGTTTCAGGTTAAAGAAGTTTATTACTCATGAAGAACCTTACAGTTCACTTGTACAACGAGCAATACATATTAACTTATATACAAAGTGATAGAATCTGTGGTAGAACCTGCGGCAGTACAGGCCCACAGTGACCCCAAAAAGAAATGGATAGGGTTTTCCAATAGGAACGCTTGAACTTTGACAGCTGATTGCGGCCATGTTGTTTGAGTGACAGCTGTCAAATGCAGTGTGTTATATTCATTCCGTCCTTCCAAACCACCATGGCAGGTTACAGTGTCGAGCAGCACGTGCAAATCATAAAATTGTTTTATGAAAATGGGTCTTCAGTTCGAGCAACGTTCCGCGCACTTCGCCCGTTTTACGGTCGCGATGATCGTCCTGCCGAGTCGACTATCCGTCGATTGGTGGACAAATTCGAGTCAACCGGGTCAGTTAACAATCAGCCGGTTCCCGTGCGTCAACGTAACGCGAGATCTGCCGAGAATATCGCCGCTGTGCGCGACAGTGTCCTCGAAAACCCGCGGCAGTCAATTCCGCGTCGCGCACAGGAACTCGGCCTTTCGCAGACGACAACTTGGCGAATTTTGCGTTGTGACTTGAGCCTGCACCCGTACAAGATCCAGCTGACCCAAGAGCTCAAGGTTAATGACCATAGACAGCGCCGTGTGTTCGCTGACTGGGCATTAGAGCAGTTGGAAGTTGACGCCGATTTTGGCAAAAAAATCATCTTCAGCGACGAGGCGCATTTTTGGATGAATGGCTATGTCAACAAGCAAAATTGCCGTATTTGGGACGAGACCAATCCACACGAGGTTCACCAAGTGGCAATGCACCCGCAGAAAGTGACTGTTTGGTGCGGATTTTGGGCCGGAGGCGTGATTGGTCCGTATTTTTTCGAAAACGATAATGGTGTGGCCGTCACCGTCAATGGTGAGCGATACCGGTCGATGATAACCAACTTCTTTTGGCCTGAAATCGAGAATATGGATCTGGACAACATGTGGTTTCAACAGGACGGCGCTACGTGCCACACAGCACACGCTACGATGGAAGTTCTGCACGATCAAGCGCCCTTAATGGAAAACCCTATATAAATATATGTGCTTAATTAATTTAGCAATATTAAATTTAAAATTTCAATATACGATAGTATTTACTAATTTTATTCATATACATTTTCTCTCACAAAAAGTTTTAGTTCCTTTTTAAAGGTAGCCATACTTACACACGCTTATGTACTATTATATAATTTTTTTAGTTCTAGGATTATAAAGATTTATTTTGTGTTCATTTCTTAAACTATGTGTATAATTTTTATTACTACTAACTAGTAGTTCCGTTAGAATTTCACGAGCTGAGTTTTTTTTAAATAAATGTACAGATGTTGTTTGTGTATGTTTGTTTTAAGTTAAAAGTTTTTGTTTCTTTGTACAGTATGGGTGTGTGTGTCAGTCGATCGTAATTAAAAAGTACTTTGATAACTTTGTTTTGTGCTATTTGGAGAGGTTAAAGACTAGTTTTTGGAGCGCAACCTCAGACTTATATTAGACAATCAAGGTTGGATATAACAAGTGCAGTGTAAACCGTCAACCGCGTCTTGTATGGAATACAAGAAGCCATTTTGCGCAGTGAGCTAATTAGCGATATTAATTTGTTTTTAACTTTGGTAATTTGAGGTTTCCATGATAATTTTTCATCTAGAATTAAACCTATGTAATTCTCCTACTGAGATCTAGAGAGTGTATCATTGTTTATAGTTAGAGGTGGATAGTCGGATATTTTTTTTGTTTTTCGCTCTGAATATCATATTATGTGTTGTTTTTTTTGTGTTAATAGTTAATAAGTTGCATTAACACTAGGTGTTATATTTATTTAGAGCAATTTCTACTGATTCTTTTATATTTCGGCAAGTATCGTTAGCATCCTGTATGCTGATATGTCCCAATAAGCCAATTTTATTAACATTATTAATGTAGATTAAAAACAGCAAGGTTCCCAGCACTGACCCCTGTGGGATTCCGCAGGTAAAATGCTTTTTTTAAGTCAATAAATATTCCTAAGCATATGTTTTTGTTGTCTATTTCTGTGCTTATTTTAGTAACAAGATCAATTATAGCTGATAAGGTACTAGATGCTTCACGAAAGCCATTCTGTCGTTCGTATAAACATTGGAACTTGTGTAAGTGTTGGTCGAGCCGCTTGTTGATAGTCTTTTCGAATATTTTGACTGTACTGGTAATACTGATAATTTTCAGGATCTGTTTTAGAACCAGACTTGTAAATTGGTGTAATTTTCGCTATTTTTAAGCTATCAGGAAATGTTTCTAGTGCCATACATTTATTTATACACTGTGTAAGGTATTTAGCAATGAGATATTTTAAACATTAAATAGTTGTTTAACAAAGAATAAGCTATGGGTTAAGGCGATTGCATCGAGGCTCGTTGAGTTTTTTATGTGTTTATTTATTATTTTAGGTATTCCCTTTATGTACCTAATAGTCAAATTAGTTTTCCCGTTCTTTTCCCGAAGTGACAGTTCGTCTTTAAGAAACTTCGTGTATTTATTTGCGCAGGCGTCTGATCAGAGTACAAGCGTATGTCACTATAATTAACATTACGGTTACGCAACAATTGTTTTGAAGTTTTCGCTGATGTGAAACACACTTTAAGATTGCGATTTTTTCCAGGCACGTATCGTCCTAATCTTATTATTTTGGTAGGAGTTGGGCAATCATTCAATTCAATCGGTTTCAAGATCTTTAATACGGTTTTGCATTTGAGTTTGAGATTGTTTTAGTTCAGTGATCTAAGTACGTAAAGCTGTGCTTTCTTGTAAAAGAATTTCGTTTGTTGTCTTTATTGATTGAACATTCGTCTTAATATCTTTTAATTTAGTTTTTATTAATTGTACTAAATTTTTATTTTGAGTATCAGTGACTTCAGTTAAATATTTTATTATCTCGTTACGAAATTCCGGAAACTCACTTGTTATGTCTATATCTACATCTTATAGTCTTCTTTTCCTAGTGTATATAAATGTTACTTCCCGATAAATAGATGTTAAATCAGGAATTGATCCGCCTCCGCTTCCGCTATCGCGGATCGGTGAACGCTGTACGCTTATTATTAATAAACAAAGTGTTTAGCGACTGCACGCTTTGCGCTTTGTACAAGTGAGTTATTTATATAAATAGGTATGTATTTGTCTTTTTACCCGAGGGGGTGAGGAGAGCTGGATCGCCCGTGTAAGGCACTCCGTATGATTATTTCATTTCTTAGTCCCACAATAGTCACTATGTCAATTTTGTAAGATGAACATTTGGTACAAGAATTGACGGCACCCTTCCAATTTCACTATCTATTTAATTTTATTATATTTTAAGTATTATAAGCAGGAAACACGTCCGCTCAGATCGACCAACTTCCTAATTTTGAAAAAAAGTCCAATTAAACGTTATCTACGGTAGTCTGTACGACAATTGTATTAAGAACAAAACAAGAAAATCCGTCAAGAAGCTCTCTAGTTATCTCTCAGTAAGTGTCGCTCTTCTGATCGACTTCACTTTCCATGAACTGTCACGCTTATAATAATTATGAATGATAATATTGTTCTACGTTTAGGAACTGACCTGCGTCGGGTCCATGCTCTTGTTCGTGGTCGTGGTCGTGCTCATGGTTGTGGTCATGTTCGCGGTTTTGATGGGAGTGGCAGCACGCGAGCACCACAAGGAGCAACACATTAAACAACGTCTTCATCTTGCGGACCAAAATCTACTGACAGGAAAATGAAAAGGAGTCCCTTATATAAGTGTGTAACTGCGGACATAATATTCTACGTCTTAGGTTTATATTAACCTACTTGTGATAGTTACAAACCTACGATATGTAACACAACAATACAATATATTTGCGTAAATACTGCTCGTATTTATATTATTTTATATATTTTTTGTTGAATACATTGTTTAGGTATGATCATGAAGTCAATAACATTATAATAATAATAATCTATACATATAATAAATCTGTAACTGGTCGATGTCTGTACATGGAAGATAAATGAGTAAAACTTTTATCGGGGGTCTTTATAAACACAATAGAACCCAAAACAATGATTAATAAATTTTTTGTCTGTTTGTCTGTTTGTCTGTTTGTCTGTTTGTCTGTTTGTCTGTTTGTCTGTTTGTCTGTTTGTCTGTTTGTCTGTGCGTTTGTGCACGCTAATCTTAAAAACGGCTTAACGGATTTGAGTGCGGTTTTCACTAATGTATTTTGGCTAACTTCACTTAACATTTAGTGTTTGTTTTATTTCAATCGGTTCATAAATAATAAAGTTATGTCAATTTAAAGATACACGTAGAACATTTATTAAAAAATGGTTATGGTCAAACTGAAAAGAGATTAAATATTACATGTAATTTACACTTTTGCTTATGATTTATCCTATATTTTGTCCTATAATTTTTAATCTCTTTATTAATTTATTATAAGTTTAGTATCCCTACTAAAAATCAATAAATTATTATCTGTAGGAAAAGTACGCGCACCTGTTAGTTGTCAAAATCAAAAAGTTTTGTTAACAATTTCGTGGTTTCAGTAGCTTCGTGTGTTGTTTTTGCATAAAAACTAATATTGCATATATATTGTGTGTATCTTTATGATCTCATCTTATATCTTTCATAACCGTACGCTTTAAGACTGCGTGTGAGCATGTCAGTTAACTCAGTGACAATAATTAATACGTAATTAGTATATAGGTGTATAAACAAAGCCTAAAAAACAACTATAACAATAATACATGGTTTTAGAAGTGCTTGCTTTAAACATAAACGGTATATCACTTCTTAAAACTTTAAATAGGTATAATTTTTTCGTAAATTCGTGTTTCCTGTCAAAAGTTTTAAAACGGCAGATAAAAATTCAAACGTTTATATACCGAAGTTTTTTCTAAACAACGAAATAAATAACAATTTAACGCGGAAAAAATGGCAACAATATTTTGAACTATATTTATTAGCCTCTGGATATATATAAGGAGTATTAGCCACTGGTTATGTATAAGAAGTGTAAATAGAGAAAAATAGCAATTTTGTTCAACATTAAAATAACAGAAATTACTTTAGAAGACCTCATTAATAAATGTAACAAGTATTTCGAACCGAGGAAAAATTTAACTATGGCCTGACATGTATTTTTTATGAGAAAACAAAGCAAACACGAAAATATAACCAACTTTATTACGAGTCTAGAAAATTACAGTTTAAAATGCGATTTCGTTGAATTAATAGTCATTGGTCAGTGATAAATTTACAGCGAATATGTGTTAGAGTAGCTCGCCAAACATCAAAGATTATTACAACGGTCTGATCTGTCACTAAAGAAAGCTATAGAGATAGCTAAAATAGTAGTGATCGAACAACAAAATACGGAGCACATAAATAAAAGCACTGAGACGTCGTCATCACCGTCATCATCTAATGAATATCAAGTGATGAAGGGGGAGTAAAAGGGTTAAACAACACACAGTACAGAATAGAGAAGATGTGCATATTCCTATGAAGTCAGACGGGCAACTAATTAAGAAGAGAACAAAATTGTGAAACGTGGTTATATTTGCCTCATCCCAATATAAACCGAATAAAAGTATTTTGTAATCTCTCAGCTTAATTCAATTGGTCTTTGGCTACATCAAGCTTGCGACAGCATAATCATGAATAGGAAGAAGTAGATCTGTGCGAGCATATAATATATAATTAAGTGTACTCAGATATTCATATTATATATTTAAAAAAAAATCACTGCAAAAATAACATAAATAAGTTAAAAATAATAATGTATTAAATGTATTAATTTATATAAAATGAATGTACCAACCCATCTTAATATTCAATATTTAAGTTTGTTATAAATTTTGTACTGTAGTCATATTCTTGCTTGCCTTTTAATTGTATTTGGTTAAAAAATATATAAATAATATATATATCATTTATTTATTGCATTTTATTGGCCTTACTCAATGTAATAATGCTTAAGCTATGTGATTTCATTTATATTTAGTTTTTGTTAAATTTGTGTTTTCATTAAGTAATTAATTATATTTGATTATAAAAAAATATATATCTTACTACACCTTTACTGATTATGATGGTTTAGCTGTTTGATTTTATATATGTTTTGATTATTTTAATGATTGTGTAATTATTGTTGGTGGAAACTTAGCTAATGTATGTATATATTTATATATATATGCTATAAGTGTCATCTCATTTTTAACACTTAACCTACCAGAGCGGTCAAATAACTGCTTTTGAAACTTTAATTAAAATTGTTATATAGCTGCTTTTGTTTGTATATTATATATTTTTTCTACATAAAATGGCCACTTAAGCAGCTTATTCAGATGTGTGTCAAGTTCAATGGAAAACATTTGTTTGAATTCCCTTTTTTTGTTTAATTAAATTAGTAGCCTTGGTTAAGTCTGATTTTATTTAGTCTCTGACAGAAGAAACTTTTCCTTTATACTTTATATTGTAACCATAAAATAACATAAATCTATAACAAAAACGAATTAATTAATAAATTATCCATACATATAAATAAAATTGAAGTTTCTGTCTGTTATTTCAAAATAACTGCCTGTTTTAAAGGTTATATGGCTATTTACGATTTACCAAAACCAAAGCAATCATTTTTTTTATTTTTTTACTGTCTGCATGTCTGTATCTTTTAATCGTCTAAAAATTGAAAAAACCGATTTATTATAAGAACTATTTCAAGATTCCGTTTAGCCTTTATTTCATCAAAATTAGTTGAGTCTATCAAAAGTTATAAAAATACGTATTTTTGTTGATATCTATTCACATAATATTATTACTCTTCCTAACTGATTCATTAACGCAGAGCCTAAACTGCGGGGGTTAGAAACTTGAAATTTTGGCAGTTGATACATTTTATAATACCCACTAAGGTAGGATTTTTGGAAATTCTACCCCTAAAGAGTTGAACCATTGTTTAGAAACCAGTCATTTTTAAAGTTAGAAGCATGAAATTTAATGAACAAGCTTAAAAATAAATAAAAATGTATTTCAGCGTTTTTGAAAATCTAAATCTGAGAGGGTAAAAAAGGGGTTGAAAGTTTGTATGGGGATTCCGTCACTTTTGGTGTAAGAAGAATGATATTTAGTATTAAAGCTATGCATACGTATTTCGTCGTTTTTAGAAATTTAACTCCAAACGGGAGAAACGGGGTAAAAGCATTAGTATAAAAATTAAAAAAAATAGAAATATACTATTTGAGTTTTTTGATTGAATTAACAAACACGAATTTCAAAGTTTTTAGAAACTTTTATTTTTGTTTGGAAGAGTTGGGTGCAAATAATGAAATTCAAAATACGCAATATCTTATATCAATATCTCTTAGGGAGAAATATACGAACTTCACTATGTTGGTGATGTTTGGATAAAAAAAACATATTCCATTATTGCCATATGTACCACTTAATTTGTATTCCCTAAGCTTATATTATTGTAAAGTTTCATTAAAATCCATTCAGTAGTTTATGCGTGAAAGAGTAACAAACGTCCATACATCCATACAAACTTTCGAGTTTATTATATTAGTAAAAAGTAGGATTATTATATGCCCTATACTGAACACACATACACTATACTGGATGGGCGAATAAATCGATTGGTAAATGTTTATATCTTATTGATTAAAAAATGTACTGTGTGTGTGTGTGTGTGTGTGTTTGCGTGTGTGCGTGTGCGTATTTGTGTTTGATATGGATGAGTAGAACATATTATGTACATGCTACTTTCTACCACAATTATTTGTTTGTTATTAATATCAATTAAATTAATATTTTTTCTGTCTCATCATAGTCCAGTTATAAAAGCCAGTCAGTTAATTTTCTCTTACATGCGAATTCTGGTACATACATTTGAAATAGAGAGTGATTTATATAATTTATTGTAAAGCTTTGTTGCTAATTAATAAATAATTTTATTTGTAGAATTTTTGGGCAAAAAAGTATTAACCGCCACATATCTTCTTGAGTCAACTACAGCAATTTGTGAAGCCTTTAACATTGAATGATGTTTTAAGATGATATTTAATATATAAAGTTTTCTGATGGCCAGAACATTTGCTTCCCTATATAAGTCTATAGTAGGAAATAAGCGTGGTTGAGAGAGAGCTACCTTAAGTACCATTCTTTGAGCTCTTTCAACTTCAATTATATGAGTTTTGTTAGAGCCATCCCATACGGATATATAATAAGCTATTAAAGATTGGTATAATGGTATATAAACAGTCTTGATGAGGGTCCAGTCAGCGATATGTCTGATATTTTTAAAGATATATAGGGTTTTCCAATAGGGACGCTTGAACTTTGACAGCTGATTGCGGCCATGTTGTTTGAGTGACAGCTGTCAAATCCAGTGTGTTATATTCATTCCGTCCTCCCAAACCACCATGACAGGTTACAGTGTCGAGCAGCACGTGCAAATCATAAAATTGTTTTATGAAAATGGGTCTTCAGTTCGAGCAACGTTCCGCGCACTTCGCCCGTTTTACGGTCGCGATGATCGTCCTGCCGAGTCGACTATCCGTCGATTGGTGGACAAATTCGAGTCAACCGGGTCAGTTAACAATCAGCCGGTTCCCGTGCGTCAACGTAACGCGAGATCTGCCGAGAATATCGCCGCTGTGCGCGACAGTGTCCTCGAAAACCCGCGGCAGTCAATTCCGCGTCGCGCACAGGAACTCGGCCTTTCGCAGACGACAACTTGGCGAATTTTGCGTTGTGACTTGAGCCTGCACCCGTACAAGATCCAGCTGACCCAAGAGCTCAAGGTTAATGACCATAGACAGCGCCGTGTGTTCGCTGACTGGGCATTAGAGCAGTTGGAAGTTGACGCCGATTTTGGCAAAAAAATCATCTTCAGCGACGAGGCGCATTTTTGGATGAATGGCTATGTCAATAAGCAAAATTGCCGTATTTGGGACGAGACCAATCCACACGAGGTTCACCAAGTGGCAATGCACCCGCAGAAAGTGACTGTTTGGTGCGGATTTTGGGCCGGAGGCGTGATTGGTCCGCATTTTTTCGAAAACGATAATGGTGTGGCCGTCACCGTCAATGGTGAGCGATACCGGTCGATGATAACCAACTTCTTTTGGCCTGAAATCGAGAATATGGATCTGGACAACATGTGGTTTCAACAGGACGGCGCTACGTGCCACACAGCACACGCTACGATGGAAGTTCTGCACGAGCAATTTCTGGACATGGTCATCTCGCGCGGAGGCGACGTGAACTGGCCACCGAGATCGTGCGATTTGACCCCGCTGGACTTTTTCTTGTGGGGTTTTCTTAAGTCGCAGGTCTATGCCAACAAGCCGCAAACCACCGATGCCCTCAAAGTCAACATACGCCACGCCATCGATCAAATACAGCCCGATTTGTGCGCCAGAGTCATCGAAAATTGGACCTTTCGTGTGCGCGCCACCAACCGAAGCCGTGGCGGTCATTTGAATGATGTCATATTCCATACATAATGGGGTCGATAGACCTACCAAATAAAAAAATTCGCAAATATCTCTCCTACATGTATTTTTTTTTTGCATTTCAAAGATCAAGCGCCCTTAATGGAAAACCCTATATGTAAGCAATGATTTTTTGACTTAATTGTTTTATATGCCCTTTAAAGTAAAGATTTTATCTATTGTTATACCAAAGTATTTAGTTTGATCGGTTTTGTTAATAACACAAGGGACAGGGACGTTTAGTATGATCTGCTGGATTACATGAATGAGCTACTAATTGATGTGATGTTGTATTATATAATAATAATATAATAATATTCTGGGACATTATTCACACACGGCCATCTGATCCCGAACTAAGCAGGGCTTGTACTATGGAAACCAGACATGATTACCCGTATTAAAACCTTCTTGTGCAAATTCAAATACTTCATTCCATGTCTTACCGTGAAATGTAAGGGTCGTATCATCTGCATATGATATTATCTTACAATTTCTTAGATTTAGGTTACAAAGCTCATTTATATAGCATAAAAATAGAGTAGGGCCTAAAATGCTACTTTGAGGAATTCCATAGGTGATAGGGATCACATTGATAATGACATCACCTATTTTAACTTGCTGGGAGCGATCTAGCAGATAATTTTGTAAAATTTGTAGTTACCTATCTCTGATGCCTAAACCGTCTAACTTCTCAATCATTTTACTAAAAGATATCGAAGGCCTTTTGAAAGTCAATAAAAATAGTTAAGCATTTTTCTTTATTGTCTAGTTTGTCTACTTTGAAATCCGTTAGAGAATGAACCGCATCTGAGGTTGAATTTCTTTTCCTAAAGCCATATTGTGTATCAGAAAATAAATTTTTATCTTCCAAATATTTAACAAGTCTATTATTTATAATTTTTTCAAGTAGTTTAGAGAGAGATGGTACTATCGAAATTGAAAAGTAGAATTTATTTTAAACTAAAAATAAAATTAAACGAAAAAAGACTTTTTAAAAACAAGCTTTTATTACTTGTTAGTAAAAAGAACTAAAAATTTAAAAATAATTTAATAAATAAAAGCGTGTTACATTTTGATGGAACATTGAAGAACATTTAGCATATCGTCGTTGCGACTTTAAGACCACTCATGTGTCACTTTTGACGAAATCACTTTTTTACGCCAGTCGATTCTACAATTTGAAGCTCTATCGAATGCAAAAACTCTCATGTGTATACGAAGTTTCAATCGTAATTTATTTATATGCCACTGAAGACCCGAGTATTGCACCTGAATCAAGGCAAGCGCTATCACCAACACCTGTTTTTGAAAATTTGAGCGATAACAGTGATGATGATCCAGATTGGGTTCCAGTTATTTCACAGAGGAGGCGGATTTCTTATCCATTTTGGAGCCAGGTTGAAGAACATATTTTGAACATGACAAGAAAATATCAGGTCGTTGACTGTGGAAGATTTACATAGAAACAGGAGGAGAAGTTTTAAAAAGCGGAGGATCTTGCCTTCTCTGGATAGTGAGAATAGTGATGGTGATGATAATGTCATTGTCCGAGAATATTAATGATAATATTTCTATCTCTGTACAAAGACCCTTTCCATGCACGGTTAAACTGAATAAAGAAGCCAGCGTTGCCAGTAAATCGTACTTTAGGTATAAAAAGTTAGCTATCACATGGACAGCGTGCGTTAAGAGGCCTAAAAGAATTTTGAAACCACGTTGCTTACATACGTGTGTTGTTTCAATTCTTTTCTTTGTGCTCTTGTATCCAAAGAAGAACGGGACACAGATTTATAAAAAATTTTAGAAACTCAAGAGTTGGTCAGAGAAGATGGCGTTTATAAAAATTACCGCAAACCAACCACCCAACTCGACTAACATCTATAGAACATCATCTACTCAAAATTCATTCGTTCTCTTAAACTCTACAAAGGATGAGTTAGGGAGACTTATAATCGACCTAAAAACAAACTGTACTCCTGGCTGGGAGGACGTCACGTCCAAGGTGCCCAAGCGTCTAAATGAATTTATTGTTCTCTGTTGTAATCTGTTGTGTATTGACTCTTTTGACCTACATTTTTAATAGATATTTATCCGAAGGTATATTCCCCGTTTCTTTCAAGAAATCCATAGATATACCAATTTTTAAAGCCGGAGATAGAAACCTTGTATTAAACTACCGTCCAATTTCGATAGTACCATCTCTCTCTAAACTACTTGAAAAAATTATAAATAATAGACTTAAATATATATATATATATATATATATATATATATATAAATATTTGGAAGATAAAAATTTATTTTCTGATACACAATATGGCTTCATGAATTGACAAGAAATGTTAAAACATGACTGGCTATTACCAAAAGTGTCAAGGCATTACCGTCGTTCTAGCTCAAAAAATTTATGTTGAATCGACTTTTCGATCTGAGCTCCACATGCATCAGGTTTTTAAGGAGTGGTGTATTGAAAACCACTACAGAGCAGCCTCTAGAAATACTTTTTTGCATTCTACTACAAATTGAAATGACAATGCCATTACTTCACGGTTTATAACGTGCTACCCAAAGATGTCACAATTTACTTTTGACACGAATCAGAAGGGATTATTACTGCTAATGAATTCATATCTTGTTTAATAGACTTCTGTCAAAACTTGCCACTTTTAACAGAGCGCGTTATCATTATTTCTGATGGAAGCGATTTGGCATAAAGGAAGGAAGATTTGTATCGAACAACTTTACCTAGAAAAAGTACACACTATAATGGAAGTTGATAGTGTTCACTTCACTATTGAGCAATACATAAAAAAACCAATATTCGCTCTCAGTGACTACATAAATCGAATGATCAAGCTGGACCACAAAAGCCCTATGACGTCAAATCCATTCACCATAATATCTTTCTCAATTTCGAACAGATGGAATCAAACCTGAAATCCATACGGCCAGGCAAAAATTAGGGGTCTTAAATATTTATCCGATGGAACCATATTTTATAGGATAAGACATTTCGATGAATGGTCTATACCACGAAGATATAACCAATGAAACGATCTCGTATCTCCAAGCTGATTATATATAAAGCTCCATAAAAATTACTGAGAGCAAGTTAAAACATTTATTTAAGAAAATTATAGTACTTTGATTTGTAACTTTATTTTTAACTTGTGATTCAACTGTTTTCCTCATTATATCCTGACTAGTGAAATATATTAAGCATTGTAAAGGCATTATAAAACTAAAGAAGTCAAAGTCATCTTTTATTCCTGTGCCATCTGGAGTGCCACAAGGATCACATTTAGGTCCGTTATTATTTAATATTTATATAAACGATATCGGTTCAGTTTTTAGGCACTCAAAGTTTTTGTTGTATGCTGATGACAATAAGATGTATAAAATTATCAAAAACCCCAACGACTGCTTGGATTTCCAGAAAGACCTTGATCGTCTCAGTGACTATTGTTCACAAAATTCTTTATTCTTAAACATAAAAAAATGTAACGTTATAACATTTACCAGAAAGAAATTGGTGATTGATTTTACATACAAATTGAATGGCGAAGTAATTTCAAGAGTCAATATGATTAAAGATCTTGGTGTTCTAATTGATTCTAAGATGCTTTTCGATGAACACGTCGGTTATGTGGCAGATAAGGCTTATCGTATGCTTGGTTTTGTGCTGAGGGTCTCTGATGAATTTAAGCTTCCGTCTACGCTTATCTTATTATATAATGCGTTTGTAAGGTCCATCTTAGAGTATGCGTCTTCTGTGTGGAACCCCCAATTTAAAAATCATATACATGTAATGAAATGACATTTCATTATTCCAAATTTGCTGCGCTCCGCGCGTTTTTAATCTGTAACTAAAAGTCAGTTTGCCGCGCATTTGATGGTTGAATGACAGAATGACGGATAATGTTTAGATTATTTTGAACTTTGATATTATAAAAAAATAAAGAGATATAATAGAGGAGGCGATATTAGTGAACTTTAAATGTCGTTTCTTTGTATTTTCGGAGAAACAATTTGTGTTTCATTTTGAGCATCCTCAATAACCTATCTTATATACATAAAATTGAACGGATACATAACCGTTTCATCAGAGTCCTTAGCACAAGATCAATTTTTAACAAAAATACCAAGTTTGCTATACCGATGTCGGCTACTGACCGACGTGTTCAACGTGATCAAATATTTCTGTTTAAAATTATTAATAATCGTATTGATTCTCCCTATTTGCTCTCGAAAGTGCTTCTCCATTGTCCGCGTCTTAACGCTAGGCGTAAGGAAACATTCTATGTTCCTGTAACCAGAACTAAATTTGCTAAGAATTCTTTTATAAATAGAAGTTGTACTAAATATAACCTGATGTTTTTAGATTGTGATATATTTCATGTCTCTTTTAATAGCTTTAATCGTTATATCAAAAATATGTTATGTAATGGTAGTATTAGTACTGATTGAATTAATTGTCATTGAACGAATTTGTCGTTTCTCCCACACTCTCTTTGGTGCCTAATCTCTAATTGATCGATAATTTTATCCGTTATCCAATGCATCTACGCCGGTAATGTGTTAGTTATTAATCATTAGAATCTATTTTGGTAATGATTTGTCAATATTTAATATTTATAAAATTTATTATTTACTGTTTGTTTCCATTAAATAAATAAATAAATAAAGTCAATGAAAAAGAGATTAACAACTTCTACGACCAACTTCGAAATACCCTGCAAGGAACAGGTAAACACTATTCTTATGGGGGATTTTAACGCTCAAATAGGTTTGCAAAAACAGGAAGAAATATTGATTTGTGGGTCCTACGGCTATGGGAAAAGAACGGAAAGAGGTCAACTCATAAATTTCTGTCTAGAACATAAATTAATAATAACTAATACACTTTTAAAAAGAAACTAAAAAAGAAATGGACCTGGCAATCACCAGATGGGAATTCCAGAAACGAAGTTGATTTTATTCTTGTAAACAACAGAAAAAAGTACTTAATAATGAAGTCATTGGCACCACATTTCCTTCCGATCATAGAATGGTAAGAATAGTATACAACACTAGTATAACAATACGTAAAAGTAGATGCTATTTTGGTAGTAAATGTAAAGACTATACAAAATCAGAAATAGACAACTTGAAAAACATGATTTTTAAAAACCTACATAAAGCAAAGACAACGAATATACAGGAAAACTACTCAAAAACAATAACTGCCATTACTGAGAGTGTAGGTAGCTTACCAAGAAACGACAAAGGTTGCGTTAAGTCAATAAAACAAAAACAACGAAAGCGGCTTAAAAGAGTATATAAAAAATCAGTAAAAGAATTAAAGAAAACAAGAAAAAATTAAAATTAGATTAAATCCAGAAAGAGCTCGAACTAAGAAGCTCTACTAAAAACAGCTTCAGAAAATTTGACTATTCTCAAAAATGGATCCGCAGCCTCAACAATCCGGGAGGTAAAGTGGTGACCAATAGACTAGACATCATCGAAACAGCTACGGAATTTTATAAACAGCTTTACGACGGGATAAACAACGAATATAAGACAAAAGAATCGGAAACGGTGCCAGAACTACTAAAATCAGAAATAGAGTACGCAATTAAAAAACTAAAGAAAAATAAAAGGCCAGGCTTAGGGTCACTAATGATTCTATTATTGCCATGATGGAACCTCTGTCTTCACATTTAACCGATTTTTTCAATCTTATACTAACTCAAGAAAAAATTCCATCAGAATGGGAAAACTCTTTAATAAAATTATTGCTTAAAAAAGGTGACCCAAGGACTATAGATAACTATCGACCAATTTGTTTATTACCAACATTATACAATTATTCTCAACAACCATACTTAACAGAATATCCAACTCTTTAGATGAGCAGCAATCCCTAGAACAAGCTGGCTTTAGAAAAGGGTTTTCAACCATTGACCATATATTTCAGTCACACAAATTTTACAAAAATACAAGGAATATAAGAAAACATTGTACGTTGTTTTTATCGATTATACAAAGGCCTTTGATTCGATCTTTTACACATATTTATGGAAAACCCTGGAAGAACAAGGAATACAGATGTTACGTTTCACAGTCTTTCGACAGTTCACAATCTCGCGAGATAGATTATAGCCTAACGGTATTTACAATTTAACGGTGACAGATACATATTAACTACAAAGTTATCAAATAAAAATGTTTGAGGAAAACGCGTCGCTTCGTTTCGGGAAACCCCGCTCACTGAGGTGCTCGCAGTCGAGACACGCGGGCATCATACGATATTCAAAATTAAAGAACTAGTTTTTAATTATTAGTATTTACTGAAGTTATAGGTATCTTAAATAAAGTATTTAACCTAAACGTATAATCTATGAAAACACACCACAGGATGAACTAATGCCATATTTCTGACAAACATTTTACAAATAACAACAATAAATACAGCGCTTACTCACAGATTTAATTTATTCAATGTATGTAAATGATACCACAACTGATACGACATTTATAGTCTCTGTAGAGTCGCATCGAAAGAAACTTAATAAAATATATTATATTATCCGCCATATATCTACTATTCGTCAATTCTGGTGTTCCACAAGGCTGTGTTCTATCACCTACTCTGTTTCTTCTTAATATCAATGACATGTTACAAATCAGTAACATTCACTGCTATGCGGATGATAGCAATGTAGACGTCTTTCACACCGGCCGTGCTAATATTTCCTGGAAACACGTCGACGAGTGCCGGAACAAACTTCATTAAAAACAATAATGACCCAAAAATGTTATGGCAGATTCTTAATGAAATATCTGGTAGGATCAAAAATTCTTGTTATTACGTTATAATAAATTCACTTGAAAATTAAATTACTACTATTAAAGATATAGCTAATAAGTTTGCATCTAAATTTTGTGAGATCGTCAAAAATATCATATCAAATTGTAAAACTACCTAACTAGATAAATTTACTTGTGTCTTGCCTGCAAATGTTTCAATACGATTTCAAAAAGCAACATCCGATTCGAAGATATCACCAGTCATGGCAAAACTCATAAATACTGCTGTAAAAACAGGAAAATACCCAGTGGAACTAAAAACAGATATAGTTAGACCTACACAAACCGGAAGCCGAAAAGAATATGAAAATTACCGACCCAAAACAATTCTGCCAACCGTAAATAAAATCATGGAAAAATATATAGGTAACCAAATTTCTAAGTTCTACAAGGATAATAATATAATAAACAATACACAATATGGATTTCAGTCTCAAAAAAGCACGTCTGAAACTCCCACCAATACCATCAATAAATATCTAAATGACAAAAAACATGTACTGTCTATATCGATTACAGTAGGGCGTTTGATACATTACGACATGATAAACTGATAGATAAATTAGATGACTGTGGGATAAGAGGACTCTTAAAAAAGTGGTGCCAAAATTACTTAAGAGATCGATCGTACCAAGTTAAAATTGGTACGAATACAGTGACAAAATTCAAGTTTAAGAAGGCACAGCGCAGGGCTCAGTACTAGGACCGCTACACTACATATCGTATGTTTACGACGTTAACAACTTGATTAACAACTGTCATATTTACCAGTTTGCTGAAGATACATGTCTTATAGCAGCGGATACTGACATACTGTGCAGGCAGGATTGTTCCAACTCCGTAAATGTTTTCTTTATTCGTCAATTTAAATATCGTTTATTACAAGTTAAGAACGTTCACAATAATATGTGTGTTCTTGCACACCGTATCAGAGTTGTCGTCGGAATTCATGAAAAAGAAGGTATCCTCAGCCCGACTCGGGTTCCCCGTCGATTGCTCCGAGCGCCTACAGATGGCGTCAAAGTGAATTAAAATTCATATGTTGTTGAAGTGGGTTCATACTAGATGGCACCACCCATAGCGCTCGCTCGAACACATACATATAGCAATCTCAAAATTGCAAACAGATTTTACCTTACTAACAAAATGGTCTCATGACGTAGGCCTTGTGCATGGGCGTACCCAGGAGGGGGCAGGGGAGTTCAGCTAGATTTTGAATGCTTATGTATGGCTTATGCATGGCTGAGATCAGCTGAAGAGAGCGTAAATGCACTTTGTATGCTCAGTGTAAACAAAAAACTTAGCGATATAACGATATGGCTTTCACGGGAGACGACATAAAGTGTTTTGCTGAAGATTCTCGAAAATTACTTTTAAAATAGATAAACAATTAATTTAATTAACCAATTTAAAATAAATAAATGCATGTTTATGTTTATTTATTAACTTAACATTTTTTCTGACTACCTATAAAGCATGATCTCCTGTGGGTCTGGAAGGTGGCAGGAGGTCAGTGTCGATGAGCTGGCAGGCCGAATGCGCAATGCTCTAGAGGAGATGTGCGATGCGGACATGCCGAGGACCCGGAGCAGGGCACCGCGCCGTCAGATATACTGGTGGTCGCCCGAAAATGCAATCTCGGGCGACGTGTACCGAGGCGCGGATGATCTACGTCTGCAGAGCTGCAGCTAACGATACGTCGCGCTAAAGAGCAAGCGAGGGAGGAGCTGCTGGTGTCCCTACATAGAGACCCGTGGGAGAAAACTTATCGTGGTGTGCGGGGAAAATTCCGCACCGATGGACGACGGAAACGCCGGATGTCACCGGAGCTCCTTCTGCGCCTGGTTGGGGATCTTTTTCCCCACTCGGGCGAGCACTTTGTTTCACAAATGGCTCCTAGCTCCGTGATTGAAGAAATTGTGGCTCAACCACGGAGCGAAAGATGGAGATGGCGCTGACCATGACCAGACGGGGTTTTAGGGCTTGTACTGCGCGATGCCCTGGAATTCCTAGATGGGAGGCTTCGGGAACTGTTTGACCAGTTTCTTTCCAGCGGGCAGTCAGCGAAGCCGTGTAAGGAGGGCAAGTTGGTCCTGCTGCCGAAGGAGGGGAGTTTTTTGGACTCTCAATTGTGCTGCAGAATTAGATGGGCAAACTCTTCGAGAAGATTTTCGCTTATTCAGCACCTCGAAGAGGTGGGGCCGGATCTGTCCGGGGCTCCGTACGGCTTAAGGGTGGGTCGATAAACCATCGATAACCTGGACGCCCTAAAGACCCGGACCACGGGAGCGGTGGCCGAGACGTGGTCCTCTGTAAGAAGGGCGATGGGCGACGAGTCCGGCATCGGATAGGCTGTGGCGTTCCACAGGAGTTTGTTCTCGGTCCAATCCTGTAGAACGTCGGTTTCGACTGGCTCCAGCGAGCACCTGTCCTTCCTGGGATTAAGATGTAATGCAGAGGACACTCTTATCACGGCGACAGGGCGGAATTTCCAGGAGGTGGTATGCCTGACCAAAATCAAATTTGATGCCATATCAGTGAAAGCGAAAGAAGGTTACCGCTCTGGGAACTCCATGTCGAGGTGCTCGCGGAAGTATGCCGGTTCCAGTTTGAAGCCAAGGCGAATGGCCACTGTCTAATATCAGCGGAGGTGGGGCGAATCAGGTCTCGTTTTTTAAGCTGTGGAAACTTTTAAGTTTCCTTGGTGGTAGGGCTTTGTGCAAGCTCGTCTGGGTAGTTACGACCCACTCAAACGCAAAACAGCATTACTCGGTATTTTTGTTTTTCGGATCGAAGGGTGAGTGAGCCAGAGTGGGAGGGGAGATCCGCCTCCACTTGAGTCACTTGGTAGCAAGAAGAAGCGGCACACTTACGTTTAACGTTTGGTGTAACCCAAATTAGAAAGGAGGCCCGCATAGGCGCGCTAACAGTCGGGGTGTCATGGTAGTATGCACAAGCGATCCCTAGCCACCCCCCCGAAGACTGCCACTTCAGCCTGCTAATTTTGCCAGCTATGTCGGTTACTCCGGTTCTTTTCCGGATAATCTCATTTCTGATCTTATCCTTCAAAGATACTCCGAGCATAGCTCGCTCCATAGCGCGCTGAGCGACTTTGAATTTGTGGACTAGTCCCGCAGTTAGTGTCCACGTTTCGGCACCGTATGTCATGGCAGGTAAGACGCATTGGTTGAAGACTTTCGTCTTCAAACATTGCGGTATAGAAGACGTGAGGACTTGACGAAGGTTGCCAAATGCTGCCCATCCTAGGTAGGTATATTCACTAACAACTTCGAGAGGTTTCCCTTCGACGTATATCGGTCCCGGCACGACATGCTTATTGAACATGACCTTGGTCTTGTCCAAGTTCATACCGAGACCGACACGGCGGGAAGAAACGCTTAGTCTACGCAGCATTTCGGTTAGTTGTTCTAGCGACTCTGCTACGATGACAATATCATCGGCAAATCGAAGGTGTGAGATGTACTCGCCGCTTACATTGACTCCATATCCAGTCCAATCCAGCGTCTTGAAAACGTCTTCCAACGCGTTGGTGAACAGTTTCGGAGATATTACATCTCCCTGTCTCACCCCTCTGCGCAGTTGGATCGCCTTCGTCTTATAGTCCTGGATGTGGACAGTCATTGTAGCGGCGTTGTACAGACATCTCAGTACCTCGATATATCTCCAATCGATATGACATCTCTGCAATGAGTCGAGCACTGCCCAAGTTTCAATGGAGTCAAAGGCTTTCTCGCAGTCCACAACAGCAGAGAACAGCTTATACACGTGACTCAGGAGGGAGATTGGTCTGTAGTTTTTCAAGAGGGTTTTATCACCTTTCTTGAAAAACAGTACCACCTCACTCCCGCTCCACGTTTCCGGGGTCTTACCATGTTGGATGACGGAATTAAAGAGGCTTGCTAGCTCTTTCAGCACCGGAGTCCCGCCTTTTATTTTTTTTTATTTTTTTGACGCTGGGTTCATGGGGGGGGGGGGGGTATGTGGGGCTCGCCATATGTCCAGGGCACCGAGTGTGCCCCGGTCATCGGAATACCCACTAAAACCCCAGCGGTACCCTTCCCGTCTTAACGGGAGCGCCACGGGATCGCTTGCGCATGCTACCGCGACGCTCCGACCTGCCTTAAGCAGCTTAAGACCTAATCTCGCCTCGGTCAACGACCGGGAGCTCCTCGGAGTAATGGCGCCCCACAGGTTTATCCGATCTTGAAGAGAACAACTGCCCATAAAACCTCTCTACTTCTCCGACGATCTCAGGCCTAGAGGTAACGACCCCACCATATTCGGTTTAAGTTTTGTCAGACGCGACCTCCTAAACTTGCGAGCAAACACTTTCGATCCCCGATTTTGCTCAATCGCAGCCTTGATGGCACGGGTATTGGAACATCGGAGATCGCGTCGCGTCAGCGTTCTTATTGATCGGTTTAAGGCCTTATCTGACAAAAACGATGGTAGTTCTCGTCGTTTCCTCATGAGTTCGAGTGTCTCAGCAGAGAGTTTTGGTGCGCTGTCTCTTTTCTGTGGCGGAAAACACTTGCGGGATGTATTTTTGATTTAGTTAATAAACATAAATATCTTGGTCTTATAATTGATGGTCGCTTTATGTGGACAGAACACATAAAAAAACGTTGGCAAAACTTTCTGTTATAAAAAATAAAATCCCGAACAAGATAAGATTATTATTACTTAAATATATAACAAATCACTTGCAGAGTCAATTATATCATATGGTCTTAATAGCTACGGAAGAACGTGTAAATCACACTTAGACACAATTTACCACCTTCAAGTGCGACTATTAAATACAGTATTACCGTACAGAATTATAAGTAAGTGCAAAAGTAACTAGCATCAACTATTCTCTTATTGTGGTATCAAATGCAAAACTACTTTAGGCAAGACTTGCAAAAATTGACTGATATCCCAATAAGAACACGAAATGTATCAAACTCGAAACTTATTGTTCCGCGGTGTGATAATACTTACGGTAGGCAGACCTTAGAATATCTTATACCAACACTGTTGAACAGTCTGCCTTACAATTTAAAACAGGAAATAAATATAAAAAACATTAAGAAAAAACTATGTATATTTTGCAAATATAAAATAATTAATAAAATTCATGGAACAGCCGCATATGCCAAACTAAATGATGTTGTTCTAAGCCGGTTGATGAATAGTCACCGCGATAATCGACTTATCGCTATTTTATGAAAAAACACAAACAACTAATTCTATCATTATTTATTTGCTATGGACCTACTTTTTGTTTTTTTATTTTTATTATTAATAATAATAATAATAAACAGCTTTATTGCACACAGAAAATAAACAAAATACAAGAAAAAAGCTTAAGATCAAAAACACTACAAAAGTATGCAAAGGGCGGCCTTATCACTAAGTAGTGATCTCTTCCAGGCAACCCTACTGAAAGAGACTTACAAGAGAAAACATAGTGGGCTAGTGCATTAACAAATTAAAAGTAAATATACATACACACAAAATACAATAGGCAATACAACAGACAGGTGCGAGCATACTTAGCTGCTAGTAGTGAAAGGGTTAGAGGAGGTTTAATTTATTGACAGGTAATGCAATTTAACACGGGTTTTGAATAACTGAAGTGTTGGAGACTGACGGACTTGAGTTGGTAGTGCATTCCACAATTTAACCGCCTTTGCCGTGAACGAATTCATGTAGGAATGGGAGTTACAAGAAGGTACGCTTAATTTATTATCACTCTGAGAGCGAAGATTAAGGTGAAGAGTAAGGTTACCAAGGAAGGAAAAACGTTCTTTCAAATAGGACGGGGAGCAAGGATGAAATAGTGTGGAATAAAGGAGCGAAAGGACGTGTAAGTTGCGGCGATGCTTTACTCGGAGCCATCCGAGTTCAGATCGATACTGGGATACATGATCGTATTTTTTGAGTCCAAAAATAAAACGGATGCATAGGTTCTGTAGTCGTTCCAGTTTGTGAATC
The DNA here is from genome assembly GCA_905220585.2 of Nymphalis polychloros. NCBI lineage: Eukaryota > Metazoa > Arthropoda > Insecta > Lepidoptera > Nymphalidae > Nymphalis > Nymphalis polychloros. The sequence continues at coordinate 10,262,679 of HG992263.1, read as the reverse complement.
AGGTCCTCCGTTAAATCAGGATAACAGGAGTCCGCGTAGTCCAAAATTGGAAGGAGAAGAGTATTGGCAAGTGTTATTTTGGTTTTAATAGGTAAGAAGTTTTTCCATCTTTTTAATGAGTGAATTGTTGAAAAAATTTTGCGACTTATTTCAGCTACGTGAGGTCGCCACGAAAGAGATCTATCCATAATGACGCCTAGATTTTTAACAGCGTCGCTGTAAGGTAAAACCGAGTCGTTGAAAACAACATCCGGTAGGCCAGCGTAGTCAATTTTGGATAGCTGTTTAGTGGTACCTACAATACAAAGCTGCGATTTATTTGCATTGACATACAAACCAAATGACTTACTCCAATTGGTAATAATGTTTAGGTTGGTATTTAATTTACCTACCGCTTCAGAAATGTTCTCAACTGGAGCAGTCAAGTAAATTTGTAAGTCGTCAGCATAAAGATGAAAAGAAAGAGTGAGGAGTTCAGTAAGACTATTGATAAAAATGGAAAACAGGAGTGGAGATAGCACACTACCCTGAGGCACTCCAGCACTGAGACGACAGTACGAAGAAAATCGTTCTCCGCTATGGATACGTTGTTGTCGCCCATGCAAATAGGATTGGAACCAGGCTAAAGCGTCCGTAGATACGTTTATAGATTTTAGAACCGCTAGGAGAATGTCATAGTCAACGGTATTGAACGCATTACTAAAATCTAATAATGCTAAGATGGTGACATGTTTCTGGTCCATTCCAAAACGGATATCATCAAGAACCTTCGTGAGTGCCGTCACAGTGCTGTGTCCAACTCGAAAGCCAGACTGGAATGAACTCAAGATGTGATTTTGTGATAGAAATAGAGAAAGTTGAGAATGGACAATACGTTCAAGAATTTTAGACAAGAAGGGAAGGATAGAAATAGGGCGATAGTGTGAAAGTGACGTAGGATTAGAGATCTTAGGGATAGGAATAATATGAGCAGTGCGCCAAACACTGGGGAAAGTTTTAGATGAAAGAGAAAAGTTAAAAATATGACAGAGTACATGCACAATTTCGTTTAAAACCGTTGTTACCATTTTACGGCTTATACCATCACTGCCAACTGCATCAGACGAAATGGAAGACATTTGTTTTTTAACGTCACTGGCAGTAATAGAAGCAAAATAGAACGGAGGGAAATCAGGACTTAAGCGTGCATTAAGGGAAGAGATAGTATTAGATTTATTAGGATTACCGGAGGGAAATTTGGAAAAATGATCATTTAGAGTGTTTAAATCTAAATGGTGAGGAATACTTGTCTTCGATCTGCCAATTCCCAGCGAATTTAAGAAAGTCCACACTTTAGATGCATCCTTATTTTCAACTGACGAGTGAATGTATCTCCTTTGAGCATCTCTGCACATCTTGTTGCATTGATTACGGAGTCGCTTGTATCTACTGAGATTATGCTCGGTTGGTGCGGACTTATATTTAAATTTAGCGTTATTTCGCTTTGTCATGACCGCTTTAATCTCCTCGGTTAGCCAGGGTGCAGGAAGATGTTTCAGTCTAATTGGTCTAAGAGGAGCGTGTAGATCAAAAAGCTCAACCAGAAGGGAGTTAAAAATGCAAAGCTTCTCATCAATCGATTGAGCGTCAAAAACTGCGCTCCAGTCGATTGAGTTTAAATCCCGCATAAAGTTGTCATTGTTGAACATTTTGAAACTACGTCGCATTACCACTGTTGGCTTAACCTTTGGAGGGCGGATTTTATATGACATGTAAACAAGGTCATGATAAGAAAAAGCGTCAGCTGGGAACTGACCATGCTCGGCGACAAGTTCAGGTGAGGAAACAATCATTAGGTCAAGGAGAGAAGGAGAGCAATTTGGGAAAAAATGAGTAGGATTTGTTTGCAGCAAAGTAAGGTTGGAGCTCGTGACAATATGTTTCAAAAGTTTAGCACGAGAGTCATTTTTAACTAAACATGTATTGAAGTCACCCATTAGTATAGTATGATCGACATTAGGCACGTAAGTTTCCAATAAATTTTCGAAATTTTGGAAGTAATCTATATGAAGTGATGGCGAATAAAAAACACCTAGAAGTACCCTTAAGTTACCAAATAACACTTCCAGAAATATATGTTCAGATGACTCCGAATACTCAGGAGGAGATTTATGTAATATAGAAAAAGGAATGTGACTACGTAAATATATTGCTACCCCACCCCCACCCTTGCCAACTCGGTCATTACGTATTAAGTGAAAACCCGGAAGTGAGAAGGAAGTAGAGGGTAAGGAAGGTTTTAAAAACGTCTCAGACACTAGTATAGCATGAATATTCGTCACGTCAAAAGAGGCCAAAAAATCAGAATAATGCGCGGGGATGCTTTGTGCATTGATGTGGATGACATTAAAATTTTTATGTAAACTACAAAATTTTCTATTAAGTAAAGTATTTAAGGGCAGCGAAGTACTATGAAAGCTATCATCAGACGATATGGACATAGAATAATAGCTATCACTATCTGACGTACACGCAGCACCATTATCTGTCATACTTTTGTATGTATATAAAAAGATTAAAATGAAATATAGATGACAATAAAAAAAAAAAAAATAAAAAAAAAAAAAATAATAATAATAATAATAAAAACAACACTACTACAAAAGGCAACAAAAAAAGAAAAAAAAAGCAAATTCCAAAACCATTTACCTACCAGGTCTATGGTAACATTCATAACTAGAAAATCTAACAATTTATTATTACATACTAATGTTAACAAAATAAAATAATGTATTATAAATTATTGTATAGTTTAAGTCTATAAGTGTTGACAACGAACACCGATGTACGTATAAATCCAATAGGGTTCTTGTTACATCGTTCTTAATACAGTAGAACATAAAATAAAATGTGTATTTAATTAAATAAAAAATTGTTAATTTACTTTTTAATGTAATTTATTCATATTTCTTACAAACTTACAAATTATTAGTCTAAAACTCAACTAAATAAAATACCCATTAAAATTTTAAAGAAAAAACACGCCGTCTAAAAGATTGTCCTGTGGCATTGTACCCAAGACGCTGGCACTATTGCCTCTCTGCACCGCTAGACTCAGCCTTTGGGCTAAATAAGTGCCAGCTCTTGGGTCACCAGAAGTGTGGACCAGTTTCTTGGAGAGGTCTTTCATATTTTTTATAGTATCAGACGACCATGGACCTAATGTTTCAAAACCCAGCCCCGCAAATTCATATTCGTTTGATAATAATGAATATTTGCGACGCTTGAGTATTTGAGCAGCTTCAGCGGCTGTACTTGCCTTGCGAGACGTATTCTTAATATGAGATACTGCCAGAGTATCTACGCAAGTTGCATCCCACACAAGAACACGTTCCATCGACTATGGCACTAATGTTGCTCCATCAGGTCTCTTGCCATCATCTCTGCATAAACCATTCGGTTCTAATGTAGCAGGAATCGATGCTGTGGCCATAGCCCGACGGAGTATGTCATTTAGAGATCCATGGCGATATGCACGGCCAGCGCTTTTGCGGCAGCTGAGTCCATGGTGTCCGAAATGATCCACACGGGTTCCACAGGGACATGTATGAGGCTCGCACACCTTTAAACCCAAACGAAGGCATACGGCGATGCGTATCGTTGCCCGATCAAGTACTGTCCCTAGATTTTGGGAAGGAAGAGCCTGAAGCCAGTGGCCTGACTCTCTTTCAGAAGCAGCTAACAATCTTGCACGGTCCGTATCTGTGGTACACTGGGACATTAGTAAATTGTGTGTAAGCTTAATACGGGGTGAATCCCACTGCTTCTGACAAGCTATATCTAAGGGAAAGACTTCATCAGGACAAGAAACACTCCAAGCTGTCCTAGCCTCCGCAAGATCCTCCACTACAACGTCAGTCAAACTTGGAATGCTTAATATCCGACTGACAAGAGAGATAGAACCATTAGCAGAGGCCAAGAAAGCTGGGAGCGCCAAAGATGACGTAGACCGTATACCTAAGCCACAATATTTAACTGGGAGAGTTGCTTGTGTCCACGCCGCAGACCCAGTGATCCTGGGTTCAATGTACAGGTCGGGAAAATAAACAGTTGACAATTATTGACAGTTTACAGATGAAATTTGACAGTTGACAGACGACAGTTGTCAGTTGACATTTTGTCTATTTTGACAATTTTGACAATTTTGAGAGTTTTGACAATTTTGTTTATTTTTACAATTTTGACAATTTTGACAATTATAACAATTTTCACAATTTTGACAATTTTGACAATTATTACAATTTTGACAATTTTGACAATGTTGACAATTTACACAATTTACACAACTTACACAATGTTGAACATTTTCACAATTTTGACAATCTCGACTATTTACACAATTTCGACAATCTCGACAATTTTCACAACCTACACAACCTACACAATTTACACAATTTACACAATTTACACAATTTTGACAATTCACACAATTTATACAATTTACATTATTTTGATTTTGATTTTCCTGGGTTGACCGTTTATTGATGGGAGAGCCGCTCATGGAAACTCCTTTATGGAATAGACCTGAAAAATTACAATTAAGATTGTTTACAAAAACTAATAACTTTACAATAAAATCGAAAATAAATATTACAAGGGATTACCTTGTAATATTTTTTTTCGATTTTATGAAGTAATTGTGTTTAGTAATTAATGACAGCTTAAAGCGAGATATATAGAGAGCTATACCTTTAGACATGGAGGAGCTCATATGCAACATGACGTTGAATGATCCGGCGCTGAAGCCCGCGATAGTGACGCTCGCTGGGTCTCCGCCGAACGCTGCGATGTTGCGCTGGACCCACTTCAGCGCTGCCACCTGGTCTTTGAATCCATTGTTGTCAGGTGCCAGTTCATCGCCTGTGCTTCCTGTCAGGAATTCAAAATTAAGTATTGCCTATGCTGTATTTAAATGTATTTAAGTTATTGACTTACATTAATATATACAATATTGATTTTATAAAATAAATGCTAAATGTCTATTTTACCTTTAAATATCTACATTATATTGTACTGTGAAGCTGTTTACCGAGCGAGCCGAGTCTGTAGTTAATGGTGACGAGAACGATATCTCTATCGAGGAGGTCATGGGGTGCTGCTAAGTCGCTTCTTGTCATGGAGTAAAATCCACCCGCGGGAATGAAAACTATCACCGGCAGAGGGTCCTTTCTGAAAAATTATTTAAAGTATTTTTTTTAGACTGGTTAAGCGATAATGTTGCGTCTAACTAAATATCACTCCCACAGAAGGAGACCATCGCTATCCAGCACCTCCGCCGACTATTGCTGGGAATACCTCTGTCCCCAAGCAGCACACTCCATCAAGGTGTGTTGCGCCGTGTCCAGTTGCAGGCCGCTGGGCATGAGTTGGAATACGGAACTGTCCAAAGTCTCGTAGTCTTTGATTAGCGTTTAAGATTACGCTGGCAGTAGGTACTCGGCGATTGAGGAACATCTCCCGGTACAAATTGATAGCACCCGGCAAGCTATCATTCGCACGCGCATAAGCACGAACCATGTCCAAGTATTCTGCATTTGTGTATTGATAAGTCATACCTAATTACTAATGACGGGTCACACTCACACACGACAGATTAGGTATACGCGTAAGATCGAACCTTACGGTGGCGCTCGCCCGACTATTGGCCACTGGGTGGGGTTTGCGGGTGACAAGCGGTACAATACAATAACACGTCGCCCGGGTCACCACCCGCGCCGGCATGGCGAGAAATGTCTCCACACTTCATTTATTTAAATAGAAAATTATACCGATAAAATTGTACCGAGTATTCTCCTTAAATATCGATAGTAATTCACCAGTCACCCTGTATATAATTATATTTTATTTGTCGCCGAAATCGGTTCACTGGTGATCTTCTGGCGTACGTCACTCACATCTGGAGTGAGGCCATCGAGAAACATGGGGAGGCACTTGCTGTTTCCTTGGATATCTCGAAGGCCTTTGACAGGGTTTGGCATGATGACCTTATCAGCGAGCTTCCTGCGTATGGCCTGCCTGCTAACTTATGTGTGAATTTCAGACTTCCTGAGGAACCGGCGGCGGCTATAAATGCCGGTGTTTCCCAGGGGTCAGTGCTCTCGGCGACATTATTTCTGCTGCACATCAATGATTTGCTGATGCCCGGTATCCAAGGGTACGCAGATGACTGAACAGTTGTGGAGAGCCAATATAGGTCCAATGCACGAGCTAGTGAGGCCCAAATCCAGGCTCCGAGAGAGGCCATGGTTGAACGCCTGAGCGTGACCCTTAAGGCAGTGTCCGATTGAGGCGATTCCAATTTGGTCATGTTTAAATGTGTAACCAAGACGCAGGTGTGTCTGTTTTCCGCCAAAAAGAGGGAATTCCAGCTTACTCCCTCTTTCCGAAATTAGTCCGTACCTGTAACTCTGACCACCTTGACCTTTTTGGCGTTACTCTCACGTCGACTCTAAATTTCGGCTCTTTTATTGAGGCCAAAGCCCAAATAGCCGCTCGAAAGCTTAGTATCCTCTCCAAAGTGAGACGTTACTTTACTCCAGAACAACTGCTCAGCTTATACAAAGCAGAAGTGAGGTCAAGTATGGAGTACTGCTCTCACCTTTGGGACGGCTCTGCTAAGTACCACCTTCAGGATTTAGAGTTGATTGAGAAGCGTGCCAAGGGGCTGATAGGAGATGACACTTTGGCCGAGTAGAGTTTGGTCTCCAAAGTCTGGAACATCGACGTGTAGTTGCGTCACTTTCACTTTTCTATCGGATACATTTCGGATACATGTGCCCAGGAATTACACGTATTAATTCCGCCCGCCCCCTTTTACTATCAAACGGCCAGGCAAACGCGACCAAAGCGCCAAAGGTACACAGTGGAAATTCCCTGCCTACGTACGAAGCGCTTCGAATCCACCTTTATAACTCGCACTGCTGAAGTGTGAAATACTTTGCCTGAGTCTGTATTTCCCGATACAACGTTGGTGTCTTGTCAAATCAAGAGTTAACAGTGATCTTCTAGGCAAGCGTGCTACATCGTAGACCGTGTCGATGCTTAACATCACGCAAGACAACGGTCAAAGGCAAGTCTATTAAGTGTAAAAAAAAAAAATTGTCCTGCCTAAATCAACGCAGAGCCCCAACAACAGGGATTAGAAACTTAAAATGTTAGCAGTAGTTACATTTTATGATGTAACCTACTAAGGAAGGTTTTTTTTAAATTCCACCCCTAAAGTGAGTAAAATAAGGGATGAACGCTTTATAGACACCCTAATTTTCATAGCATGAAATTTCATATAAAGGCTTCTGGTTAGAGATAAATAAATACGCATTTCAAAGTTTCTTACAATGCACCAACCATGAGGGTGAAATAGATGGTTGAACGTTTATATGGGGAGTCCGTCATTTCTGAAGTAAAAAGAATAATATTTAATATTAAAGCTTAGTAAAGTATAACAAGGAACTGAGTCAGCTCTTGTCGGTACAATCCATATACTTGTAAAATAACGCGTAATCTTGAAAAAATATTGCGTTCCCAATCAATTTCCATTCGCATACATAGTACATTGTATTTACCTGTCCTCCTTGAGCGGGGTGTAGACATTGACGGTCAGACAGTCCTCGTCCACGTAGTAGCCCGGCGGCGCTGGCAAAGGACACGCGGGACCGTCTTCACTCGCGTCCACCGGACTCTTGTACTCCAATATCAGTTTCGGTGGCTGGAGGGACGTTTTACATTGAGAATTTAAATTAGGTATTATGTTATTATATTGATTGACACTTTGTGATATTGTGTAATAAAATCGATTCACTCTAGTATACTGCTAACGTACTCGTAGGTATTGCGTACAGGCTTTGCCCGTTAGATACTGTGCATATGTTATTTCTTCCTGTAGAACATTAGATTCCTTAGTGATCAAATCACGTGTTCACGTGGAGAGATTCACTTGTTCTAACCACTGCGCTATCGCAGCTCGAAAATCTGTAAATTGTGTATATTGTAACATTTCAACTCGCATGTGTTACTTATCATAAGCTAGTGTGCCTCACCTGGGAGCTCAGCTCCCCGACCGACGTCTCGGCGTAGCGTATCCCGCGGTACGTCTCGAAGCGTCGTCCGAGGCGTGTCACATTGTATCCACCGCGGAACTCGGCCCACGCGGTCTTTATGATGGGAGGCACTTCAGACAAAAGTTAAGTATTTACAAGGGCGAAGGTAAAATACAGATTTTTTTTCTAGTATGTTTAATAATTTCTATAAGCATTACTCGATAAATACTTGCGTCAAATTAATATTTTATCTGAGTTACAAATAAAACAAAATAAAGCTGAGCCTATGTTCCTTCCATACAAAGTAGGTAGATTACTAATGGAAAAATAATAATTATTATATTAAAATCCATTCAGCAGTTTCAAAGTGTTTCGGTAAACAAACAAACAAATCTTCCATCTATTATAAGTACTAATTGAAGATTAATAAGAAGATTTGTGATGTAAATTATGTAATTTAAATATAGATTTAAATTAATTATTTTACGCCGAAACATAAATGTGAAGCCTTTCAGTGTACAATAGCCACATTATATAAATGATTTCATTGAACTGTAAATAAGTGCATTGTTACTTAAAGACGTATTAAAACCGCATGTACTTAGTGTTTTATTTTGAATTGCTAGTTCGTGTTTCAACTCGTGTCGAGTACATATGTATCCGTGGTCGAGTAAGATTAATCTCAGCGTCCTCGCGAGTCGCGCCTGAGACGTCGCCTTATTTTATTAGAATTTTGAGTTGTAACACACTTTCAGAGCCGGTGATAATATATAAAAAAACATTATATATATGATAAGGCACTGTTATCGTCTTGCGTATTTACTAAGTAAACTCCGGTGTCTTAGTGCATCTTTGCTGCGAGCGATAAGGCCTCGACTTTACCGTCGTCCTTGAACCCATCTGACCGGTAACTGTCTTGTTTACTATCGTGTCCAGACTGTAGGTAGCTAGTATCCTATCCATATTACAACAGCGACTAGCGCATAGACTTCAATATCTATCTAATAACTAGCCATGTTTGGTAAAAAAACCTTTTTGGTTCATACGTGAGGCTGATCGTGAGCGCAAGCTATGTTGGTTGGTTGGTGATTTTATAAAATGTTTCAGGTTAAAGAAGTTTATTACTCATGAAGAACCTTACAGTTCACTTGTATACAACACATACATACAACGATACAACGAGCAATACATATTAACTTATATACAAAGTGATAGAATCTGTGGTAGAACCTGCGGCAGTACAGGCCCACAGTGACCCCAAAAAGAAATGGATATATAAATATAGGGTTTTCCAATAGGGACGCTTGAACTTTGACAGCTGATTGCGGCCATGTTGTTTGAGTGACAGCTGTCAAATGCAGTGTGTTATATTCATTCCGTCCTCCCAAACCACCATGGCAGGTTACAGCGTCGAGCATCACGTGCGAATCATAAAATTGTTTTATGAAAATGGGTCTTCAGTTCGAGCAACGTTCCGCGCACTTCGCCCGTTTTACGGTCGCGATGATAGTCCTGCCGAGTCGACTATCCGTCGATTGGTGGACAAATTCGAGTCAACCGGGTCAGTTAACAATCAGCCGGTTCCCGTGCGTCAACGTAACGCGAGATCTGCCGAGAATATCGCCGCTGTGCGCGACAGTGTCCTCGAAAACCCGCGGCAGTCAATTCCGCGTCGCGCACAGGAACTCGGCCTTTCGCAGACGACAACTTGGCGAATTTTGCGTTGTGACTTGAGCCTGCACCCGTACAAGATCCAGCTGACCCAAGAGCTCAAGGTTAATGACCATAGACAGCGCCGTGTGTTCGCTGACTGGGCATTAGAGCAGTTGGAAGTTGACGCCGATTTTGGCAAAAAAATCATCTTCAGCGACGAGGCGCATTTTTGGATGAATGGCTATGTCAACAAGCAAAATTGCCGTATTTGGGACGAGACCAATCCACACGATGTTCACCAAGTGGCAATGCACCCGCAGAAAGTGACTGTTTGGTGCGGATTTTGGGCCGGAGGCGTGATTGGTCCGTATTTTTTCGAAAACGATAATGGTGTGGCCGTCACCGTCAATGGTGAGCGATACCGGTCGATGATAACCAACTTCTTTTGGCCTGAAATCGAGAATATGGATCTGGACAACATGTGGTTTCAACAGGACGGCGCTACGTGCCACACAGCACACGCTACGATGGAAGTTCTGCACGATCAAGCGCCCTTAATGGAAAACCCTATATAAATATATGTGCTTAATTAATTTAGCAATATTAAATTTAAAATTTCAATATACGATAGTATTTACTAATTTTATTCATATACATTTTCTCTCACAAAAAGTTTTAGTTCCTTTTTAAAGGTAGCCATACTTACACACGCTTATGTACTATTATATAATTTTTTTAGTTCTAGGATTATAAAGATTTATTTTGTGTTCATTTCTTAAACTATGTGTATAATTTTTATTACTACTAACTAATAGTAGTTCCGTTAGAATTTCACGAGCTGAGTTTTTTTTAAATAAATGTACAGATGTTATTTGTGTATGTTTGTTTTAAGTTAAAAGTTTTTGTTTCTTTGTACAGTATGGGTGTGTGTGTCAGTCGATCGTAATTAAAAAGTACTTTGATAGCTTTGTTTTGTGCTATTTGGAGAGGTTAAAGACTAGTTTTTGGAGCGCAACCTCAGACTTATATTAGACAATCAAGGTTGGATATAACAAGTGCAGTGTAAACCGTCAACCGCGTCTTGTGTGGAATACAAGAAGCCATTTTGCGCAGTGAGCTAATTAGCGATATTAATTTGTTTTTAACTTTGGTAATTTGAGGTTTCCATGATAATTTTTCATCTAGAATTAAACCTATGTAATTCTCCTACTGAGATCTAGAGAGTGTATCATTGTTTATAGTTAGAGGTGGATAGTCGGATATTTTTTTTGTTTTTCGCTCTGAATATCATATTATGTGTTGTTTTTTTGTGTTAATAGTTAATAAGTTGCATTAACACTAGGTGTTATATTTATTTAGAGCAATTTCTACTAATTCTTTTATATTTCGGCAAGTATCGTTAGCATCCTGTATGCTGATATGTCCCAATAAGCCAATTTTATTAACATTATTAATTTTATTAACATTATTAATGTAGATTAAAAACAGCAAGGGACCCAGCACTGAACCCTGTAGGATTCCGCAGGTAAAATGCTTTCTTAAGTCAATAAATATTCCTAAGCACATGTTTTTGTTGTCTATTTCTGTGCTTATTTTAGTAACAAGGTCAATTATAGCTGATAAGGTACTCGATGTTTCACGAAAGCCATTCTGTCGTTCGTATAAAAATTGCAACTTGTGTAAGTGTTGGTTGAGTCGTTTTAGATAACCTTTTCGACTATTTTTGACAGTACTGGTAATACTGAAATTGGGCGATAATTTATTACGAGTCTAGGAGGCAATCACAGCCTGTTGTGTTTAACATATCTATGTATAGTGTTTTATCTCTCGCGTTAGATAATAAATCAATATTAAAATCCTCAAATACGATTCCTCGCTTGCGACTTTCTAGCTGCGTTGAATATTTCTCAATAAATTTGTCTAAATTCTATTTTCCAGGGTTATAAGTTGCACCGTTTAATGCATATTTTGTTCGATATATCCATAAGTAGTGAACTCCATCGTGTTGTAATTCCTCTGTAATATATTTCTGAAGACTTTCGTGAATATAAATCGATACTCCTCCGCCTTTTTTGGTTGAGCTATGATAATGTATGTGCGAAAAGTTAGGCAAGCAGTACGAATTTGCATCCTTTTCATTTCAGATCCAGGTTTCAGTTAAAATAATCAAGTGAGTTACTCGGTTTGTCGATTTTAGTAAAAATTTAAGCTCTTCGATTTTCCTGATTTACAAATGCTGCGTATATTAGCATAGAAAAATAAAAGTGATGAAGTGGATGTGGATATGTCACAGTAATTGTTTAACAAAGAGTAAGCTATGGGTTCACGCGATCGTATCGAGGCTCGTTGGAGCTTTTTATCTGTTTATTTATTATTTTAGGTGTTCCCTTTATGTACTTAATCGTCAAATTAATTTCCTCGTTCTTTTCACGAAGTGACTCACTCGGTGGTAGAGCTTTGTGCAAGCTCGTCTGGGTAGGTACCACCCACTCATCAGATATTCTACCGCAAAACAGCAGTACTTTGTGTTGTTGTGTTCCGGTTTGAAGGGTGAGTGAGCCAGTGTAATTACAGGCACAAGGGACATAACATCTTAGTTCCCAAGGTTGGTGGCGCAGTGGTGACGTTGTTTTTTTTTTTTAAGAAATATACAAACCACTGTCTATGGGCGTTGGTGACCACTTACCATCAGGTGGCCCACATGCTCGTCCACTAACCTATACCATAAAAAAAAAAAAAAAAAAAAGTGACAGTTCGTCTTTAAGAGACGTGTTCAAGATCGACCATCTTCCAATTTTGAAAAAAAAATCCAATTAAAAGCTATCTACGGTAGCCTGTACGACAATTGTATTAAAAACAAAACAAGAGAATCCGTCAAGCGCTCTCTAGTTATATCTCAGTAAGTGTCGCTCTTCTTATCAACTTCACTTTCCATGAATTGTCACGATTATAATAATTATGAATGACTAGCTGTAATAGCTAATCATTCATAATTATTATTGTAGCTAATAAAAATATAATTAATAAAAATCAGCCAAGAATCTCCCTCGATAAAAGGATTATACAATACAAAAATAATTTTTAAATTCGAACCAGTAGTTCCTGAGATTAGCGGATCAAACAAACAAACTCTTCAGCTTTATATATTAGTATAAATATAGATATAGATAATATCGTTTTACGTATAGGAACTAACCTGCGTCGGGTCCATGATCTTGTTCGTGCTCATGGTTGTGGTCGTGTTCGCGGTTCTGATGGGAGTGGCAGCACGCGAGCACCACAAGGAGCAACACATTAAACAACGTCTTCATCTTGCGGACGAAAATCTACTGACAGGAAAATGAAACGGAGCTCTTTATATAAATGTGTAACCGCGGACATATTCTACGTCTTAGGTTTTTATTAACTTACTTGTGATAGTTACAAACCTACAATATGTAACACAACAATACAACAATATGTTTGCGTAAATACTACTCGTATTTATATTATTTTATATATATTTTTGTGGAATATATTGTTTAGGTATGATCATGAAGTCAGTAAAATTATAATAATAAATAATAAATTTATTTATTCTCTCTCACAGAACATTTATGTTTACATTTTTTTTAAATCTTAATAATAAGTACATTAGTATGTGGAAGGCAGGAGCCCAAACTAGGTTGCCCTATACTTAGGGTCCCCTGGCTCCCCCTCTTGGGTTAGGAAAAAAATATTTATTGAATTTTATAGTAAACTAGCTGTGCCCGCGGTTTCACCCGCGTATTTTTTGACTTAAGGGTCTTCTTTGACGTTTGTGGAAATTCGAAGGTCGAGATTTCGATATAATTATATAGAAAGCGATGCTCCACAACCTTGAAATAAATCACACAGTTAGCCAATGAATTTAACTTACGTGTGGAGCATTCGAATTTAAGATAATGTTTATGGATAAGTGTAAAAAAAAATCAGAAAAATCACTAAAACGTGTAAAATTGCACTTCCTTATTGAGACGAAATTATCGTAATCGTCGAGAATTTAGAAATGAATTTTATCAAATAATAAAGTTAAAACTATAAAGAAACGTCTGGAGTCTTCATTTTTTAATAAACATTTTCTTATTTTTTGTTATAATAAATTACAATGAAATTGTACGCGTTTTCTTATTCGAGCCGCCGATAACCCTCGCAGACCAGTCGGCCACGCGCCTCCGAAGTGAGAGCACGTCGGTTTGCGCCGCATTGATAGATCGCGATCGAACCGTGTACTTACACAAAATCAATGTGTGCGTAAATAGCGTATTTAGTATTTATTTGAACGTTTTAGTTGTCACCGACTGCTCATCATAAATTTTAGGACGCGCACCGGCTTATGTATTCTGTTTTTTTTTTGGTATTTTTAGTGTTTTATCGTTTGATACGATATTTTTACTGATAATATTTTGTATATTTTGTAGTTTGATAAAAAAACAAAAAATAACGAGTTGAAATTCTAACTAGTTACATAATTATAATACTCTCATATATAATGATACATTGCAATTTTTTTATAAATAAATATAATTTTTTGAAATATTTATATATATAATTACTTATTTCGTTCATTTCTTAGTTATATTGGTCAGTAGAACAACAACTGAGGCAATACATTTATTGTCGTAAAAATTCAAATTATTCTTATTTTCATTGATAACGTAAAACTAAACAAAGTATTTATAAATAGTGTTTTGAACACTAAATAATAGAAATGAACAAATCCCATTTATGCATAAAACGAAACACGCGTGATGGCCCACCTGACAAACCCTCATTAGTCAGTAAATTACTGACTCAACTCAGCGGGCAATATAGTACTCAAGTGGAAATGCGTAGAACGAAGTACATAATCCTTGTTATTGGGATCTAAGAACAGTAGTTGCATCACACTAAAGAACACACTTCCAATTGGTAGACCGCCACGCTTGTATATATAATAAGCTGCGTTAAAAACTTCAATACCGCGATTCAGGGATTATACATTTTTATAACATTTTTCTTTAGAAGTTAAATTATTTTATGTATTTATTCAAATATTTTTTTTATATTGAGTAATTAAAGAAATAAAACATTTATTATTACAGTAATAATAATATTGTTCTTATTATTTTAGCATAAAATGTTTCTTTTAGTTTTTTGTTACGTCAAAGCGCTATCTAGTGAGGATATACGAAATGTTTTCATGCCTCATCGTCATCATTGGTTTCGCAAATTGATATTTATCCGATTTCAGACTTACAAATCGATTTCAAAATCCGATTTTAGATATCTGAATTCGGTAACGCCTAGCCTCATCAAATCGCTTGAGAACTTAGATATCCTTTTATTTTATTAGCTAACGTGCTCAGGCAAATATAATCTTTAAGTACTTCATCAGTAAGGTCGATTATTGTGTAATAGATTTCTGTAGCAGAACCAAGAAACCGAAAGTCGAATCGCAAAATTCCCGCTATCCTTTTTATTCCGCTTTATTCCAATTGGATCGAACCGTGTACTTACACAAAATCAATGTGTGCGTAAATAGCGTATTTAGTATTTATTTGAACGTTTTAGTTGTCACCGACTGCTCATCATAAATTTTAGGACGCGCACCGGCTTATGTATTCTGTTTTTTTTTTGGTATTTTTAGTGTTTTATCATTTGATACGATATTTTTACTGATAATATTTTGTATATTTTGTAGTTTGATAAAAAAACAAAAAATAACGAGTTGAAATTCTAACTAGTTACATAATTATAATACTCTCATATATAATGATACATTGCAATTTTTTTATAAATAAATATAATTTTTTGAAATATTTATATATATAATTACTTATTTCGTCCATTTCTTAGTTATATTGGTCAGTAAAACAACAACTGAGGCAATAAATTTATTGTCGTAAAAATTCAAATTATTCTTATTTTCATTGATAACGTAAAACTAAACAAAGTATTTATAAATAGTGTTTTGAACACTAAATAATAGAAATGAACAAATCCCATTTATGCATAAAACGAAACACGCGTGATGGCCCACCTGACAAACCCTCATTAGTCAGTAAATTACTGACTCAACTCAGCGGGCAATATAGTACTCAAGTGGAAATGCGTAGAACGAAGTACATAATCCTTGTTATTGGGATCTAAGAACAGTAGTTGCATCACACTAAAGAACACACTTCCAATTGGTAGACCGCCACGCTTGTATATATAATAAGCTGCGTTAAAAACTTCAATACCGCGATTCAGGGATTATACATTTTTATAACATTTTTCTTTAGAAGTTAAATTATTTTATGTATTTATTCACATATTTTTTTTATATTGAGTAATTAAAGAAATAAAACATTTATTATTACAGTAATAATAATATTGTTCTTATTATTTTAGCATAAAATGTTTCTTTTAGTTTTTTGTTACGTCAAAGCGCTATCTAGTGAGGATATACGAAATGTTTTCATGCCTCATCGTCATCATTGGTTTCGCAAATTGATATTTATCCGATTTCAGACTTACAAATCGATTTCAAAATCCGATTTTAGATATCTGAATTCGGTAACGCCTAGCCTCATCAAATCGCTTGAGAACTTAGATATCCTTTTATTTTATTAGCTAACGTGCTCAGGCAAATATAATCTTTAAGTACTTCATCAGTAAGGTCGATTATTGTGTAATAGATTTCTGTAGCAGAACCAAGAAACCGAAAGTCGAATCGCAAAATTCCCGCTATCCTTTTTATTCCGCTTTATTCCAATTGGTTAGAAAGAGAGAAAGTGAATTTCATAGTAGAATAAATGTTGTAAAATATATATTTCGATTCAGGAATTATATATTTTTCTTTAGAAGTTTAATTATTTTATGTATTTATTCACATATTTTGTTATATTGAGTAATTAAAAAAATAAAACATTTATTTTTACAGTAATAATAATATTGTTTTTATTATTTTAGCATAAAATGTTTGTTTCAATAATGTTTATATGATGTTTTTCTTGTATTCCTATTGATCTATTTTTATTTCACTTTTTGTATATATACTTGTTCCGTTTTTTAATAAAGCATTCCACATTCGTCTTTCGTCAACTTTTTTTTTTATTATTCCACATTACGACATCAAGAAGTTTATTTATACCAAACTACTCACCTCAACGCTATAGATATGTTTTTGACAACATTTCAAAATCAGTGACAATAAAGTTAAAATTTAGTTTAGGAAAAAAAAGTGCGACGTCCCCACTCTGCATACGTATATGTGTGCGTGCCGTGCCCGAGCCTCGATCGTTGCGACAGTAGCGCTAAAAACGTAAAACTTCGTGCGGCGGAACGTCAAAGGAGACCCTTAAATGTTTTATATTTTTTAATTTACGTGGTGGTAGAGCTTTGTGCAAGCTCGTCTAGGAAGGCACCACCCACTCAACAGATATTCTACCGCCAAATAGCAGTTCAAATTCAAAACACTTTATTCAATATTGAAGTATTACACTTTCTTATTAACAGTCATTATTATTATTATTATATACCTAAGTATTTAGTTTGATCAGTTTTGTTAATAACGGGACAGGAGCATATATAGGGTTTTCCAATAGGGACGCTTGAACTTTGACAGCTGATTGCGGCCATGTTGTTTGAGTGACAGCTGTCAAATGCAGTGTGTTATATTCATTCCGTCCTCCCAAACCACCATGGCAGGTTACAGTGTCGAGCAGCACGTGCAAATCATAAAATAGTTTTATGAAAATGGGTCTTCAGTTCGAGCAACGTTCCGCGCACTTCGCCCGTTTTACGGTTGCGATGATCGTCCTGCCGAGTCGACTATCCGTCGATTGGTGAACAAATTCGAGTCAACCGGGTCAGTTAACAATCAGCCGGTTCCCGTGCGTCAACGTAACGCGAGATCTGCCGAGAATATCGCCGCTGTGCGCGACAGTGTCCTCGAAAACCCGCGGCAGTCAATTCCGCGTCGCGCACAGGAACTCGGCCTTTCGCAGACGACAACTTGGCGAATTTTGCGTTGTGACTTGAGCCTGCACCCGTACAAGATCCAGCTGACCCAAGAGCTCAAGGTTAATGACCATAGACAGCGCCGTGTGTTCGCTGACTGGGCATTAGAGCAGTTGGAAGTTAACGCCGATTTTGGCAAAAAAATCATCTTCAGCGACGAGGCGCATTTTTGGATGAATGGCTATGTCAACAAGCAAAATTGCCGTATTTGGGACGAGACCAATCCACACGAGGTTCACCAAGTGGCAATGCACCCGCAGAAAGTGACTGTTTGGTGCGGATTTTGGGCCGGAGGCGTGATTGGTCCGTATTTTTTCGAAAACGATAATGGTGTGGCCGTCACCGTCAATGGTGAGCGATACCGGTCGATGATAACCAACTTCTTTTGGCCTGAAATCGAGAATATGAATCTGGACAACATGTGGTTTCAACAGGACGGCGCTACGTGCCACACAGCACACGCTACGATGGAAGTTCTGCACGATCAAGCGCCCTTAATGGAAATCCTATAGTATGATCTGCTTGATTACATAAATGAGCTACTAATTGATGTGATGTTGTATTATTAGGTGTGCGTATTGAAAAGATTATGTATTGAGTTTTCTTAGGATTCAAAGTGAGGGTGATTAAAGCCATCCAGTGATTAACCGTATTAAAACCTTCTTGTGCAAATTCAAATCCTTCATTCCATGTTTTGCCGTGAAATGTAAGGGTCGTATCATCTGCATATGATATTATTTTACAATTTCTTAGATTTAGAGTAGAGCCTAAAATGCTACCTTGAGGAATTCCATATGTGATAGGGATCTCAATTCTAATGGCATCACCTATTTTAACTTGATGGGAGTGATCTAGCAGATAATTTTGTAAAAGTTGTAGTTGCCTTTTGTTGTGGTGGCCTGCGTTTGACCGTTGTCTTGCCTGATGTTAAGCATCGACACGGTCTACGATGTAGCACGCTTGCCTAGAAAATACCTCTTAACTCTTGATTTGCCTATCTCTAATGCCTAAACCGTCTAACTTCTCAATCATTTTATTAAAATATACCGTATCGAAGGCCTTTTGAAAGTCAATAAAATTAGCTAAGCATTTTTCTTTATTGTCTAATTTGTCTACTATGAAATCCGTTAGAGAATGAACCGCATCTGAGGTTGAATTTCTTTTCCTAAAACCATATTGTGTATCAGCAAATACATTTTTATCTTCCAAATATTTAACAAGTCTATTATTTATAATTTTTTCAAGTAGTTTAGAGAGAGATGGTAATATCGAAATTGGACGGTAGTTTGCTACAAGATTTCTATCGTCGACTTTAAAAATTGGTATAACTATGTATTTCTTGAGAGAAATGGGGAATATACCTTCAGATAAACATCTATTAAAAATATAGGGGAGTCACAATAAATTCATTTAGACTTGAGTACATTGGACGTGATGCCATCCCAGCCAGGACTACAGTTTGTTTTTAGGTTGATTATTAGTCTACCTACTTCATCTTTTGTAGTGTTTAAGAGAACGAATGAATTTTGCGTAGATGATGTTCTTTCTATATATGTTAGTCAAGTTGGGTGGTTAGTTTGCGGTAATTTTCGTGGCCAGATCAGCACCTATGTTTGCAAAGAATTTGTTTACTGAGTTTACTGACTTCAGGGGTGTTTTATTTATATTAAGGAGTTCGAAAGATGGGTTTGTAGTTTGATTAGTTATTAATATTTTTGATTACGTTCCATATTTTTTTGTTATTATTTCCAGTGGCTTTAATTTCATTTCTCTCATAGTCTCATTTACATTTTTATTAAATTTGATAACGAAAATTTCAAGATCGTTTATATGAGATTCGTAGTCTCATTATTCACCTCTTTCTTTAATTTGTTGTGCATTCTATCCCTTGTTCTTATGCATTTCACTAGACTTATGGTGATCCAAGATTTTTTAATTATTATATTTCGCGGGAGTCTATTTGTGATGGTGTTTTTCAAAATATTTTTTTGTATAATATTGATGAATATGTTCATGCACTGATTTGGATTGTTATTTATATTATATATATCACTAAAATCTAAATTATTACAATCATCTTTAAATTTTTCAAAATTTAATTTATGCGAGTATTTTACTTTTTAATAAATATTATTGGTATTATATTTCATACACAAAAGAATTGGTTCGTGATCTGTTATTGCTGTTTTTAAAATAAAGGTGAAAGAAGATAGTTTTGTTTTAAAGATTATATGGTCTCAGCAACTATTGGCTCTAGTAGTTGTGTAATATGCCTATGGATTAAACCAAAAAATAATAGGACTGGACAAGATATTTTGAAGTATCTTCATTTAAGTCAGCAATATTAATATTAATAATATGTTTTTATATGATAAGAGCTGTTGTGAAGATTATTATTGATGATTATTAAACCTACACAAGTAGGCACTTGGAAATGTAAACGATGTTGCATGATAGGTTAAGGAAAGTTATTGATAAGAAAGGTAAAATACACACCTCAGTACATACGTGCAAGCCGCACACAAATATAAACATATATTTTAACGATAAACATTTCGCTACGACTCGACTTCGTACAGTGAATAATAACATCAGACATCGATATACTACGTGTACTGTATATTGGTCCTATCTTTGTACTGGAAATATAAAGTATTAAGCCCACCTACGTAAGTATAGGCTTGAAATGTTAAAACATAATATACGTAAACTTTATGGCATATAATATACACTTAGTAGATAGTTGATTTGTAGACCTACAAAATATCTGAAGAGTGACAGCGTAATATATGTACGTACCTACTTATATTTTATACATAAATGACACCATTGTTATTTTTATTAAAACGGGAAAAAATATATTTGGCACACAGTACTATTCCCTACCATAATAAATAACATATTAATTATATTACATACCTATCATCGAAGATTTGTATAATTAATGTGAGTTGCGTCGTCCTTGATATGAATTATAGGTAGGTATGATATCATTCATAATCATGCGAACTGCGAAGTCTTACTTCCTTTGTTACAATAATTTGTGTGTACCACCGCGTTTTCCTCGTACGAGTATGTCGCCAAACAAAAGATGGCGAGCTCTGTGACGACGCGCGGCGGCTTCGGCGTAGTACCGCAGGCACCTCTATGTACATACCTACATAATATGAAATATATTTAATGATTAATTACCAACCAATAATAACTACTCCGTTAGTGTGCCAAAGGAAAAACCGAATAAGGCATAGTTAATCAATGATAATTACAGTCATTTTTTTATATGTTATTGACTTTCATTGCTAATTGTACTTTACATTAATAAATGAATAGTGCAAAACACTATAACATACATATTACCTAAATACTTAAAATTAAGACATACTTGAATTAAAATTTGATTATTAAGTATCTTGATCTGTTAAAGAATCCACTATAAATCCATAAAAATTATATAATATAGTTTGGATGGTGGCAATCTTTAATGAGTTATTTAGTTCTTTAAGGGTCTTCTTTGACGTTTGTTGAAATTCGAAGGTCGGGATTTCGATAGAATTATATAGAAAGCGATGCTCCACAACCTTGAAATAAATCACACAGTTAGCCAATGAATTTAACTTACGTGTAGAGCATTCGAATTTAAGATAATGTTTATGGATAAGTGTAAAAAAAATCAGAAAAATCACTAAAACGTGTAAAATCGCACTTCCTTATTGAGACGAAATTATCGTAATCGTCGAGAATTTAGAAATGAATTTTATCAAATAATAAAGTTAAAACTATAAAGAAACGTCTGGAGTCTTCATTTTTTAATAAACATTTTCTTATTTTTTGTTATAATAAATTACAATGAAATTGTACGCGTTTTCTTATGCGAGCCGCCGATAATCCTCGCAGACCAGTCGGCCACGCGCCTCCGAAGTGAGAGCACGTCGGTTTGCGCCGCATTGATAGAATCGCGATCGAACCGTGTACTTACACAAAATCAATGTGTGCGTAAATAGCGTATTTAGTATTTATTTGAACGTTTTAGTTGTCACCGACTGTTCATCATAAATTTTAGGGCGCGCACCGGCTTATGTATTCTGTTTTTTTTTTGGTATTTTTAGTGTTTTATCATTTGATACGATATTTTTACTGATAATATTTTGTAGTTTGATAAAAAAACAAAAAATAACTCGAGTTGAAATTCTAACTAATTACATAATTATGACACTCTCATATATAATGATACATTGCAATTTTTTTATAAATAAATATAATTTTTTGAAATATTTATATATATAATTACTTATTTCGTCCATTAGTTATATTGGCCAGTAAAACAACAACTGAGGCAATAAATTTATTGTCGTAAAAATTCAAATTATTCTTATTTTCATTGATAACGTAAAACTAAACAAAGTATTTATAAATAGTGTTTTGAACACTAAATAATAAAAATGACCAAATCCCATTTATGCATAAAACGAAACACACCACCTAACAAACCCTCATTAGTCAGTAAATTACTGACTCTCAACTCAGCGGGCAATATAGTACTCAAGTGGAAATGAGTAGAACGAAGTACATAATCCTTGTAACTGTGATCTAAGAACAGTAGTGGCATCACACTAAAGAACACACTTCCAATTGGAAGACCGCCACGCTTGTATATATAATAAGCTGCGTTAAAAACTTTAATACCGCGATTCAGGGATTATACATTTTTATAACATTTTTCTTTAGAAGTTTAATTATTTTATGTATTTATTCACATATTTTTTTTTATATTGAGTAATTAAAGAAATAAAACATTTATTATTACAGTAATAATAATATTATTCTTATTATTTTAGCATAAAATGTTTCTTTTAGTTTTTTTTTACGTCAAAGCGCTATCTAGTGAGGATATACGAAACGTTTTCATGCCTCATCGTCATCATTGGTTTTGCAAATTGATATTTATCCGATTTCAGACTTACAAATCGATTTCAAAATCCGATTTTAGATATCTGAATTCGGTAATGCCTAGCCTCATCAAATCGCCTGAGAACTTAGCTATCCTTTTATTTTATTAGCTAACGTGCTCAGGCAAATATAGTCTTTAGGTACTTTATCAGTAAAGTCGATTATTGTGTAATAGATTTCCGTAGCAGAACCAAGAAACCGAAAGTCAAACTGCAAAATTCCCGCTATCCTTTTTATTCCGCTTTATTCCAATTGGTTAGAAAGAGAGAAAGTGAATTTCATAGTAGAATAAATGTTGTAA
Organism: Nymphalis polychloros; assembly: GCA_905220585.2. Lineage (NCBI taxonomy): Eukaryota > Metazoa > Arthropoda > Insecta > Lepidoptera > Nymphalidae > Nymphalis > Nymphalis polychloros. The sequence goes on along the minus strand of HG992263.1, from coordinate 10,239,699 downwards.
AATATATATTTCGATTCAGGAATTATATATTTTTTTTTAGAAGTTTAATTATTTTATGTATTTATTCACATATTTTTTTATATTGAGTAATTAAAAAAATAAAACATTTATTTTTACAGTAATAATAATATTGTTTTTATTATTTTAGCATAAAATGTTTGTTTCAATAATGTTTATATAATGTTTTTCTTGTATTCCTATTGATCTATTTTTATTTCACTTTTTGTATATATACTTGTTCCGTTTTTTAATAAAGCATTCCACATTCGTCTTTCGTCAATTTTTTTTTATTATTCCACATTACGACATCAAGAAGTTTATTTATACCAAACTACTCACCTCAACGCTATAGATATGTATTTGACAACATTTCAAAATAAGTGACAATAAAGTTAAAATTTAGTTTAGGAAAAAAAAGTGCGACGACCCCACTCTGCATACGTATATGTGTGCGTGCCGTGCCCGAGCCTCGATAGTTGCGACAGTAGCGCTAAAAACGTAAAACTTCGTGCGGCGGAACGTCAAAGAAGACCCTTAAGATAAATGTCTTCTTAAAGTTTCCAATCCAATTTGTGTGATTGTAAATTTTGCTACGATATTTATGTAGGCGCTTTTCTTAAACGCGCTGTATTTTTGGTACTTATACGTTTCTCCAGATCGGCATTACCAAAACTTCTCCTTATTTATTAATATAGATTAATAGGTATTAACTTTGTTCATATAATATATCTACCAATAGTCAAGTACCAAGTAAATGTCGGTTGTTTCACCACTAAATGACAAATGAAACAGTGCAATGTGTCACTGACTTTCGGATTGCACTGCGAGTGAGAAAGCTACCCTACGGGCACAAAAGACACCACAGCGTAAGTTTCTATCAGTCGTGTCGTGTAGTATGTAGTTGGTATTTCATAGTGTGCCAACTTCTATGGACAGTGGTGATCACTTACCATCAGCTGTATATTTGCTGACCTGTTTTCCTAAATTAAAGATTTAAAATTGAAGGTGTTGGTAAATAAAATGCAAGTATTTCTTTACATAAGAGTATTATTTTTACGCAGAATAATATTTACAACTCTTACAACTGAGCCAAAAATTTATAAATGTGTACAATTCGTTATAGGGCAATTTAAATTTACCGCTTACGTCATTAAATTACACTAAGAGATTACGAACGTTCCTCTACCAGCTCGTACCGAGTATTCGCTCGCGGTCCGCGCCCGCACGCACGTTGCGCGCGTCTAGTGACGTCACGTGCCCCGCGGGTCCTGCCGCGGTACATCGCACTAATTTCTTTCAGTCCAATTTATACAAAACGTCAAAAGCTGCTGCAGTTATCAATATTTTGTACTTATTAAATAAAAACATTAAAAAATATCGTTATCTTATCAAAAACATCAACTTATCTATAAAAGTTTCTTTATTTTGAGACTTCATCGTTTATCACATGTTTAAATTGGGTTGAAAGAAAAAAAAACAAAATAAAATATATGCTAATAGCTGTCAGGTAAACTCGCAACCGTAAACGTGTTCAAGTTGAAAGTGATTCTGATCGTAGAGGTGCCTACTAAAGAAATAGTATTGTGTTAATTTGATTGTGGGCGTCCATTTCGAATGTCAAAATGAACGTGATCGTGGTTGCGAGTGAACGCGATGAGCCTGTCGGTTGTGTGCTCGTAGTTGCCGATCCTTACATAAAGCAGAAGACGCAGTCGCTCAATGCGCGAACATCTATTCCATTAAGAACGATATGTGCCTCCGGGGCGCTGCACGCGGAGGTGAAGTCTAGTATTTTTCTATTTTATAAATTTACTGTGATGTAATAAATAAAATTAGGTCCTTTCGTTTTTGTTCTCGTACAATATACGCGTCGTTTCACGCGTAATACGTACGCATGTTGTCATCTCTCTCGCGCATTATACTATTACGCCTATTGTGTAGGGTACGCAACACACGAACCACACCTCGTGTTCCCATTTACAACGTTCATACTAAATCATCAAATTTCAATAAAAAACAAAACATTTTCTATACGAGCGAGATGCAGAGTAAAGAGCTTACATGTCACAGCCGCCTTCTGTTCGAAAACGAATAAAAAATATAGAAAAAAAGTATCGAGTAGTATTTACAATATCGGTAATTAACTAATTACATAGTTTGGAAATAAACAGAGTCGCGCTATGAGCAAGGCGCCAGAGCCTCGCCTGTCTGCTGACGTCACCGTTATACAAATCGAATACAACTTGCGCTCAGAGATTTCTACAGCATAGTTACTGCAAACGGTCGACTGTCGCCTTACTGTTTGCTATGGGGTGGTACAGCAGCTCCAACTAACCTCGTGAGCTGCAGGTTTGCACACTCTCGGTGCGGTAGACATACGATCTAGCGACAGATCACTTGTCTCGCGCACGCGTGAGACAGGGCGAGGCTCGAGGTGGCGACGGAGACGCGGCGGCCGAAGTCTAAGGCAATTTTCTATAATTTTTTCTCAAATTTTTCATTATAATATTTTATTTGGATTAAATATATGCTTAATAATTAATAGTTTAATGTAAACTAAAGTTACTATATTGTAGTTTTTACTACGTACGAGAGAAAAAATAAAAGAATAATGCCCCTAGAAATACGAGGTTCGGGGCCGCGCGGCTCCGTTGCCTTACCCTAAAGGTACATTATTTCACGTAATCTAGATTTGTTGCTATTTTCTAACATAAATCGCGATGTGCGGCGAACATGTCGATCTAACGACGTCCACCACGCCGCCCACGTCGCCCAAGTGGTATATTATTTATGGCAATCGCTTTTGTAACGCAACCCGTCGCGAGCCTATCGCTTACGTTTACAAAATGTCAATGTATAATTTACACATGAAACTAATATAAAAAATATAATTTGTAATAATAAGGTACAAAAATAATATCATATGGATAAAGTTTGAGCAGTCGTTAGTCGCACTCGACAATACTGTACTGTACGTGTACGTCACGCGGTGTATGACTAGCCGTCGTTGTCACGTCGCTCCAATCCCGCCCCCCTTCTGCTCCCCAGTCGTTCAGTGAGATTCATCCTCTAAATTATATTCTGGACATTTTACAAAATCAGATCTCGTTACGTATTTTCTTTTTTAAATATTGGGCTTATACAAAATTAAAATCGAAAATATTCAGACTTAAGAGTATTCGTACGAGCCACCGTCAGGGACGACCGGCGAGTGGTAGGCAAACTGACTCAGGCAGACGTCGCCCGAGCCAGTCTGTCTGCACCGTCAGTGTCGGCGTGGCTCGGCAGGCTAGCTGGCACACTTGGTCTTCCCGTCCAGCAGCTTGCGCCAGAGGTCGAACTGCTCGTGGTACTGCACCATGTGTATGGCGATCCCGCGCTGCACCGCGCACGGGTGCAGCGCCACCTTCTTGTTGTAGAACTCCGGCGCGTGCTGGCGCCGCAGCCGCAGCTTACTCGCCAGCACGCCCGTCACGAACACGTCCTCCAGGCGCAGGTAGGGCTCCGCCGGCGCCGCCTCCAGCAGCGGCCGGACCGCGTCCGCAGTCAGCAGGTAGGCCGGGCCCGTCGCGAAGTCCGGGAACACCTTCCCCGGGAACTGCAGCGGCGATATGTAGTACTTCGACTTGGTGGTCCGTTTCGGCAGCGACTTCTTGACGACCTTCCCCCACACCGTGCGCGTCGCGTTCTCGTGGGCCGCCGCGAAGCGCAGCAGGCGCGGCACGTTGATGAACATGTCGTCGTCCGTCTTCAGCAGGCGCGGCGCGCGCGGGCAGTACGTGTCCGCCCACTCCAGCATCGACAGGGTCTTCAGCGTCAGGTTGGAGTACGAGTCCACGGAGCGGCCGACCACGAGGTCGCCGTACAGTGCGTCCTCCGCCTCCAGCGCCGCGCGCAGCGAGGCGGGCGGCGCTCCCAGCACGAAGGCCAGCGCCACGTCGCGCCGCGCCGCGTAGTGGCCCCACGTGAGCCGCACCGCGTCCCGCGCCGCCGCGTGCGTCGGCGCCGACGTCACCAGCACCAGCAGGCGCAGGTGCGCACCCAGCGCCGGGCACAGCTCGGGGTGCGGGCGCTCGTGGCCGGCCACGTACAGGTCGCGGGTGAGCACGACGCGCGGGTCGCGGCGCGGCGCGGGCGCGACGGACGCGACCGTGGCGTTGGGCGCCGCGGTGTTGGCGGGCCGCGCCGTGCGCGTGCTGGCGGCGGTGCGGGGCGCGGGCGGCGCGGAGGCGGGGGCGGGGGCCGGGGCGGACAGGGGTGCGGGGCGCGGGCGCGGCGGGGGCGGGGGCGCCGAGCGCGCCAGCAGCAGCAGCAGGAGCGCCGCGAGGGCGACGAGCGCGACGGCGTGCGATCGCCGCAGGGTGCCGGCCGCTCCGATGGCGCCCATCGCTCGCCTCACCCGCCTCCCGATAGAACGCTGCTCAGCCGCGTCTGGAAAATATACGCGAACCTTGACTCAAAAGACTGAATTTAAGATCCATGCAAACTTAAGTAAAATATTTCTTCAATCAAATCTCACAGTTCCGCAGAAACGGCATTTATTTTAGGTTTATTATAATAGTAGCGTAATGGTGGGTGGTGTATTATTTCCTTGTTACTGAATGCTGTAGATATCGAGGACGGGTAATGGAACCGCTTCAATTTGAATGTATGGTATTAAACTGGAGAACCGACTTCTTAATACATTTGACGCAAAGCAGCCACAAATACGATTTGATATCAAAAATAATGTCATCTGTTTTATACAAAGAAAGAGAAAAAATATTTAATAACAATAATCTGAAATCCAGCCAATAACTGAGAAGCCTGAACAATCCATCTACTGACCTATCTCGGCTTGTTAGCGATGTACGAATAAATATTTCTTTAACTTTTCCTCCCAAAATAAATATTTATACGCAATTAATGTTATAATCAAATAATAGGCAACCGTGTCAAGGTGCCTCCGCCGGTCACGTCTCCGTTCGACCAATATTGATCACTCACGAACAAATCGCCTTCATTCGTTAATTAGATGATACAAACACGGAATCTGCATTACGGTTATAAAATTAATTGCTTAAACATGTACATATATAATATCGTCACACTCACAAGGACCTTCAAAATTTTCGTATTTAACCTTACGGCATTCATTTGAATAGTTGACGAGAACTTGAACTATATTTTAGGCTGACGCCACGTCGCGTCGTGACTTGGCAAGGATTTGATATTGACATAATAATTATAAGGAATTTAAGAATATATTATTGAGATAACTGATAAGACCTGGTCTAAACGGACAATTTAGAATTTACAAGTCTATTTGTTTTGTATTTAATTATACTAAAATATTCGACAGTCAATTTAACAAACTAAATTTACACTATAGAACCGCAGTGGTCCTTGTCCGATATGTAGACGCCAGTTATGTCAGCTCACGGCTTAATGATAGGTATAACTAAAGTATAAATAATAGTGGAGGTCTTTGCGATACGAAATCATAATATAATTGCGTCTTGTCGCAGCATCCGTTAACGACATAAATGCGTCACAAGAATACATAGCCATGAAGCTTGGCACGTCGGCATCACATATTCCAAGTTAATCTAATAGAATTAAATGGATTAAAAGTTTTAGCAGGAGTTCGAATGAGTATATAGAAACGCGATGCCGAAGTGTTAGCACTTGGTGTTTAGACTGTCAGTATACACAAACTTGGAACATAATCATATTAGAATAATACAACCACGTATGTTGCGCAGCGGGACGCCGTGCACACAGTCGCTGGTACTTTCCATCTCATATGGCACAAAAGCGCATCAATCTCTTCATAGTATAATTTATTCTTTTTCGCACTTGACGGCCGCGAACTAAACACTTCAATAGACGCCGAAGTAATTACTACGAACAAGAGCTTTCATTGGTTTTCCAATCTCATATCTGAAGTGAATGGTTCCATAAATCCTATCAGTTACATTGTAACACGACTCCTTGTGCGCCGATTACAACGTTAAAAATCATTACTTTTTCTAGATATTACGCTACCATCATTCGAAATTATTTGCCTATTTGTATTTATAGGCAAATAATTTCTGAACACCTAAAACGTTTTCAATGTGTAACATATGTATATTAGTATGTCATTGATCATTTCTAAGTTCATGATTGTTTTCATATGGGGACATGTTACGTATTTATTACACGTGGCTCTCACAAATATAAAACTCTCAGTAGTAGTACACAAACTTATATAAATCAATCAATGGCGCTAGGCGTCTAATACCTACACGATTAGTAACTGATCATTTGTGGCGGTTACGTCTTTTTGTATATATTTACAAGTTTTTATTAACTTGTATATATTTTAAAAAATTTATTCGAGCAGGTTTTAATATCGTCACAGTATAAATTCTGATAATTATAATTGATTACGCGGAAATAATATAATCGTACGATAGGTAATCATTGCATTTTAAATAATCATTTATATAAATAAATTATATTCAGGCATTTATTTATGAAACCGTGTGTATTCGTGATTAGATTGGATTTTGTGATTGCACCAATTTACATAATAAAGCTGTTTGCGGAAAAAGATCATCTCAGTTTTTGTTTTTCTCTCTAGGCAATGCTCCTTCGTGCAACCACGTTAAGTGGGCACTGTATGAGGGACTGGGGCTCCAGGTCGAGTATGGTATTATCCCGCCCCTCCACGATAGTCACAAAACACCCCTGTCTCGGAAGGAATCGGGAGTGAAAGGCATCCGTAAAAGTTAGTTCAAGTTAATTTAACGCTAAATTATGCGCCACAACGACATGTGTGCTCGGTAAAACAGAAAATATTTCGCAAATTTTGCAAACGTATAACAGTTTCATTATACTTTAAGAAGTCGACGCAGCAGGAAATACATAAAATTAAATGAATGGAAATAAGTTTGTCCATTATCATTACCGAAATTATACATTAACTAAGACAGCAGTGTTGCCTACTTTTGAAATTTAATTGTTAATATTTCCACACATCAATATCCAAAAATTGCAGAGCAAACCAAAGTTACATACATTCCAATCGGAACAGGAATAAAGGTAAACACACAGTAGATTTACAAATTTCATATGGGCCACCTGATGGTAAGTGGTCACCAACGCCCATAGACATTGGCATTGTAAGAGATGTTAACCATCGCTTACATCGCCAATGCGCCACCAACCTTGGGAACTAAGATGTTATGTCCCTTGTGTCTGTAAATACAAATTGCATGCGATTTTCTAATCGTTCTGCTGTATTATGCAATATAAACAGTTCTTAATTAATTTACCATTATTTATAATACGACACTATTCCAATTAACTAGTTATAACCACATTAATTTAACTTTCGAAGTTCCGATTACCACTTCGCGGACATTGAAAACGCCATCTTTTCACGAGTTCTTTTCACGAGTCCGTAGTGAATATCATAGATTATTCAAGATTTCAACCAATGATATCGCATCAATTGATACCGATGACGGTGATATCGCATTAATTCGGTGTCGACGTTGTTTATTTGGGTTGATTCCTGGTGTGGTTGGAAAAGGCTATTTGTATATATTCGTATTTTATGTCATATCGAGGATACAACCCACTCATCACATATCCGGTTTGAAGGGTTAATGAGACAGTATAATAACAGGCTCAAGGGACGAAACTTATTAGCTCGCAAGGTAGTGGCACTTTGGCGATGGAAAGAATGGTTAATATTTCTTACAGCGCCAATATATGTATATGGATGGTGGTGGCCACTTACCATCATGTGGCTTTTCTATCAGTCACTTGTCAATGGGGAATTTCTTCATTGCGAATAGTTTTATCTTATCGTTAGTTGTAATAACGTGTTTTAATTAAACTATATTTAATTGTTATTTAAAATATTTCAGAAAATTTTAACGAATATCATAATCATAAATAATTAGTGTTAATTACTTCAATTTAATATGATTAACTAACCGTATGCTAAGAAAAAGTCTTCGCAATAAAATACAAATTTAAAGCTTAAACGAACCGAGAAAAGATAGAAAATTATGATAAGCGTTAATTTATTATACTTTTCTAAAATTGCACATTATGTAGCCTCGTATTGAGTTCTCTTTTGTTTACCGATCCTGATCGCGGACGTTTTGTTTGTGATCTCTGGCACTTGTAACATTATAAAGAGGTAAGATTTGATTCTTTGTATGTTTGTTTGTAAGGGACAAGCGTCTCGCGATATAATTCGGTACGATCATTCGGTTTTCTCATTTAGTAAAGGTTTGTAAGAGCTGAGCTGTATGAAGTATATTTACTATATTGTACCCTGTACTGTATTGTACCCTGCGTACCTACACGAACACGGATCAGCCGGCATCCCTCGCGGACCGGCCGCGTCGCTGTTTCAGCGTCAATGTGAGACCTTATCAATTAGTCGACTGCTCGTAATTACAATCGCCTCGCCAATTCAAATATTGTAGTTATCAACATTTTAAATATTAAACTTATATTTCAGTGTGTCATAAAAATTACATTATATTAGTATGTATGTATATTATATGTAATTATAGACAATGTGTAGGTAGATATTTAATGTATAAACTAACTTTCGTTTTAAAAGCCATGCATTAATTACAATACGCCATCGTCGCGTGCGTGGTATATGCAGTACTCGTGTTAAAGAAACAAATTACAATATTATTTTATTAAGAAGTCTACAATGTAAAAGAAATGTACTTTACTGGTTTCAAAATTTAATGACGATTGGTTAAGTGGTTAAGATGTGAAACAAACTCGCTTTCGCATTTATAATATTAGCAAGGATTAAAATTAAATAGTAAGTACAGACGACGCCGAGGCGGATCACTAGTGCGTAGGCGGTTGTAGTGGCAGTAGATTGTGATAATCACATTGTAGCCCCCGGCGAGTGCGACCGTGGTCTGACGCAAGGCTTTGTCGCCAGAAGCAATCAATTAAAGGGAAATTCAATTTTATTTCGAATCGAAGTCCGCTCATCCGCCCCGTTTTTAACAATATATCGAGATAGAAATTTAAATTGGAGCGCGCGAGAGCCGTCCGCTTTTATCCAGCGATGTTGAAGATGATTTATCTATACTAATGTTATAAAGAGGAAAGATTTGATTTTTTGTTTGTTTGTTTGTTTGTTACGATTTGACTCAAAAACTACTGAACCGATTTTAAAAATTCTTTCACCATTAGAAAGCTACTTCTTTACAGAGTAACATAGGCTACATTATATTTTCAAAAAAAATTAAAGATCCCTACCTAAAATGGAACAAAGTAACCCAAGGTGTCAAATTGTTGCCTATAAGTCATTATTTGGCGTGCACTGCGTATATGTATATTAATAGTACTCATGATTGCTCATAAAAAAGTCCGCGATGGTATATGCCTAACTATTCTAGTTAAGCCACAATAACAGTTTTTGTTTAAATTATTAAGTTCAAGTACGGTGGAATTGAATAGAGGTGACATATGTATCATGATATTATACATCGTTATCCATTTAAATGGTTAGATAATAAAAGTTGATTATTTACATGTAAATTCCACTTTAAATGATGCGGATCGGAGTTTTCGTTTAGAAGTTATGACGGGTATAAACGGGACAGGGAGAACCTGTAAGAAAAATGTCACGGTTTGAACAAACTGTGACTGTCCTACGTTTAGTCTATTTCCAAATACTAATTTACGTTAAATAATAGATTTTAAATTTTCGCGGACGAAGACGCGCGCAAAGTGCTTGTGTTAAATATTGTTGAAGATTGTTCCCCGTTATTGGATAATAATAAATTATGATTTGTTATTTCAATCAAAAAAATTTCAAAAAAAGATGTAGTTTGTTTGTCTGAATGCGCTAATCTCAGAATCTACAAGAACTATTGAGGGCGACAAAGAGTACTAAACTCTACGCCAGGTTAACGCAAGAGCTCCCATCTATCCGCTCACTTCAGCCACGGCCTTCTGATGCAGCAGGGGCGGCCGCTCTGATGACGCGCACGCCATATTATATTCAGACAACGCTCCTCATTTGAAAAAAAGTCCTTACAACTGCTCATACTGTCAATGAGCACCCAACTAAAGTATCTAAGATGCTATATCCTTCAAACTGGAATACCGCAGCTGTGCCAGTGAATACGTCACGTACATAATCATACCGATACCGTTTCACTGCACTTTACACATAAATGCTAGATGACGTCACTCGCACAAAATATACCAACATTATCAGCACATGTTCGTTAATGAGTCCAGTGGCGTCCGCTGTCCAGGGAGCGCTCGGTTGTGTAACTAAGCTCGGGTTGCACTATCAGCGGCCGACGAAAGATAAACTAAATTTTAAATCATATTTATATATATTTTTGTAATTGACTTAAAGCGAACCATAGAGATTTGCTACACTAACGTAGTGTTATGGTAGTAAGCACAAAAAATAAACATGTGACAGTCACACGCTGTGCCGTAATATTATATTCGTAAAAAAATCGTTCAGTGTATTGTAATAGTTATATTGTCCAAAAATCAATGCTTAAAATCCGGTCAACCGTAACTCAGTATCTGAGTTTATATGTCATTCTGACACATCATCCGCTATGCACAATTCTCAGTGGGCCGGCAGCATGGTGGTGTCAACTCTAAACTGATTCCCGCCAGGTAGGAAGTGTACGAGGCTTCACCCAACACACGTTTAAGAGTTGCCCTAGATTCTTATTAACCAATGAAGATAGACAGACGTTTGCAATTCGCTTTATTATTATTTATTGAATATGGCGATGATTCACGCCATTGTTCCCACGCGCGTACATTATCTTATAAGTTAGTGCGTGATTATCGCTGACTTCAATCATAACTTTTAATTGTTAACTGTTAATAATAAAATATCTTCTGTCAGAGTGCACACGCCCGGCGACTTGACTCCAGTTAAGGCTACGTTACATACAAACAGTTCGAGTAACTGTTTTATATGTAACAAATATTTTTTATTTTTTTTTATTTTTTTTTATTATATAGGTTGGCGGACGAGCATATGGGCCACCACATGGAAAGTGGTTACCAATGCCCATAGACAATGGCATTGTAAGAAATGTTAACCATCACCTACATTGCCAATGCGCCACCAACCTTAGGAACTAAGATGTTATGTCCCTTGTGCCTGTAATTACACTGGCTCACTCACCCTTCAAACCGGAACACAACAACACAAAGTACTGCTGTTTTGCGGTAGAATATCTGATGAGTGGGTGGTACCTACCCAGACGAGCTTGCACAAAGCTCTACCACCAAGAAAATAAAAGACAAATGCATTACTAGCAAAGTTCATGTACCTCTTCTTCAGATATTTTGAAGGTGTTTCTACCTGCAGTGATACCCGTATGTGACGAGGGGGTCCAGTTAGTCTAGGACCCTTTTCTGCGCCTCTGACGACGAGTATGCAAATTCTCATGATGATCGGTTGAATAGTTAAGGTGTGAAAGCGTAACAAACAAACATATAAACAAGCAAACTCACTTTCGCGCTTATAACATTAGTTAGAATTAACATTTTTAAACAATCTTATTAACTTACTTTCAATTTTAATTCTGCACTTTCTCCTTTCCTCTGGTACGAAAGAGTTTTATAGAGCTGTATCGAGGCTTGAAAAATCATAACAGGAATTTCATACAATTAAATAATAACGTGATAAATAAAGAACATCATACCTACACTTCATTAAAACACAACTCATGTTCCTAGCTCAAGCTCAAGTAGGTTTTATTGAACGAGCTATTAAAAGCTGTTCACCAAACCAGAACTGTGATCAGGTTGAACGGCAATAGATCAGAGATGCATCCTCTGGGCACAGAGGGCAAGAGGAATGTAGTCACAAGTACAGGTAGCCGTGAGTCAGTGGTCAGCGAGGTCAAGGCCCTCGACCGCTCTAACGGAGAACACACGCACACACACACCACTGTCGAGACACGATCGGCGCACATGCCGCGTGAATAATGAACGATTGTTGTAAAATTATCGTAATATGTATATTCCATCATTTCAATTTGAGTAAATTAACTACGGTAAGTTAAAAAAAAACAAATGACGTATAACTAAACATCACATGTAAAGACGTTGATTAGGAGTGACTAGTTAAAGAATTATATGTTTTCTTCTATCGAAACAATGACGACGTCCATAACAATAAAAGTGAGAATGAAATAGCTACGAGTTTACTTCGAGTCGGCAAGTGACATTCTATAAATTCGCAAAAATATAAAGTATTTGTTTGAATGTTTTATGTCAGTGTCGCATGTCGCCTGTCGTCTCTCGGAATTGCCACATCTCCACCCTCCTTCACAGCAGCGCGACCGCAGCATCACGCACGAATAATTATCGCTTGTATTCAACGTGATTTTTTCATTTACTGCTCTTGAGAACAAATTCGGAAACCGAAAGATATTAATTTATATATAAATATTATATTTCTTGCACTCGATTTAAAAGGCTTATAAGCTCAAGGCGATAACAGTTGTTCGCGCTGAACGTTTACTTAGACAGGCTAACACGTAGTCAGAGACAGCCCAAATATCGTCTTAAATGTGAGATGGTCCTTAGCATACTATTTTATCTAAAAGCAATTATGGGCAACAACTATTAATGGAAAACGACGGCATAAAAGATGGACAAGAAAATACAGAAATTTCCGGGGATAATACAAAGACAATATAGTAGCAAACAAAAGAAATTATTGTCTGTGATGTCTACGTCACTTACATAACTTATTTGAAAACGAAAAGTACATGATATACTGACATAAAACAATTGAACACGCTGAGATCTCTTTCTGTATAAATAAAATGATTAAGGTAGAAAAATGTCATTTACTACTTCTTTCGTCTATGTGAAACTCGTTTATTACAGTTGGCTGTTCAACCATTCATGTTATCTGCGAAGAAATGTGGGCCGTTAACAATACAGGTACAAACACGACAACCATTCGCGATAATAATATAATTGACAGAATAACATTTACGTTCACCATTTCTGTAACATACTTTGCAAATATAACAATCGGAAATATTTAAGTCGTTACAAAACTATTCATGAGAAATGAATATCCTCCGTAATTAATTGTGTAATTACGATCCACACAAAACAATCTAAATTATATAACAGTGATAATTAGAACATCAATACATAATTAGGTACATTATGTAATGCTCCGTTGCCGCAATATATGACTCAAGGAATAACACAAAGAATGCACCCGAACTGCAAACTGTTATTTTCATCCAATCTAATAAAAGGGAAGTTTCTAGAAAACAAGAAAGTATAAGTGCCGGCGACAAATCTACGCGTAACTTGCAAGAATAGTAATTGTATTTCAATTAAGAACATAAGGTACATAGACAGGTGACTTTCGAAAAGTTCACTCGTTTAGTAAAACGTGGAATATGAAAATATCAGACATTTTGTCTCACTGGGTGATCTCGACCACGAAGCGTAGGAACGTTTGAAATTCGGTAGCCAGAATACAAGAAGAACTATTGCAGTTTTTTACAGTAGATAATTTCGTCTCAATCATCAGCTTTCAATGGATGATAATTATAACAAGTCGTGGGCAGAGGTGAGTCGCGGCTATGAACGTACTCGTATATTTGAGAAGCTCGCCAATAATCCACTTGCACTAATTCTCGACGCACGCACACACACAAGAGCATATTATATCGTTTAGTTTATTTGTCACAAAATAATCATACAGAGTACAAATGTTTGTAAAAAAAAATCCCATAGCTGGACAAAAACATCTTGTAAAGGAAAAGCTCCAAACCGTTTATTTTACATACAACTCTGAGACAGGTTTAAGGAGTGTCCTCCGAGCCTCACCGCCATTCGACCAGACCATTTTATCCGATCATGCTTTTTGTTCACACACACACAAATCAAGCACATGAAACTTAATTATGCTTGGCCGGATTTGAACTCATGGCCATCACATCACGTCCACATGGCCGTCTCGGCTCTATGAGTAAGTTTACAAGTTGCCCAGCGGACGAATAGGTCGCATGGGACGCATTTACTAACGACAGAATACAGTTACGCTGCAAATTACGTTTAAATTTATTATTGCTATGAGTGTAATTCACTTTGCTGTAACTAATATTGAGACATTGACTTACACTACTCGAAGAAAATTGAAGGCCTCTTTGAACTTGACAGCGAGCTACTTCGCTACAATAAAGTATCATTTTTGACATGGTAATATAATTACTATTGTTACCGTCGTCGTTTAATTTCGCTGAACGAGCATTAATAAAAGAATAAAAACAGTAGTGGCTCGTTCATCCGTAACTTCTATTAGGTACCTAGGTCTTGTGACCGATTTATTCATTGAGGCATGCCAGGGTTGAAATGTACATTTATGTGGACTTTGCATGTTCGCAACAAGTTGTAGCGCGGCATTTAATAGTAATAAAGAATGTGCTACACGCGCGGTTGCCTTTTCCTTTGAACCAATTATACGTAACAATTACTGAATCTCAACTGACTCACCTGGCAGGTCCTAGTCCACGCGACAGACGGCCGCGAGCGGACGACGGACTCGCGTTCAAGGAAAGTGAAAATAAATTACGACTAACTGTAACGTCGTCCGATTATAAAGAGACTAAATTAAAATTAACTTGCAAACGGCGCAGCACGTTAATGTACAACGCGATTAAACTCGCCACCATTTTCAATGCGCACTTCCCACGTGGAAACTAATACCCATGTGAAAAATATAATCGTACTTTATGTTAAATTTCTTATTCAGTATTTATTAATCAAAATTGTATCGGCTGATTTGTTTTTGACAAGTTATTTTAATACTGTGTTCAACCTTGATATCAGTTTAGAACACAATGTTTCCCAAAACTCTTCTAAAGACGAAGTTAGAAGAGCGAACTAAATAACGAAACTTCATTTCGCTGATCCGTTACACGTAAAATCCGAGAGCGGCGATACACTTACTCTAATATTCGAGTAATATCATCGGCCCAGTCGGAGGTGGACGACCAGCGCTTATTAGAACAGGTTTTATATTATTATTGCGCTTGCGCAGAACACGCGGGTCAGAGCTACCCTGAGTAACACATTACGTCAACTCAAAGCATCTACTTACATATAACAAGTGATTTAAATTTAGTTTCAATCTAAACATTCATGCATTCATTAAACTACTCATATTTGAATTTCAAATATTATCTTATAGGCATGTCTACATTTTCAATCCTAGTAAAGTGGTTACTGGAACCATTGCGAACTACTTGAACACTAATATTTTAAGACAGGATTTTAAAGTAAATGTGCGTTAAGAATGTGAGCTACACTCAGTTGTTTTTTATTTCAATATAATAGAAAGGCAAGATTAGAATTGCTCATATCATTCGTAGACATTGGCACAGTAAGAAATATTCACCCTTCCCCACTTCCCTTCTAATAATATATTATTAATGCATTTTTTTTTCAAAGAGCCCTGTAAACTTACGTGTTCAAGGTTGTAAAGTGTAAGCCTTTTTGACCGGTAGAATAATTGATGAGTGGTGGGTTTATTGCTTCCTATTTGAGCTTGCACATATTACCAACAGTAAAATTTTATCGACACACTACTCAATCACTGACTTATAGATTTATGAAAGTCGTTCAAATTATTGTAGATATTAACTTGTTATGTGCTCGCCTTCTTGGACTGCGGGATTCTTATGTGAAGATAAACCACTAGATTTTTTCAAAATAAACTTAAAATATTTTATTTTGATGAGTATGAAAAGAAGCAATCATACGTTTACGATGGAGAAACAAAAGTTAAATTATTACAAATCTGAGAGTGTGTCTTGTCGAAAGATATGATGAGGTACATTCAAAATAGCAAGTAATGTAGGTTACACTTACATTAAATTCTCGAAAACGCGAAAGTAAAAATAAATCAGCCGCGATGTTGGTGATTGCAAAATTACGAACAGAAAAATTTACATTTGAAAGAGTTACCATACTTCCGTTTCAAGTTACAACAATATTTTTATATGTATTTTCAATATTTCTGATTAATATTATATAGTACCGCAAATATTTTCACCACATTTCACTTCGCCTAGCTCCGTCAAAAAGTCCAACCACGACGCACCGAGCACTCGCCCAGTTTCAGTTTCATAGCAAAATATTTATGACACAATTAGAAATACATCATCTCATTTTAAAATATTATATTTACTAAGCCAAACGTTTGCCCATTTAATTAATAGATTAACAATCTTTTTTTTTTCTTTTTTTTTTATAGCATAGGTTGGACGAGCCTATGGGCCACCTGATGGTAAGTGGTCACCAACGCCCATAGACATTGGCAGTGTAAGAAATGTTAACGATCGCTTACAAGATGTTATGTCCCTTGTGCCTGTAATTACACTGGCTCACTCACCCCTCAAACCGGAACACAACAGTACCAAGTACTGCTGTTTTGCGGTAGAATATCTGATGAGTGGGTGGTACCTACCCAGACGAGCTTGCACAAAGCTCTACCACCAAGTAAATAAATGATTCGAATTCTTCTCCAGACGTTAACAAAAGGTTTCATTAACATAATTTTCATTAATTCCACTTCGATGATTCCGAAATATCGAAATACCTGAATAATTAAGCCTTAAGCCGTACCGCCAAACGTTGCATCTTTACTGTATATAAATATTATACGGAGTTCTATTATTACGGAGAACCAGTTACCTTAATGTCTGGAAGAGACATTAAGGTAACTGAATAACAAAAAAAAACCTATCGGTCGATTACTTGAAATGACGACTCACTTCATTTCTATAAGCAAAGCGATAAAACATTTTGTTGTTGTAAATATATTTTCTGACATTCTTAAATGTGGAGTTCAAACTCAGTATAGCATGAAACAGAAAAGTGTTTGCGTCTTTTGAGTCGAGATATGCTCGATATCCGATGTCAATCTGAAAGTTGGAGGTTATTACGCTCTCGTGCCTCGGAAAGCACATACGAGCAAATCCATTAGTCTCGCGCCTCGGTTCGATTGAGTCAAATTTGCCTTCCTATCGGAATATGAAACTGAGGGAACAGAGAGTTCACCTGTATTTGCGCACAGTGTTTATAGACTATAGTGCCCTGCACTGTTTAGCTCGTGGGTTGAAAGCGGCCCTCATGACCGGCATTGGTCAGAACATCATAATTTACTTTTTACGGATAACTTCAACAATTTACAACAAATGATCCTGAATTCACTTAAGTTTGTGCTGTCGCCGCGAAAACATCGGTCGATAAAGGGCAAAAAATAATCCGGTCTTGGGTTTACTTTTTAAATTCTAAATTGTCGTTCTAATTTGATTTGACTTTAATTTAATTTGATTTGATTTAATTTGGTTTAACTTAATTTAATTTAATTTGGTTTAATTTCATTTGATTTGATTTAATTTGATTTAATTTAATATAATATATGTAATGCATATATGATCCTTATTGGTCGAAATAAATGATTTATTATTATTATTTTATATTTTAAATTAAATTTTTGTATAATTAAACAATCATATAAACAAAATCGTAAAAATATAAATATATTATCCGAGATAACTGATCTAATGATGTAACTAGATATATAACCATAAATAATGTTAACTTCCTTATCGCTATTTTGAATGAATATATTTAAGATATTTGTGAAAATAATAAATTATATTTATCGGGGACAATAGTCTAATAAACCAAAACTAAAAAAACGTACGAATGTTTGGCATCAGTGCCAATTTGTGTCGGGAGCGCAGCACGTAACGCCAGACAGACGAGCAATGAAAGCGACACTCTGCTCGTATGAAGTCCCTCATCCAAATTATCTAACTTGTATCAGATTGGTTGAAAGATTCAGTATTGCAAAGCCGTGGGAAAGTTTTATCAATCGAAATCCACAGGATAAAGGCATTTAGAAATATTATTCCTATCAAACAGATACAAAATTCCCTTCGAGCGGCGCTTAGCTCGTCTCACAGTGGAAGTCACTACTGCAGCTTGCAAAGCGAAACAGCAGTGTACGTTCCCGTCTGGATTTCTGTTTCATATTATATTCATTTAATGAAATGCGGACGTTTGTTGACGTGATCTGGTCGATTGTGTTCAAGGTCTCCGGTCCAGCCTTGCGAGAGCCCTCTAGTATCTGATCACTTAGATATTAAAAATGTTTTTAAGTCAGTTTTCACTAAATTATAAAATAGACGAGCGACGCCCGGTTAGGTATCTTGTTTATATCTCTACTATAGAGTATTATTTCAATATATAAGCTTTTTTTCTGTTCCTTAACTTTTTTACTCGTTTCCAGAGATGTGAAACCACAGACTTGAGTGGTCTGTTCAACTATAGATTCTTTGTTAAAGTAGTATACGAATAGAGTGCATTGGTATACGAAAAGAATAGTGATCCATTGAAGCATTTTTTTGAAGCTCTAATTAAGTATTCTTTAGATTACTAATATTCCGATAAAACTACGTATATTAACGCAATAAATTATTCACGACAGCAAAAACAGATTGAATAATTCTAACGACCTCGCTCTTAGCCCCGGATTGCCTCGAGCCATTGAGTGTGACCGTTAGCCTCGTGTCCACCGACAGACCTTAGTATATCTTATAATAATCAGAATACTAGCACTCAAACTAGTGACTGACGAGTTCATTGCGATATGTTGGTATAATTCCAGAAACATATATAATGATCATATTCATTTGCCTCGATGTGCTATCGACAACGTGAGTTTGCACCTTGAAGACTGGGGTGATGCAGCTCCCGTTCTTTATTAATCTTTTGTACTTTACAAAACGAAGGTATCCTCCAAATTTAAAATCTCAATGTCATACATGTCAGCTGATGCTGGGCGTTAATTATCAGTTAAGACATACTCGTAGACAGCAGAATTGTTATAATTACTCAAAAATCACCTCAAGTAGGTTACATTCCTTTCATTACAAAATCTCTTAATCTTTTTATTTTTTAAGGATTTTGATTATGATATATTCATATTGTATTTTCGCAAATGTAATAAACTCGAACAAGTCCAATAATTCTATGTAGACAAGTAGACGCTTCACGTTTCACCTCATCTGGATCCATCTTTCATTTTCCTATAAATTACCATAAACGCTAGTCATTAGGTGGCCCTGTAACCGATTCACTGTACACGGCAGCTATTCTCAACCGAAACTAGCTAAGTGCTCTAAACACGTTTTAGTGCACAACTCTCTCACTCTTATAATCCGACAAGACGGAAACCCTGTATGAGGAACGAAATCTACAGCCTTATAATCTAACCACTGGAGCAACAAGGCTGACTGTTACACCAAACAGACAAAACGTTTTTTATCAGTCTCTGTATCGATCTGTACTGTAAATGTACACACACGTCCCCGCGTCACGTCATCGCCACAGTGATATTCTATTACGTACAACGTACAGATACCAGAGCTGTTGGTCACCCTACTCGCACACTCCACGGCTGATGGCGAGGCGCTCGCGAATCGCTCGTGTGAATTACCTATGAATAATGTATAAATAATAGAACGTGCCGTCCATAAGCTCTGATAAAAAACGTAATCGCATTCATGATAATTGTCTATAATTTCCGTGCAGTATAAAAATGTACATTTTATTGTAATTACGACGAAGTTAACTCACTTAAATTTTAGTTCCCTATAATTTGGAACTGAATATATTCGAATCAAGTAGCTATTTTTTATCCAATACTGCCTTTCAATTAATGATTCATTTCAATCAATTCGTGCGTATTCTAAAAAATACAAATACAAATATATGAATATGCCAGAGACCTGTTGACAATGCTACGTACCGTAAGCCAAACGAATCGTTTACATTCATAAAAGTGAACGACCATATTAGCGGTGTGCACATTATTGTTTACGTTTACACAAAAAACGAATAATAATCTTCTCGCTCTTGAGTCTCTCATATAACTTATTTCCGCAGTTCACTTTTTTTCAAGGACTTATTCTATTTTTACGTTTGACAAAGTTAACATCTTTGATCTATAAATTAATGCAAAACTTCGTAAATCCGTCGTCGACATAAATTAATTTTTCGCCACGTCCGTCCGTCTGTTGTACTTTAATAGTGGTCGCAATGTCGAATGACGCCGGACGCGAGTGACGACATAGAAACAAACCCCAAAATCATTGATAGTAAGCTATACAGAACATACAAAACTCATTCGCTTTATAATGTGTCGTGCCAATTAATAAATAAGGCATGGCTATTCCATAAGGTATAATCATACCTTCCAATCGCCATTACGTCGTCAAATAAATTATAATGAAACACTACTACTAGGTGTTACTCAATTAAATTTTGCAACGAAAATACTATTTTTAGTTAATATTGTGGTTATTATTTTATATATTCAGGGGACTTTCTTTACAAAAACATGATATACTTATTTCATTTGCTGTGTGCTGGTCAGTCATTCTAGTCAGTAACATGCATGGCAGAGTAGTGCCCAATTCGTAACACATTCTAATCCTTTCACACTTATTTTATGAGTATATGTGAGAACAAATTATTTTTTTGTTTATTTTTTACATCTGATTAGAATGTTGCCATCATCGACTAACTAGATATTTATTATAATAAACCAATGTTAAACCAAAGGTTTTATATACCAGTAAACCTTAGCTGATATTTTGTGAAGTTGAAAATGTTAATTGTATGTCTATGGAATTAAGCAGTATTAGACTAATGCGGTATCTATAATAGATCAAAGATGTTAAATTTATCAAAGGCCTAAATAGAATGATACTATTAATATTTTGTTACTCTCTTATAGTACTCTCTTGTCATTTGTTACATATTTTCAAGCCAATAATTATACAAAACAAAAATGATTAATGGAAATTCATGGCTATTCCACTTTTGCTTACTCAAGCATATGGAAACAATGCCCTCACACATATTATTAAAAATTGTTTATACCTTTGTTGTCTGAGAATTGAATTAAATAACTCTTCTGGTAATACACAAGCAACCCGATCACATCTCCGTACTATACCAGTGTTTCATGGTCTGTTATAATTACTCGCCTAATCTACATTTATTATTTACAAAAACTGCATGATCGTGTATCAGAGTTTGTAATGATTTGCCAAACTAAGTTTACATAACATTACAAGCTTGATAACATTATTTATATATTATTTTAAAACAAATCATCTAATCAAAGCATGGCATGTGAATTTTAAGCTGTCAATCAACATCAATATCTTTATTCAATAAAAAGTAGCATCAATTGTTTATCAATTGTCAAAAAACAACCAAAAGTTCAGAAAGAGACACTCAGACTTTAGAAGATCTGATGATAGAAACCAATGGAATTATATACTTTTTCTACATATATAATTACAATTTATGTAATAACTTTGAATATTAAATATTTATGCTTCAAATTCTTCTAGATTAAGTCAAGTTTTGACTTTTACTGATGTAAATATTGTAAAACATTAGCAATAACAAAGTCAACAATCACATTAATTTTACAAGTTTATCAAATTATTATGAGATAGAAGACTTCATAAGATGTAAGTGAGGCTTGAACTACACGATGGATTCAATATGACATAGTTTCAGAGAAGTCTGTCCTTGATATCGGACATTGTGATCAGGATTGATGTGATTTTCCTTGTCTAAAATATTCCTTCATATTACTGACCAAGCACAAGTTATTTGGAGAAAAATGTTATAGATAGCTACATCATTAATTGTATTAAATAACAATAACAAAATCTATTTCTATTGGAGTTATGTTGTTTTTGATTATTAATGATTATTTTATGTGTTAATAATGTTATACAACACTGGGCTATCTATGAAGTTATATTTATATTAAATATTTAATGTAATTTACTATTATAATAACTTTAAAAAAAATTTAAATTCAAATTAAATATACTATTCAGTTTTACAAACAAACAATTGGAAACTTTAGTGATTTATTTTTCTAATTAGAAAATTAACTTAATATATATAAATGTAACATATTTAAAATTCTAGAATGTATTGGACAGATATAAATTAAGATTTAAGGACAACTTTATAAAACTGAATATATTTAGTTTTTAAAAAATAATGGTATCACAAAAAGCTTGTTGAAATTTCAAAAAGTTCAAATTTAAAACAAAGGTATTTATCTTGAATCAGTTTTGTATATTTTTTTATTAAAATAATGGCACGGCCAGACGTTCATTATAGAACTCTAAAACTGCATTTTAGGAGTAATTATATTGTAATTGAATTGTCAATTTTAAATAATAATATATTTCGACTTACCATAATAAAACACGGAAACAGAAGATAGCGACGATGAGAAGATCTCTTTAAAACACTAATTGAAACTTAACTAATGTCAACATTACACAGATCGAAATATATAAACTTCGAAGCCCCACGACCGCTAGAAACTAGTCTCAAGTAAAACGACACCACCCTGACTGTAAGCTTGAGACTCGAACGTTGAACGAGCCACCGCCACCCAAGCTCCGCTGACCCGAGCTGCTCTTTGACAGCTTATGACATTGACAATTATTTGACAACTCAAATACGAATCCGCGTTTCGTTTTTGCCATCGTCATTATTTATAAAGATGCATGTTGGTATAAGTATATTTGTTTGAAATTAATAGACCAACACCATTTGAACGATAATTATGAAAATTGAAAAAAAAGTGTATTTTTTCATGTAGAAGGAATATTTTTCAGAGAAATGGCATGAAACTCGGTAATTACCCTCATCCATTGATTAAAGTAGTCATATAAGGCAAATACAATTGAGTATATTATCGAGAATCCTTATTTACCGATGTCCTTTTTAATAATGTTTTGTTTTGATTGTTTTTTAAAAAGTTATAAATATTTTTAAAACTTTTTATTCTTATTTTCGTCATTTTAATTTTTAAGTTTTATTGCTATTAAATAAATTTTATATTTTGTTTTGTAATATGTACTTAACTCACATTTGCTTAATAGAGTCTTAAACTTTTTGAAGTTATATTAATTTATTGTTCTGTTTAGCCAATACTCCATAATTTAAAACATTATTCCACGATGTGATTTAGTTATAAGTATGTATTTTTTGCTGGATATCCTTAATAAATAAATAAATAATAAGAGAAGCATTATGTTTATTTTATTGTATTAGATATGCAGACAGGCAAGTGACCTGGTATTGGTAGAAATATTAACCTTCCCTTACATCGCCAATGCGATACCAATCTTCATAACTAAGATGATATGTCCCTCGCACATAGCTCACTGGCTCACTCACCCTTCAAACCGGAACATAACTGTACCAAGTATTGCTGCTTGGGGCTTCAGGATTATGGTCGATGTATTGACATTGCAAAGTTGGAAACTTTAGAAAACGAATTATAAGTTAACTTTAATTTCATGAGTTATACAATGACTGTCACTATATAAAAAAATAAACTACTACATATATACTCTCGCGCCTGTTTTTCAAACATGTACCAGTAGATTGGTTCAGTGAGCGAACGCTAAATTGATTAAAATAAAGAAAAAATATATCACAGAATTAATTCGGAGAAAACAGCTAATTAAAGAAATGAACCTAAACAAAAAATATTCCAATAAAACATCAATGTTAAAACATGACCGACAATCTGAACGTGACGTCATGTTGCAAAAGCAAATGCAAAAGTAAGTCAGTCTGTCTGTTTCGCTTTCACTGAACCGATTATGATGACATTTGATATGAAGCAAGCTTGGGGTTCACCCGAGAAAAGTCACAGGCTACTTGTGTATACCTAACAGCTGCCCCTCGTAGATATCGTATACAATTTAAAATTAGATATAAAAATGAATTGGATGCACAAGACCTTCTGGAGTGGTAGAAAGAATGCCAGCAGCACTGTAAAGTCAGCTTTAACAAAATATGACACCTCGAAACTTAAATAAGTTAATTACATATAATATTAATAATAAATACACAAATATAGTTCTTCCCTTAGGCCTACAAAATGTCAGAGAAGCTATTATAATTGAATATAATTACTGTTTTTAATGCGATGAGATACGGATAATGCAATATGCAGTTCAATTATTAAAATTATGTACCTACCAGTCATTTCCCTGCATATTTATTTTAACTACTAGGCAATTTCCGTCCATAAAGTTTTTGTTTTATTATTAATAATAACATAAGTTAATGAGACGTGGACTTTGGTGTAGAAAAGTTCACATTTACGCATTATTGTGGTTTACGAATAGTTTTGCCTAATATTTGGCTATTCGGCACGCCAGTTGCTCCATGTACATGACAAGGGATACGAATCGTTATATATTTATTTTATTTGCTACATTCTATTAAAAATATAAACACGAAAAAAATTAATCAGTGTCTGCAGATATTTCACTGTATATATACCGCATCCCGGCCCTTATCTCATAAGCCGCACCCTTCACCGTAAAATTGTATTAAGGGGGCGCACACGCGCGAGTAGCCGCTGATTGAAAATGAATTGCTTGTTATCAGCAAGTCGCACGCGCGACGCAGACGGACCCGCCGCGACACATTCCGGAGCGCAGTTCGTTGTGAACCGTCCAATGTTAAGCTGAAGACGATGCAAGAATACAACCAACCGACTGGCCTGACTGCCTATGCTCTGGTCTATTTCACATTCTTCTTGGACAATGTTCTGCTCACTGTACTCGGTACCAAGTTTTATAGATTTTTATAAAAATAGATTTAAAGTTAATATTTTTAAAAAATAACAAAGAAATACAAAATAGTTGCGCAAGTGACAAGTAGATTTCATATGCATAGCATTATCTCTGTGTTCATAGACACATATCCAGAGACGAAATACGGAGTAGGGAGGTGCACAGTTTCTAAACCGGAAGTGTTAATAGCTCAACATGCCCGCTGTAACTGTTAACAATGGTATTAGATAGATATTGAGAACTGTAGGACGATTTTAACTTCAAAGAATGATAGAATCACAATTCTATCGTTTCCAGTGCCCATAATCCCGGATTGGGTGCGGGGCGAGTCGCTAGCCCTGTGGTCGGAACACGGAGCGCCGCTCGCCGCGCTGCTGAACACCACCGTGCGCCGCATCACCGACGAGGACGACGGTAAGTACTCATTTAATGAGTCCTAATTGTTTTAATTTTAAAACGAAATCGCATGGTGACCGAACATACGCACAAACTTATTAATGACATCTTCAAATGGAACTTCAGGTTGCAGTCTCTTATTTACATTTCTGCGTTCACCAGATCAAATGGTTACGACTTACGCTTAATCGAAAAATCTTATTTTTTTAAATATGTCGCGTCTATATCGGTCGTAGGACGTAATTAACGTTCAATGAAATCATAACTCCTTATGATAAACACAAGAAGGGAAGTTTTAACGTTTTATTTTAGAATTAAATATTTTTATTTTTTATTTGTACGTGTACATTTAAGATTTGGTTGGCCTATTTTACTCTGCCAAAACCACACGGCAGTTGAAAATCTTTTTTATACTTTTTTAAGAAAATATATCCTCATTATTATTTTTTGTGAGGGCAGTCCTGACAGCTACATACCGCTTTCACACTTACTTTGTTGTAGGTAATGGCGTGGGAACATCGCAGGCGGTGGTAGGCGTAGTGCTAGGAGCAAAGGCGGCAACGCAATTGGCGCTGTCGCCCGCTGCAGCAACGCTCACGGCCGTGAGGGGCCCGGTCGTGGCGTTGCGGCTCGCCACGGCGCTGCTGGCCACAGCCGCACTGGGTGAGAATATACTACTGGAGTTTTTGTTGAAGTCGATCTCGATAAGCACAAAGTGCTCACAAGGTATTCTAACTTATCACTAATGTATCAGAAAAACACATTAAAAGGTTAATGTAAGTATGTGATATGCGATTTGCGATGCGATCTATTCCACAGATTACAAAAACAAACAATATAAATTAAAATAAAACCACCAGTTGTTCTTCGTAAGAACTCATATTTCCCAGCTAATGAAAATAACTTCTTAACTACCATATTATGTTAAAAATCCAGATCCCACATTATGGCTGCGTTTATTTCACGTAGAAATACAATGCACGTTAGGTTCCCGTAATTCATTATCGCGACAGGAATGTTAATTTGCAAAATATATAATTGAACGTATACGTAACCGTTTCTTCAGAGTCCTTAGCACAAGATCAATTTTTAACAAAAATACCAATTTTGCTATACCGATGTCGGCCGCTGACCGACGTGTTCAACGTGATCAGATATTACTATTTAAAATTATTAATAATCATATTGATTCTCCCTATCTGCTCTCGAAAGTGCTTTTCCATTGTCCGCGTTGTCTAGGCGTAAGGAAACATTCTATGTTCCTGTAACCAGAACTAAATTTGCTAAGAATTCTTTTATAAATAGAAGTTGTACTAAATATAACCAGATGTTATTAGATTGTGATATATTTCATGTCTTTTTAACAGCTTTAATCGTTACATCAAAAATATGTTATCTAATGGTAGTAGTAGTACTGATTGAATTAATTATCATCGAATGAATTTGTCATTTCTCCCACTCTCTCTTTAGTACCTAATCTCTAATTGATCGATAATATTATCCGTTATCCAATGCATCTACGCCTGTTATGTGTTAGTTATTAATCATTGGAAACTATTTTGGTAACGATTTGTCAATATTTGATATTTATAAAATTTATTATGTACTGTTTCCATTAAATACATAAATAAAAAAAAAATACTTATTTGGTACTTGAAAATTAACAGAAATTTTATTTGTTGTTAAATGGTACTTACTAAATTAAAAGTAATAGTTATTTACTAACTTAAAATCAAAAATAAACGTTGCTTAAATAATATGAAATATAAAAATAATAATAAGAACATAGGAATACAATTCGCTTCACGGTTTTAAGGAGTACGGTTTTTACGCTGCGGTTAAGAATACAGTTTCCACCGAAAAGAACTGGTAAGAAATAAATATAATATTTAGTTAGGTACTTTTTTCATCAATCATAAATATGTAATTAACCATTTATATATTTCAATTGAAAATAGGTAAGCAGACTGCCCAATGGGCCACCTGATTGTAAGTACTTATGTGTCGATATACCGCATCCGCGGCCTCTCTTGTGCTGTGTTCGCTCGATGCTCGGCGGAGCTCTCCTCCGGGGACGAAAGCGATCTCGCCCCCTGCGTTCCTCGCTGCTCCTCGTGCGTACAGCAGCTAAGTGCGTAGGCCAACTCACGCGTCCATAGCCCCTGAGCTACGCCCTATCTTTTAAGCCCCGGACTTCAGTGCTGGATATGGCAACCCTGGCCTGTACCGTACGTGTTTGAGCTCATTGGAATGGTCTCATTGAATAAATTATAGAGATAGATATTTATTTGGTCAGGTGTCTTGTAAATTTGAATGTATTTTTTCTTTTTATCATGTTATTTTCGTGTAAGTATTCGGGTGGTGTGCGGGCCGCGGGTCGGGCGGCGCGCTGTGCGCCGGCGCGGGTCGCTTGGCGCACGGCGGCGGCGCTGCTCTGAGCGGCGTGGCGGGCTTGGCGCTGGCGGCACGCGTCCTGCCGACCGAGCGCAGTCACCGTGCTTTGGGCGCGCTACTTGGAGCCGTCGCACTTGGTACATTATCACTGTGCTTCATGTTTTGTCTTTTTTATAATTTGTATAGGACATATTATTATGTATTCTATGTTTCTATATTTATCTAATAAAATTTAAGAAATTAAACAAAACTCACTAATCACCTACTGCATAACTCTACTATCTAATCTTTATTATGATCGTTGTTACAGGAGTGTTGGTGGGATACCCTTTCGGAGGCGCCGCGTACAAACTCTGGAGCCTAGCTGCCCCCTTCCAGCTTATAGCCATCGCCTTATTGATCAACCTCGGTTAAGAGAAATACCATTATTAAAAATACATTTTTCCAGTGATTACACAGGGCGGTCAATAATTTAACACTTTGCAGGTTTGCAGTACTTACTCCTTCAAAAGGAGGAACACAATACGGTAAGCATAAACAGAATTGCTTAAACAAACGGAGTGGGTAGTAGGTGCAACTGAACGGTTAAAATTGATTATAGAGGAGTCCTAATCGTTCTTCTCGACTGATTCAGAGCACAGGTGAAAGGTCCGGGCCGCACGGCTCGGGCGCGGCGACAGGGGCGCGCGTGATGTGGGCGGAGGCGCGGCGCGACGCGACGGGCGCGTGCGCGGGCGCCGTGCTGCTCACCACCAGCGTCATGGCGGCGCTCGAGCCCTGTCTGCCGCTGTGGATCATGCACAAGTTTCAACCTGAGGTACTGTTCAGTGTTCTCGATGTTTGTGGTGACGTGCTGCAGTAGTGTCAATTCAATCATTATCTTGCAATATTTTACAATTTAACTTTGAATATCTAAAAACTATGTACTCAGTCAATAAAAATATATTTAAAAGATTAATCGTTTTAAATACATCTTATTACATACGTTTTATTTATTTTAAATCAAAATGTCTTTTTCAAATTGTCTTTTTCACCAAACCAAAACGCGTAAACTAAAAGATGATAGTTTACAGTCGAGACTTGCCTGCGATATATTTGAAGTGAAAGAGTTCTTAAATTATTAACGTGTTCGAAACGGTCGACAGCGCTGGGCTCTGGGCGCAGTGTTCCTGCCGGACAGTGTGGGCTACCTGGTGGCCACGAGCTCGCTGGGCGCGCCGGCGCGGCGCATCGGCCCCGAGCGCGTCGCCGTCGCCGCCGTGGCGAGCGTCGGCGTGGCAGCGCTCCTGGCGCCGCTCGCGCCCTCGGTGCGTCCCCAGCTGTGTCCGCACTACTCGCATATCAACTAACTAGCGAACCGTCCCCAAAGTAGATTTCGAAACTGAAGTACATAGTTACATCGTCGTAGATGACTGTCGGTGTCGAATTGTCGACTGTCGAACGTGCGAATGCTTATTAAGTTTAAAGTTCGTGGCCAAGACGTAAGTCCTACCTACACTTAAAGGCGCACCACCGAAATGTCTGAATGCGACACCGTATTGCAAAAACGACAATTATTATTTGACATTATAGTGAAAGCATAATAGAATGGTATTATGCTAATTATATATCAGGAAATATTTACAGTAAGCCTCAAAAACCAAATGGCAATCGCAAGCAGTAGTCATATAGTTATTGTGTGCGAAGATCGGGTGGGTGTCGGTGCCGCAGACGCTGCTGGGCGTGGGGCTGGGCGCGACGGACGCGGCGCTGGTGCCGGCCGTGCTGGCGCGCCGCCGCCGGGCTCTGCCGCACCGCGCCGCGCTCATACAGGCCGCCTCCAGTGCCGCCTACGCTATAGGTAAGTAAAAGTATAATTAAAATAAAGGAGAAGGTTTTAAGTTTGAATCCCCAGTTAACTTCGCGTGTTCTACCGACAATTAATTTTATCCAGACAATCTATATATATAACAAGACTTGTCCTGACTGACTCATCAACGCAGAGCCTAAGCCACTGGGGTTAAAGACTTGAAATTTTGACAGTTGATACATTTTATAATTGGAAATTACACCCCTAACGGGATGAAATAAAGGATGAACCGTTGAATGGAAACCCGTCATTTTCTAAGAGAGTGAAATATGGGTTGAAAGTTTTCATGGGGATTCCGTAATTTTTAAAGTAAGAAGCATGAATTTTATATACAGGCCTCTGGTTAGAAATAAATGAATACGTCTTTCAGGGTTTTCGAAAGCATGAAATTTAATTTTAAAGCTGAGCAAAAATAAATACATACGTATTTTTTCATTTTTGGAAATTCAACACCAAACGGGAGAAATGGGTTGGAAACATTAGTATAAAAAAATGGTCTGATCTGCGTGAAATTTACTGGTTTCACAGCTAAAATATATGATATTGAACATATTTTGACCTTTTATTATTTTTGATTACGTCTCGGGCAAAGCCGCGGGTGAACCGCTAGTATTTTAATAAATAGCTAACAACATTTAATAACCGAACTCCGCGAACCGATCGGAGCCATGAAACAAAAATATAATTAAAACAATCATTCTACCACATTTTTCATCACTCGTCGTTGAAGCGAACGGCGATACAAGCAGTGAATGTTCTCGTAATTGGGATTTGCAATCGCTAGGTCCGATGGTTGGCGGGCTGGTGTCGTGGTGCGCGGGGTTCGAGTCCGCGCTGCGTACGCTGGGTGTGGCCAACTTGCTGTACGCCGTCTACCTGTACCGCACGCTAGCGGCGCACCCTCTATCCGAGCAGGTAGCCTCATTCCCCTCATATTATACAAATATTTCAACATACAATTTCCCTTGTAAAAGACCAATGTGGCCCAAAGCAGGTAAGAGGACATCATCATCATAAGTGATTAACGATACGTAACAGCCGTTACAAGTGTCACTCCTGGGTTAACTGCCCTCCCTTTAGAGAATCCAAAGCGAATTCGTTATTTATTATATACTTTATTTATTACTTATGGTATTAGCTATCTAGTCCTGCGAGGTTGTTGGTGTTTTACAAATAACTCTGTATATATATCTAGAAGCGAAATACCACTCATCACGAGATCTCCTAAATTATGCGCTAAGAACTGATTACTGACAAATTCTACCCAATATATTTTTTTCTTCTTATCTACCCGTGAAAAGCCGGGACGATTAGCTAGTTTATTACATAAACCATTCAAATTCAATTTAAATTCAAAATACTTTATTGAAGTATTATACTTTTTTATTGAATGACAAACTGGAAACTACTACCGGGTTGGAAAATAAACACTCAGCCCTGAGAAGAATAGAAACAGCCGTGCAGCGATCGTTTCATTCCCAAGATGTGCTATCATCCATAAATTTATTAATATTAAAACCTTTAGCAAACAAGTGTTCCTTTACAATTTTATTAAATTTAGCAACAGAGGTATTTTGAACGCTTTCTGGGATCCTGTTGTAGAACCGTATACATTGCCCCACAAAAAAGTTACTGACTATAAATGCAGTCAAGTAACGGGAGTAATTAATTTGTGTTTGTTCCTTGTACCAATGTTATGAGTATCATATTTTCTCACAAAATCATTAATGTTTTTCCGTACATACATAACGTTACATAATATGTATTGAGAAGCAACAGTTAATATTTTAATTTCTTTAATTTTCTGTCTTAGGGACTATTTAGCTCCTATGTTATAGATTTCGTAAATAGCCCTGTTTTGCAGCACAAATATCGTATTGATAGCGGCCGCATTACCCCACAGCATAATGTCGTAAGACATTATACCGAGAAAATAACTAAAATATACAAGACCGTATCAACGTCGGTAAATAATCTTACTTTCTTAACCACAAACACCGCTGAGCTTAGTCTATCCGCCAATATGGGGGGCCCACTGCAACTTGGCGTCAACAATAAGGCCAAGAAATACAGTAGACTCAACTGGATTCATCGTCTCCCCATTGATAAATACATCAGCTATTACATTTTAACATTAGGCGCGCTAAATTTTACAACTTTTGTTTTTTTATTCTTTAACATAAGATTATTGACACTAAACCAATGTACAATATCAGAGATAGCATTGTTTACATCGTCATACTGTACATAATTTTAAAATCTAAAGAGGTATGATCAGCAAACAATATTATGTCATGTTTGTTCCCTACAAGAAAGGGCAGGTCGTTTATGACTTTATAAGTGTATGCAGCAGTAAGTAGTTGTTACGTATTCTAGTGAAGCAATAAGCCTGAACTACATCTATCAGCATCGATTCGCATTTATGGTTATCTGTAGTAGCTGAATTGTTGTGGACACACTTGTAGACATCGTAAATAAAAGACTGCGATAGATGGCTATTGTATGCATTCAGCTGCTAAAAGATACTATCGTTTTACCACCTTGTCTATATACACTGATTATTGCAATAAGCTGCGTTAACATACTTTCGCATTCTGATGCGTCCGTTCTCTTCCATATCCGTTGATGGTCGTGAGTTCAAATGACCAAACACGAAGCGATGCTGACAGGTGTATTTCAAGCCTTATCGTATATTAGTTTCCGCCCGCTGCTTCGCCCGCGTATTGGGGAGGGGGAGTGGTTTGTCCTTTTCTGTAACCCAGACAACATGTTTTTCATATATGTAGGTGGACGTGCATGGGGGCCACCTGATGGTAAGTGGTCACCAACGCCCATAGACAATGGCATTGTAAGAAATGTTAACCATCGCTTACATTGCCAATGCGCCACCAACTTTAGGAACTAAGATGTTATGTCCCTTGTGCCTACGTGTGCGTAATTACACTGGCTCACTCACCCTTCAAACCGGAACACAACAATACAAAGTACTGCTGTTTTGCAATAGAATATCTGATGAGTGGGTGGTACCTACCCAGACGAGCTTGCACAAAGCTCTACCACCGAGTGATAATTGATTGAGAAGTTAAGACTTAAAAGCAAAAGAAACTAACAGACAAACTCATTTTCGCATTTATAATACTAGTAACAATAACCTCTCGTTGCTCGGCGGCAGTGGGGCGCCAGCGCGACGCCGGACGACGACAGCGAAGCGGAGGGCGAGGAGATGACGCCGCTGGAGCCGGGGAAGCGGCCGCTGCCATAACTAGCACTGCAACGCGCGTCTCACTACTTTACATACTATGTGTTATGTGAGGATGTTTTAATATAATATATGATCTCTTATATATAAATATTGTGTTTATTCATTTTCTTTATAATATGAGAAATAACCTTTGTTACAAAGGTGGGTTACATTCGTGGGTACCATTACCGCACAAGTCATATCGCATGAATGTTCGTATTGAATGAGTTCAATGTTATCTGACACTCTAAATAGTTAAGGGTATTAAATAAAAATAAACAAGTGATTTCATGAACATAGATCTAGTCTAGTAGCAGAACGTGTATGTTTACCGAGATGTGATGATCGAGAAGATAAGTCGTTCACTAAATGTCAAGGCGGTGTAGTGCTCACGCACGAGACATGCATATTCCTAAAATATACCTACATGACTGTGTAAAAATTGAAGTAATAAAATATGTATTATTGTCACTTGAGTCTTTTGTCTTATTTATCTACCAATTTACTATACACACGTATAATACCCTACTCACAGGTAGCCTTGGGGATTGGAACTAATCAACGATATAAACATGAAACCATAGACAATATAATATGTTTTATTGATTTGACATAATATGCCTAACAATAAAAAGTACGATTTTTTTCATTTCACTCATTTTTTCTTCTGATTTATAAAATTAAAATAAAAAAAAATAATTAATTAAAAATTAATTAATTTCATCCTTAACTATTCATACTCCGTCTCGCTTGCCCCGACTTAGAGCCTTCAACTTCTTCCATATACATACATATAAAACCAACCTCGGACATCATTCTGGTATACCTCGAATATGTAGAAAATACAATGAGCTTGCAAAAAGCAACAATTTGGATATTGCCGATAATATAAATAAATTAAAAAAAAAAAACTTAAGGAATATTCAATATAAAATAACGTCCATTAATTTATTCATTCTATTTGTTGTTAGTATATTTTAGTATTATTATATAACTTATTTTTTAGTTTTTCAAATTTAATTCTTAACTTTAGTTATTTAAGATAAGAAGATTTGTAGTGTGTTTCTTTTTTAGTTCGTTTAGTAATTTGTAGTCATTAATTTTAATGTTACTGTAATAGCTGTTACTTAGTTACATAAGATGGATGCTGTGGTTTCCTGTAACTGAGGGAGCACATCGATTTGTAACTAGCATAATTTATTTAAGCATGTCATGTGTATTCCCTGTTGGAGATCCTAATAAAAAAAAAAAACACGATTAAACACTTGTTATTTATCAATCTTTAAACTAGAATTATCAGTCCAAATTTAAAAATGCGAGACAAAAAACGATATTATTCAAATATTTTATTGAGATTTTTTTTTCACTAAAATGCCTTAAAAACGTAAGCGTTTTGTTAGCTCTCCAAAAATGCATGACAACTAGGAACTTATTTCAAAGAAACTGAAAAAAAAATGATCACAAAGGAACCAGACTGAAATTCGTATTCGAACTAAACTTAAAATCACTGTTTGAATATCATCCAAATAGATTTAATGCGTACCTACGCCAATGCAGGAAAAAAACTGGCAGGTTAAGAAAAAAAAAAACAGAGTTTTTAAAGTGTTATTTTTTCAAAAACTTTTCACGCGTGCCTTGGTTTTGTTTTACAAATTAGCGTCGTGTTTTTTGAAGTCAATACACTCACGATTGTAGGTTGATTTTTAATTTTAATTGAAATATGGAAGACCTTCATCAAAATGAACAGCGTATGTTTCAAAAGTACACAAATGAAGAATACGCCGATATTTTGTGTTGTTACGGCTTTTGCAACTGTAACAGTAAAGCTGTCCGTCAAGATTATTCGCGTCGGTTTCCTAATCGCCGGTTACCCCATGTATCAGTTTTAATTTCAGAAACTAGTATAGGGTATGCGTAGGTAAAGATGCTCACGGAAGGTAAAGATGCCACCTTTGACGGTACTCTACAAAACATGACCCAATATAATGGTGGTAAGAGTGCTAGAAGCATATCCCTACTGAATCGCAATCTCTAATTCTCCTGGACAAATTCTACTAACAAAATGTCACTTTATCGCAATCGAATAGAAACGAAATCGTTGCCGTTTATCCGTTTTCCTATTCTTTAATTTAATTATCGACTATAGACTGTATAGACATAATACTTAACTATTAAATTTGATTTAAAGGTACGGTATATGTAACATTATATCGGTTCGTTTCCAATTCGAATAAATAAAGATTAGTTGGATCGGAAATGAATCGGGTTACGTTCCCGATCCCGTAATCGTTATAGATTAGTAGAATTCAGCCCCTGATGAAAAATGAACCAGCCTCCTATCGATCACATTATGTCATGTCTTTACATTTATTACCTACCCCAAGGTCCAAGGGCTGCAACTGCAAACTGAACAAATATATAATATGGAACCTGTAACGATTTTCTTTCTATTTCCGTATTTGGTTTGAAAAATATGAACGACATAGTTATTAAAAAGAATATGAAATTCAAATTTGTCAATAGTCTACAGCGCAACTATTTTTATAGTAATACAAGCAATTGACCCGCGGCTTTGCCCGCGTCGTAATCGAAAATCCACGTAAACGGTATAAAATATAATTACCATTTTGGGCAGCTTTGATAAAGCTTGAAGAAGTAACAAATACACACATAACCTTCCGTATTCATGATTATTAATATTAAATAATTAAAGAAAAATAATTTATTGAATTATTGTACGGCCTCTTTATATACTACATTACGTTTAGTATTTTCAATTGCTATGACCGATATAATTGGCATGACTTAAGCATGAACTTGAACATGTTTCGTATAATTGCCCTGGGTCAAGCAGTGAGTAATAGAAAAAAATTATAACTCTTCTAATCTAATTAAACTATTAATAAGGTTAAGACTAAACAATTAGTGCTAAGTTTAATAATATATATAATTATATCTATCTATTAATGAAAAATTTATATATATATATGAAATCTAAGAACTAGAAGATAACCTTATTAAATAAATTAAATTAAATAATGGCAAAAATAACAGATGTACTAAAAAATCTTTGATCATACATCTATACATATATATGCTAATGACATGAAAATATTCAGAGCTATTGCTAAGTCTTCGGATTGTAGCTTGTTGCAAAATGATCTTTATAAGTTGTATAGTTATTGTAACGAAAACTCACTGAAAATAAATATTAATAAATGTCGCATTATTTCTTTTACACGAAAGCCAAATCCAATATTTTTTAATTATAAATTGAATAGTGACACTATTACACGAGTGACGGAGGTGAGAGACTTGGGGATATATCTAGACAGCAAATTAACATTCAAATTCCATATAGATTATATAGTTGCAAAGGCATATCGAATGCTTGGTTTTATACTCAGAGTTAGTAAAGATTTTAGAAATGACACAACCCTTATCCTATTATACAATTGATACAATAGAAAAAATTCAACATAAATTTATTAAATATCTTAATTTTAAATGTTTCACATTGGATGTAAATCCGCCTAAAATGACTTCTCTATTGGATCGTCGAATACTGCGAGATCAAAGTTTTTTATATAAAGTAATACATAATTTAAATGACAGTCCTTTTCTTTTGAGCAAAATTTGTTTTAGATGTACAAAACTGAACACACGCAATAATGCCTTATTTCATTTACCCTCTACTCGAACAAAGTATGCTCGAAATGAATTTATTTATCGCTCTTGTAAGAATTACAATAGGACATGTTTTCTTCTTCGCTCAATACATTTAAAAGAAAAGTTAGTACTATGCATTTGTGAATTTAGTCATTGTGTTATATATATGTTTTTTCTTTTTTTTTTTTTTGCTGTTTTTCAACTTTTTGAGTCTTGATAATTAATATTAATAATTTATTGAATTGCTTGTTTACTGCTATACATGAATTAGTTTTAGGTGGAAACTTGATTGGTGTGTGTACGGGTTAATTGTTGTATAATGTATGTGGTGTTTACTGTATGTTTCCCAAATAAAAAAATAAAAGAATAAATAAAAAAATAATATACAATATTATGCCATAACAATATACAATTATGAATAAAACTAAACAAGTGAATGCAAACATTATTGAACCCTACAACTAAGAAATAAGTAAGCTTAAAAGTACCTAATAATGTAAATTGTAATATTCTATAAACTAAAACATAAAAATTAAAACAACTTTATAAACGAATGAATAATTGCAATCTTCACACTTCTAGAAGGTCACACTACTCCGGGACATCTGGACGCCGCGGTTCAGAAATTGACTACCGCCATCTATGGGCTAATGGCCGCAACATATATGTATTATAACAACAAAAATACGCGCCTGGTACGCACTCTGCTCAGCGTACCAGAAGCGGAGGATCCAGATCCAGCAGAACCGATGCCTGCGCCTTATAGTGGGAGCCCAGAGGTACGTCAAGAACGATGTAATACACCGAGACACCAGGACGCCCGCCGCGGAGGAGTTCGTCCGCCACCTCGCACGCAAACTGTTCGCCAGAGCGGACAGCAGCGCGTGCGTGCACCTCCACGGCATTGCACCACTGCATGCTCGACCACCTGAGGGGCGTCCTCTACCTCGGAAGCTGCTACTGTCGTCGACCACCTGCCCCGGCGCGGGCATCGACGACAACGATTTGGAGGACTGATGATAGGACGACGACAACCACCGGACTTGACTTACAAGAAATAGACAATAATAACCACGCTATAAAGACGACCAGCACCAGGCCAAATTAGGCCTTGACCTTCCAGGTCAGAAAGAAACGACCCGGCAGTTAAGGCTGCCAGGTCGTTTCTGGACTCGACTAAGGGCCAGTCAGGAAGAACCCAGAGTCGACAAAAATACGTAGGTACGTGAATTTTCTTTTTTACTTTTGGTAGACTCAACCGACGCCTTAAACACATCCGGGACAGACAGACAGATAAAAATATATATTGTTTTGGTTTTGTGAACTCGCACATAATCATAAACATCATAAATAAAACCTCGCACATAATAAAACCTTCTCCGAAACGAGCTGCATCTTCTGATATGTTCTATGTACATACTAGATGTAGCTAACACAAAAAACGTCTCCTCATTTCTTAGTACCGACGGTTACAGATAGTCATTTAATATTTTTGTGAAAATGTAATTATAGAAATTAAACAAAATAAGTACAACATTAAAACCTAGTCAGCTTATGTAATTCCAAATTTAAAACATACAACTTTATTGACAGTAACATGTAAATTGACGAGTAGCGTCAATTTTACGTCGCTGCAGATGTAACGAAATTTTAGTGTATTGTACTCAAAACAAATATATTTTACCTCTCAAAATGGCATGCAAAAAACCGTTAGGTGAGTTGGAGACTGAATTAACATTACGTAGAAGTAATTAGTTAACTAATAAAGAGTGGTAGTTCCTTTTGCACAACACATAATCAAATTCCTTGGATGAGGAAATCCAACGCCTTATAAGATTCCCTACAATACTAGATTCCTTTAATTTAACAAAGGACAGTCTTTTTTTGTCAAATTATTTACCTACAGGCAGAAACGTTTGCGTTGTTAAACAGTTACCCTCCGTAAAAAAGTCTTAAATTATTACAATAACTAAAGACAGAAGAAGGTTTACTAAATAAAACTCCAATATAAGATTATTCAATAACAGTTCCATTCTGTAACAACAGGGCCCGGTCCGGGCGCGTACAAACTACCAACAACAGTGGGGTTCCCATCACACGACCCGTCTCGCTATCGAAACCCAATGTTCTCTTTCGGGACCAACGCCGGCTTCAGGGTGAAGCAGCTCGGACCCGGACCGGCATATCGGATAGACCGGATCACTCGAGAGGGTCTCATGTCATCACCGGCGTGGAGTTTTGGAGCACGGTAAAAGGATAATAACATATGTATCGTATATATTTTATATTTTGAGGATTTTGAAAAATGTTCTTTTTTTATCAATCAAACATAAAACATAAATTAAATTTTCATTTTACACTTTCAAGCAAGTTTTTATTATTTTTGTTTTTATTTTTTTATTTTGGTATATATTGGAAGACGGGCAAATGGACCACCTGATGTTAAGTGATCTCCACCGCCCATAGACATTGACGATGTAAGAAATATTAACCATTCTTTACATCGCCGAGCCGCGTTAACAATCGAAACGAAGATATTGTATCCCTTGTGCTTGTAATTACGCTTTCTTACTCACCCTTCAAACCGGAACGCAACCATACTAAGTATTGCTGTTTAGCGGTAGAATATCTGATTCGATTGCTTGCACAAAGCGCTACCACCGTGTTACTTCATAAATTTCTTGTTAGCGTTAGGTAAACTACTACCCAATAGTAATAGTTACCGGGAAGAGCTGACTTTTATCAGTTAGTAAACCATTTGGCAAGTCTTTAGACTTACAAATTAATTATGATTGTTCAATTAAAAGTTAAATAAATCTACGGATATAATACAAGAAACTAATGTATCGTTTCTAATATTATATTGTAGATTTTGCCTAGCTAGTTTTAAAGTATAACAATTAATTAAACATTTTAATACTGCTATATGACAATAAGATTAGCTGTGTTGACAAAGAACACTAACTACAACACACAGGTTTCCCACCCGCGCGACACTGCGAACCCCCGGGCCTGGCGCGCACGCTCCGGAGCGCTGTCCGCCGACGCGCGAGCCGCGGGCGCCGCAATACTCGATGGGCGCCCGACTCGGCTTTGCGCTCAAGCGGGCCGGCCCTGCATCTAACGCTTACGCCTTGCGCCTCGGCCCCGGCACCCCAGCATATACGATGGGGGCCCGTGTTGGTTTCAATCTTAAGGCCAAGTCTCCAGGACCAGCTGTCTATTTCCAGAGAGACGCTGATGTGTATAAAACAAGGTTAATATAGCAGCTCTTTAACAAATAATTTTATATAAAATAAACTTTAACGTTGCTTACAAGCTAGGCCAGCAATGTAGATAACATTGCTGGCCTAGCTTGTACGGCTGCAGAGATCCCGGGTTCGAGTCCTAGCCTAGAGTTATGAAGTTACGGGAACAAATTTATATGTACGTTTAAACCCACACCTCATTGCTCATTTTCTGGAAGAGCTCCCTATATATCACCTCATTGCTCATTTTCTGGAAGAGCTCCCTATATATAGGGTTTTCCAATAGGGACGCTTGAAATTTGACAGCTGATTGCGGCCATGTTGTTTGAGTGACAGCTGTCAAATGCAGTGTGTTATATTCATTCCGTCCTCCCAAACCACCATGGCAGGTTACAGTGTCGAGCAGCACGTGCAAATCATAAAATTGTTTTATGAAAATGGGTCTTCAGTTCGAGCAACGTTCCGCGCACTTCGCCCGTTTTACGGTCGCGATGATCGTCCTGCCGAGTCGACTACCCGTCGATTGGTGGACAAATTCGAGTCAACCGGGTCAGTTAACAATCAGCCGGTTCCCGTGCGTCAACGTAACGCGAGATCTGCCGAGAATATCGCCGCTGTGCGCGACAGTGTCCTCGAAAACCCGCGGCAGTCAATTCCGCGTCGCGCACAGGAATTCGGCATTTCGCAGACGACAACTTGGCGAATTTTGCGTTGTGACTTGAGCCTGCACCCGTACAAGATCCAGCTGACCCAAGAGCTCAAGGTTAATGACCATAGACAGCGCCGTGTGTTCGCTGACTGGGCATTAGAGCAGTTGGAAGTTGACGCCGATTTTGGCAAAAAAATCATCTTCAGCGACGAGGCGCATTTTTGGATGAATGGCTATGTCAACAAGCAAAATTGCTGTAGCGACATCTATCTCGCCACATATGAAAACTAAAAACTGACGTACCCTACATCGCGATATTAAAGTTATCCGAGCGATTGAACATATATACAAGAACCCGACAACAACCAGGGGCGGTAGCCCACCAGACCAACACCCGTCTGGTCGGAGGATCCTCTCTTTTCACTCACTTCCTCAAGCTTTCGAGCAACGAGTCATACAGCCAGCCAGCATCCACGACTACTACGGGTATCCTGACCACCAGCATGCAGCGGACGCGCATTCCTGGTCATCACCCACAGTCTTCTCAGCGACCTTGGCACAGCACACTGCACTTCGGCCGGTCAGCAAGCAGAGACGCACTTCTCTCCTGGTCGACGCAGCAGCCAGCCACTACGCAGCACTGCACCACTCCGACTCACTGGAGCATTTGCAGCATCACCCCGACTCACTGGGGCATCACCGCAGACAGTTCCGACTCACCGTGAACTATGCGGCATCTGGTTCCGACTCACTGGAACATTCCACTGGCCCGGCAAACATCACAAGACATATGGACGACTCAACCTGCTATCGACCTCCGGTCTCGGAGGGGAGTGATGTAGCGACATCTATCTCGCCACATATGAAAACTAAAAACTGACGTACCCTACATCGCGATATTAAAGTTATCCGAGCGATTGAACATATATACAAGAACCCGACAACAACCGTCGGGCGGTAGCCCACCAGACAAACACCCGTCTGGTCGGAGGATCCTCCCTTTTCAACGGTCAACTCCAAATTGCCGTATTTGGGACGAGACCAATCCACACGAGGTTCACCAAGTGGCAATGCACCCGCAGAAAGTGACTGTTTGGTGCGGATTTTGGGCCGGAGGCGTGATTGGTCCGTATTTTTTCGAAAACGATAATGGTGTGGCCGTCACCGTCAATGGTGAGCGATACCGGTCGATGATAACCAACTTCTTTTGGCCTGAAATCGAGAATATGGATCTGGACAACATGTGGTTTCAACAGGACGGCGCTACGTGCCACACAGCACACGCTACGATGGAAGTTCTGCACGATCAAGCGCCCTTAATGGAAAACCCTATATTTACCAGCTGCCACTGATTAAGAGTCATTGTCTCAGGTCCCCGCGCTACACGCTGGGAGCTCGGGCAGAGGGCGCGGGGCGCGCCACACGCACTCCCGGCCCCGCCGCCTACCCGCCTCATCTCTACAACACCAAGAAGGTCGCTTATAAATAGTTTCAATTCTATTTAATTGATAAATACTGTATCTATACTATTGTAAGCCCACGACTCAGTCATAGGGACAATTATAATATCAAATCGTTAAGGCCTTTTCAGGAGACAATATTTTTTGTTTAGTGAAAAAAAATTTAACAAACTGGCAATAGGGGTTCCTTTATAAATGTGTAATGGCATAGGTTAGACTACGTCGACACGACTATTTTTATGAAATTGTCTTTCGCATGCCTTTAGTTAGCCCTTTAAAACTTTTACTTCGTTGAAGTATGCAGACTAAATTGCAATTTAATTTTCACACTAACAGTATCGTTATAAGTAATAATTCTTCCGTCTTAACATCTATTACTTTGTATTACGTTGCAGAACCCTTACTCATACTCGTTCGGCACGAAGCACGGCGACTACGCGCCACCCATGATTATTAAGGAGGACACTATGGACTGTCTGTAATAACAAAATTGACTTAGAACAATACCAGTTATGTGTTGGATGAAACAATGGCATCATAGCAGTTTTCTTCAGATTGACTACTTCTTCTTCAGTAGTTGTTATGTAACTTTTGTGTAAAATACGTAACTTTTTTTAAAATATTAATCATTGTAAGTATTAAATGAACGTGTACTTTTTGTTAAGAAAAATTCAGTAATGTTAATATTTCAAACAATAACTATCTGTGTTTTTTGTTTTTGTACCTCGGTGGAGTAATCATGTTTTTAAAAAAAATGCAAAATATAAAGAATTTAAAGTCAACATCTTTATTTACTACTTATATATTAACACTAATCTTAAAGTAATCTGTTACTTCAGGTTTGATTTCAGTAAATTTAAAACAAAATAATTACATAATAAAGTCTCTTCTAGGTACATTATTTTATATATTTTTTATTGTCCACACTAGAACTTGCGCATGGATCGTAGACGGTTATTCCTACGCATGCCGGCGGCGCGCACTCGCAGCCAGTACTGCTTGGTATTAGGGTCCAACTCCTCTATACTTGGAGGTTTGCCAGTATGTAGACTCCATAACCAGTCAGGATACTCGCTGTCTTCCTTTAACTGAAATGATGAATAAAATTGACTTTAATACAAGCCACTGATGGTAGATGACACTGGAGACAATAACTATAACTAAGAAAAAGGATGTAATGACCAAAGTAGAAGCCGAGTAGGAGGATTAATTTTAAATTACATTTTTAACAGTACTTTCTAATCTGGGCTGACTTTTTTAATGGCTAGTTAATTTTTTCCAGAAGTATAACTGTAGGTTGACAATTATTTAACTAAAAAAATTTATTAAAATGTCAAACTAAAACTAATACAAAACATAACTGTTGATTAAAACATTGGCGCTCAATAAAACAAAGAATTTAAAAAATACCCAAAATGAAAACTTAAGCAATCACCTTAACATCCTCTCCAGTGATATAAATATTAGATCCACACACATAATTGACTAATTTTTCTGGGTCAGTCTCCACCGGCAGCTCTTTTTTTTCCATTGCTCCAAGCTTACCTAGTTTTTTCTTACCTTTACCCAAGCCCAGCACACCTGCCAAATATTTAACAATACATAATATTTCACTTTGACATGTTAATATTTTTTATTTATACTTTGACAGTATATATATAAATGACAATAAAGCGAAGCTGCGTGGAAGTAGAATAACAGACGAATGAAGTAATCACTGTTGGACGTCAAAGTATCTAGGGACGGTGGTGGTGGTTATATTAATACCTCTAAAGGATTTTTCATAAATGTACTAATATTTATTATTAATAATTATTGTATCAAATAGAAAGAGATCGTGAATTCTGTCCCATATATGTATTAAATATATATAGAAATTTGAAGAATTGAAGTGATGAAAATATACCTCCGGCGGCAGTGGTAGTTTTCTTAACGGCATGATTTGTTACGTTTGTGTGAAATTTTACAACACACGCTCTATTT
Organism: Nymphalis polychloros; assembly: GCA_905220585.2. Taxonomy (NCBI): domain Eukaryota; kingdom Metazoa; phylum Arthropoda; class Insecta; order Lepidoptera; family Nymphalidae; genus Nymphalis; species Nymphalis polychloros. Next base: position 10,196,049 of record HG992263.1, on the reverse strand, counting down.
ATGTTTGATATGTGCGGCTGATAAACTATCCGAGGCACTACACCTATAGTTTTTTGTAATATGTAGCAAATTTTAGACATTTTGAGTTGTAAAAACAATTTTTAGGTTATTTATTTTGACAATATATTGATAATAATGACATATTGGACTTCACATCTTCACAACGACATTTGCCAGTGTTGTACTATGAATCAAAGTCAAATTGTCTACTGTTATTACTACTATATGGTAAATAAAATAGCATCACATTTACCACAATTCCAACAACATAAAATCTTTGTAAACATTCTTAATCAAAAGGCTTTAATTAATTTTTGCCACGTTCTAGCTCTTTTCAGTGTGCTGAGCCGCCTTTTTCAAATCAAGATGGCAACACTGAGTCAAGTCAAGTGCAGTCAGTCTGTCAGTACTTCTGACAAAGTGACAACTGTTGAATGTTGATTAGATTGATCGTATTTGAAGTTCGAACATTTATATACTGTAAATAAATAAAGATAATTCACTGATGCATAAAATATTTCTTTTACTATAAATTGTTAGAGCCCCATGAGCTAATAATATACGGAATTAAAAAAATACTTCAAAAGATTCTATTTTTGGTGGGTCCTTAACATTTGCGGTAAATACCCGTATTTCAAATGTGAGTCATATAAATGTATATTAAGCAACAAATTATATTTTTTGTATGTAGTGTTTCCTACGAATCGATTAGTATCATGTGAGTCATAGAATCAATAAGTCGTGTACAGTATCTTTCATATTATGTTTGATTCTGAGGAAGAACTCGACGAGGAAATCGAAAAAATATTTAAAGTGAGTCCAATGTCGGTCCCAAAGTTATATATCATATAGTGTATTGGTGTACAGTTAACAAATAGTTTGTGTTCGGCTGTCAGTGCGGTTGCAGCCACCAGTTTGTTTAGGTCTATGATTGAAAATAACAGGCTGTTGGTTGTTTGTTGGCTTGGCCTTCACTTCTTTTACGTGGTGGTTGTGACGCGACTTTGTGTCACTTGATTGTGTATTGTTTAATAATGTGTTAACCTCATTTAGTAAATTGGCCTTGACGCAAGGCTTGAAAAGTCCTCACAGGTATGCAAAGATTAAACTAGACTTTATAGTCAACTCAACTAGATATTACAATAACAATACTTACTAGCAATATAATCTTAGTCACCTCTATTTATCCACACTAGAAATAAAAACGAGTAATTATCCACTGAGTGATAAGTACAATTGAAGAGTTTTAAATATATTTTGTTGATTTGGTCGTTATTTGATAAAAGACTAATGAGGCTGCCTGTGTATTGGGCCCCATCAAGTCAGGGTTACCCATACTTCTGAATCAGCCCTAATATACATAAATATTAATCCTTCTTTCTATTTTATACTTTATTTCATCAGCAGTAAACCCAATAACATTCCATGTGTTGTAATAATGATAGAGGAAGTCATACAAGATTTTCATGTTAGTCTAGTTACAATTTGTCTGCTTTCTTATTCAAAGAGGTTTAGAATATTAACATTGATGTCTCGACTGCGTTCAGTATTCTGTAACCTCATAGTTATTGCTGAGTAGAGAAAACATCTGAGGTCACTCTAAGGTGTAATCGTTGTTTTTAAATAGAATGACAATGTTTCAACAAATTATTAATATTCCTGTATTAAAAATGAGCAACTTTTGACGCACATACTCATAAGCTCACTCTATTATTTGTAAAAAATTTTTTTATCATGTGTTGACTATGAAAAACTTAATTAAATCACTACGAGAGTTATGTCTGCATTTATATTTAATAAACAAAATGTTAAAATGAAAATGTTCGTCTAAACATTTTTCAAAAGATATAAATGTGATCATGTTAGTTTCAAATTGAGCAAACATATGATGCAATCGAATAACTTTATCTAGAGTAGTTTCAATGTTATCAAATGTCGTGTTTTTAACTTTATATAATGTGAGTCGGCTTTTATAATACCCAGCTGTTATTAAACACTAGTGGTTCTACGTTTCGTAATCAAGAAATCTATTTCCCAACATTTGCTTGTGTTGAATCATGAAATGAGAACAAAATATATATAAGTTTGTTTATAATTTAAGGACTTGAAATAAAAAAGGATGGTAGTCCCAATAAAGCTACTTTACACAACACACATTACAAATCTTTTTGGACATATTCATTATTAATTACTGTAATTATATTATAGGTACCTTAATTGCTAATTGCGATGCGAAAATATGTACAGGTAATCCAGAACTGTATGCTATACGTTCTCGACATTCTCGCGAAGTCATGAAGTCTACAATCTATATTAATATTACTTATGTTTAACCAGTGCGATATGAAAAAATCTTATGTGTTCGGCAGCTATTTTATGAGAAGGTACTATTATAAAATAAAGTTTTTTATTATATTTAATATTTGTTTCCAGACACATAACACATACTCAGATATGGATACCAATGTGATAATATACATAGTATTGACCTTCGGGGTGCTGGTGATGTTACTGGGCTGCTGCATGCGCCGGAACGGCGGCCCTCGCTTGAGATCGCAGCCCGATCGTAAGTACTCGCAGTCAGGACTTGACTGCAGCTCACCGCTCGCAACGCTCACAGCTCGTCGGGTAAAGCCCTGAGCTACGAATATAGCTAATCGTTTAGCCACGTAGATGATGTGCGTAACAGTTTACATGGTATGGTATACAATATGAGGTTACGGTGAAAAACAACAAGTTGAGCAAGTAATGCTCTCGTTCGCATAAAGGACCGCCGTTAATGTGGTCACTTGGCCGAGTTTTACGCGCGCTTCCGGACAAAGATGGCATCGCCAGGGTTGACGCCATAAAAACTAAAACAGGGAGTCATCGGATATACGACGGACATTCAATATAATATGGGCGCTGCGACGTCGGCGGGCAGTCCCGCGAGCTGCGAACGCGGCTGACTCGATAGCTTATACAGTTCATAGGAGGTCCTGTACCTGAGACACTATTCATTCTCTTCTTCGTCGGCTGGCACACTACGGGTGGTCTGTTAAAACAAAATTAAATACATGCATTTCAAAATTGCTAAGACTTCTGATGCCTCGGGCGGCAGTTGATTCAGTGATGGACGGGAACTTGTTGTTATTCATCTGCATATAAGTTATCGATTATAGGTAAGAGCACATTAAACAGTAACAGCCTCTGAATGTCTCACTGCTGGGCTAAGGCCTCTTCTCCTCTTTTGAGAAGAAGGTATTTTGGAGCTTATTCCACCACGCTGCTCCAATGCGGATTGGTGGAATACACATGTGACAGAATTTCAGTGAAATTTGACACATGCAGGTTTCCTCACGATGTTTTCCTTCACCGTCAAGCACGAGATGAATTATAATCACAAATTAAGCACATGAAATTTAGTGGTGCTTGCCCGGGTTTGAACCCACGATCATCGGTTAAGATTCACGCGTTCTTACCACTGGGCCATCTCGGCTTCATCAGCACATTAAAGTATTCATTGAAAAATATATATTTTTTGATGTTTTGTGCGTTTTTATTTCATTAATAGGCATACCTACGTCGAGTACGGCGTACTATTTTCAAAAAATGGCTCATTCAAACGAATACCTAGTAGCGGAATATTCGTGACATTTCTACTGCAGATTTACTCGGTCTCTCTTTGTGCAAGCTCGTCTGGGTGGGTACCACCCACTCATCAGATATTCTATCGCAAAACAGCAGTATTTGATATTGTAGTGTCCCGGTTTGAAGGGTGTGCCAGTGTAGTTACAGGCACAAGGGACATAACATCTAGTTCCCAAGGTTGGTGGCGCATTGGCGATGTAAGCGACGGTTAACATTTCTTACAATAGCAATGTCTATGGACGTTGGTGACCACTGATCATCAGATGGACCATATGTACTATTCTACATACAACCACCTATTCTATATAAAAAAAGATTGAAGAGCACTAAGTGCCTTCAGACATTCACGTGTTGGTTTGTAAATGAGATGTCAATTAGTTTTGATTTGTACACGTGTGGTTTAACATAGCAATAAATGTCCCCGCAGCGCCTTCCCGCCCCCCGCCCGGCGCCGCGCCGCACTACCCGCAACAGCAGTACAACCCGCCCCACCCGGGTACGTACACAACGGACAGTATATATGTGTCGATTCATTCGAACGAGAGCGAACCCGTTTGAATTACTGAAACTGTCCACTCGGCACTCGCCCAGTTAATATAAAAACGGAAATAACAAAGAACACATCTAAGCTCATCGTGAGTCAGTGTGAGACACGCTACGTATATAAATACATTTGCGGTTTTGGTCGAGTAGCCTTAATTAGGTCTACGATTATTATTATTGTTATCCTTTATTTAAAAACAACTTCAAAGTAAATTATAAATGACGTAAGTAATGACGTGATAATTCATTGAGCATTTGTTTCCAGGTCCCGTAGTGACGGGAGTGGCGTACCCTGTCGCTCAAGTCGCTACCCCGTACCCCGCTCCGGCGCCCTACCCCACGTACCCGACGGGCATGCCCGTGCCGTCCGTACCCGGCCACTACCCGCAGGGCTTCGCCGCCGGCAGGTATCCCGCGGCCGGGGCGCCCTATCCCACTGCGAGCTATCCCACCGCCCCGAGCGCTCCGGATGCTAGCGGTGAGCTTGACGCACATACGTTGTTAATGAATACGAGATGAGTATGAACACACGCCCTGTAGTGATTGCTTGTGACATTACGATTTAACTCAATGTTTTCCGCCAGTTTTCTTCGGAATAGCAGCTCCCGGCTGGAACACGCAAGGTCGGTCTTAGCGTTCATTACATGGAATCTTACTGAGACTGGAGACACTGGTTCAATATTAACTAACAATTTGAGTATTAGTCGTGATTGTAAATGCTTAATACGAAGGACGTTGGCCCTTTTGTTACATGGAGTTCTAACATTTGTTAATTTACACCTCGCATTCGTACAGTACATTGGATATTATACTTTGAGAAACAACGACATCGTGTGGGCAGTATCCCCCGAGCCCACGCGTGGGCCTAGTCAGGTCTTTCAGTAGTGGCGGTTAACTTTTCATTGTTATTAATTAAATGCTCAGTTTTTCCACTTTTATTTGGCTAACGCAGGGCTACACGATCCGCATTCGTACAAGCTACAAGCTTGCCATTAGACTATACGGCCTAATGACCAACGCCACAATGGTGCGATCACCACTCACCTAGCATGTACTCACTCGAGCACTCGCACTGAACTCATAAACATACATCAAGAACTGTCCTCCAAACTCGTTTGTGATATCATACTACAAACACAATATACGTCTACTTAAGTTATCAAAATGTCTCCGCTAGTTCGAGTCCACATTTTCGATAAACTACTAAAATACTTTCGATATATTTGGACAAATCGGCCATCCGTAACGCTTGTGCGGTAACAGTATACATTCAGTTCGTAGATGACAGCTCACCTCGGGAATGAAACGATATAGACTGGCTACTTTTTTTTATTTATAAACATTTACAAAATTACTTCTTTTTTTAAATTATAAACATTTACAAAATTACTTGTAAAAACTTCCGGTACTTCTCAAGTCCGAACATTCTGTTTTCCGAACCGGCGGTAGTTCTTACTTGGCGGTCAATAAGTGAATGTAATACTTTCACAATGATCGGGTGTTTGAATTCATATAATTAATTACACGAGTGCAATGAGTACTGAATAGTATTCTCATGGAACGCTCGATATCGGTGGAGCGGCCATATTGATTTTTAAACAGTTATTGATGTTAGTGGTTAAAAACGCACAATATTTATTGATCTCTCAGGAAACTGAGGATCGTACAATTCGTACACAGTACTGCAGTATTTAAATTGCTATAATAAATGATTCCATTGATATCATTCGACACTTACTGATAATGAAATGATATCTAACGTTTTGTTCTTTGTTCCGTACCAGTATCACGAACTATATCAATCAAATTAAAAGTATAACCAGCAATAAAAATTGTGAAATTGTTTATAATCTATAAACAATTTTATAATATATAAAGTATTGCTTACAATATGCGCTTCAAAGTTCAAACTACGGGTGGAGCAATACAATGTTAAGCTTTTTATTCTCGATAAATATATAGCCGCCCGGAATTCGGAAGCTAGCAGTGTTTATACTCCCTCACATTGTCTCGTTAGTCTAGAAATTAGTTTATAAAGCCTTAGGCGGGTTTTACACGAGGCCGATAGTCGACACAATCTCACTGATCGTGAGCCGAGCCGGTATCGGCATCGTCTAAATAGACACAATCCACTACATTGGACTGTCGTCAAGCCATTGATCAAACCAATCCATTGAAATATATGATTTCAAATTGTATTTTGATTGGCTTCTCCATTGGTTCCGCGTAATTCGCGCACTCTAAGTTGGAAGCCTTTTTGGAAGCGATCCTTAGCAGGACCGATTAACCCAGGGAGAGTTTACGACATGTCCGGCGACATTCGTCCACGCCGGCTACGAGATAATTATAAACAAACATTAAGCGAATTCAAGTTCAGTGTTGTCTATTATAGATTTACGTTTTCAAACCACTGCGTCTATTAATTGATTTTCATATTATATATTTAGCATCCATAATTGAAATTGATTTTATAAGAATTTCGAATTAGACTTTTTTTTTTAAAACTAAGAACATTAAATCATACAAATTGATGTAAATAAGTCTTAAAAATCAAAATAACACATTTGAACAAATCGCAAGTCGCGCCAATAATGATTTTTTTACTTTACCATTCTGTCAATCAACAAAAATGGCGATTTTAAATTAGCGCGCTTCTTTCTTTTTAACAACGCTGTTGTATGGATCAAGGAATCTCCTAACTATATTATAAGTCAATGATTCATCTGCATGAATAGTTATTGTAATACGGACGGAAACTAGCGATCGTTATCGGGCGCTCGCTGTAGCGAACGACGCTGATGTTCTGTATAATTCGTGAATTTTATAGTTATATTATTTTATAGAACAAGAATCTTTATTGCATACAATTTAAACATTAAAGTCACAGTGCGTGGAGCCTTATCGTGAGGATTAAGAGTATCGTAATACATACAACACACTCGTTGCATATGTTATTTGACACGTACATTCACCGTAAAAAGCACTCCAGATATAAGATATGTACGGTAAAAAAGTATCAATAACAATATAGAAAGAAACTAACTTAAGTGGTGGTAGGGCTTTGTGCAATGTACCACCCACTGGCTCTGCTCTGGCTCTGGGTATGTACCACCCACTCATCAGATATTCTACCGCTAAATAGCAGTACGTTGTATTGTTGTGTTACGGTTTGAAGGGTGAGTTAGCCAGTGTTATTACAGGCACAAGGAACATAACATCTTAGTTCCCAAGGTTGGTGGCGCATTGGTGATGTAAGCGATGGTTACATTTCTTACAATGCCAATGTCTATGGGCGTTGGTGACCACTTACCATCAGGTCGCCCATAAGCTCGTCCCCCTACCTATTCTATAAAAAAAACTAACGCAAAAAGAGATCAGCGCTTTTGGTCAAACAAACAATCTTACATATATGTAACAAAGTGTACACAAGGAAAATCCGTTATCGCGTGTTTTACCACGTCTTACTTGAGCCTTTATTAAGTATACAATTGCTACCTTCATATGTACAGATGGTCCGTACGTTTGTGCGCACGTCACGCGCGTCGCTAGGGCTATTTGTATCTACTACAAAATTGGCGTTTATTATCAATGGCAACATTATATAATGTTGACATAGATTATATAGGTCTGAGTAACTGAGGCCCTCGACTAAAAGTGCATTTATCTTCGTTGTCGTTTATTTTCGTCGTCTCAAGTGGGAATGACCGTCGATATTGTAAAAATCCGACCACGGCTGATTGTTACTTCACAAAAGACTAGAAGTAGACGTAATAGGAGCTGTAACAATATGGCGGGCGGCGGCTATTGTCAGATTATATTCGTGTCGACTGCGCACAGGTAACAATACACGACGTTATTGAGCAAAACTCAGTCAGGTCAATGTTTCTTAAATCACAACGGGCCCCCGGATCACGGGCTGCGAAACACGCTCTACGCTGACCCCTCTTGATGATGCCCTGATAACTGATTTCGGCCACGGCGACCAATCTCAAGTTGCCAACTGTACAAGACATATTACGGTAGTGTGAGTAAACACAGGTGCACTCTCTATTCCCTCATTGTCGTAGTCTGTTGGAACGGCAAATCAAACACGACCGGGAAGAGTTCAGGCACAGACCAGGCCAACAACTTGACGTGCTACGGGGCACGGGAGTGTACATACTTCCAACTTCTAACTTCTAAACGAAAAACCAACTAACTTTTTAGTGATCCGACCTGGGGCTTAAACCCAGACTCTCGGGATCTGCGGCCTTATATCTAGCCACCAGACCGACGAGACAGACCCTTACACACTGCTGGAGTAGTACACTTCCAATTTGCAATGTTCATATAAAAAATCGTAATGTAGCCTATAACACTGCATTGACCTCAAACGGGATTAATCTTACTTAATAATAATAAAATCTAAGTTTTACTCGTGGGATTAATTATATAGGAATTTATGGAATTTGGTATAAAATCGATTATGTCGTGTAATTGAACATTGGGTTTATTTTTAATTAAAAATACATTTGAATGAACGGCCGCGCGGTTGTCGGCTAACATTATAATATCTTTATAATTATTTATAAATAAATAATTATAAAGACATAAATTTATACCTTTTATATGCCTCTCTTACAGTCTTACTGCTAAAGATAATTTTAAATATTAAAATAATTTATTAAGGATTTAAAGATAATTTATTAAGGATTAAGTAATATGATGTCCTGCGCCTGAACTCTTTCCGGTCGTGTCGGATTGCCGTATTATCGGAATAGAGAGTGCGTCTGTGCTTGCGCACACATTTGTGCACTATAATATGTCTTGTGCAGTGCCGCCGTGGCCGAAATCGGAGGACATTATATTATAATATGATGTTGGTGTGCTGCCCGCCGGTATAATGTGCAGTGAGGACTTTGGAACGTTCTGTGGTGTCGTGTGTCACAGCGCCCGACTGCACCGATGTCCGATACTGTCCGCTTATCGTTAGAGCAGAGAGCGCGTCATTGTGCGAGCAGCAATTGTTGCATCACATAGTAAACCGATTAATGCATACGTAGTAGTTCTCCTTCGCTTAAAATTGAGTGTAGGTCTGCTGTGTGTGTATACTTAAAACTTTACGTTTTTAAATAATAAAAAAACTAACACGTTTTATCTGTTTCGGATATCTCGGTCGATCTATCTCAGGAAGCCTCTTTAATTCCCTAATACGACTAAACGCCAGACGCGATTCTGGATATTTCACGATATTACAACAATCACTATAAATAGGGTCTGTCACATGAGGGAATCATATAGAAAATTCGATCACTTGCTCCGAAGCTATGTCGTTTCATTTGCAAAATTCGTTAAATACATTCGAATACATACCAGTTAATACCAAACACATACTGTATTTGTTATCGACTCGACGTCCACGGATCGACACAGCGTGTTCGCCTCCGCAAATAAACAATAAACACGTCGTTTAGAACATAACAACACCAATGTAATTCATCTCATTATAATCATTTGTAATTGATAGGATAATATTAACGTCCTTTAACGAACCGTTATTTAAGAGAACATCTCCAAAGGAATACCGGTCTCCTCTTTCTTTCTCTCTTCTTTTATTTACGGAATGTATATAATATATAACATGTGCGAGTAACAGAGTGTCGTGTCGTGTGGTTGCAGCGATGCCGCCGACGTACGAGCAGGCGGTGTGCGCGCGGCCCTACGCGCCGCAGTAGGCGGCGCGACGAGGATAATGCTCTACTTTATGTTTTAATCACAGGAGTATAACATGTTTTGGTGCGATTCTATGCTATTTCACTGTCCTCTATATTGATTTTAATTAAAATATTTGCATAACCCCATAAAGAAAGGTTTACAACTGGCGATGGTCTCACACGTAGACGAAACATATAAGTACAGTGTAATGTTAAAACTACTTTGAAGATTAGGTAAAAAGTAGTTGGTCCGCCCCGCCGCGCCCCGTGCGACCACCAACGCATACACTAAGTGTAATGTATTGTTATAAGTGACTACAGTGGTGTGTCACGCTGTACTAGAATGTTGTCGTGGTTTTTGTTATTAATCTCGTGGTACTGATGGCGTGTCTTCTGTCAACAATCGATAAACATAATAACGTCGTACGTGTAGTTCATACAGAACGTACGGCATAAGAGCTTTCTCCCATTTATAAATCTTTCTTATTGTGACGTGTTTCAGAATATTATTGTAAATTCCATTCAATGCGAACACATACACACAAGTTTTGTATATACTTCGATGCTATTTCTCGTTATTCTATTACCGAAGAATTATTATACTTAATTGATTTTTAATTGTGTGTATAATATTATATTGTTCCGTTAATTATTATCATTGATATTAGTGTAAAAAAATATAAAGTTGTTATGATTTTCTCTTTATACGAAAACTGTATAAAATGATCACTAGAAAGAGACAAATGTATAGATCATAAGTCCTAATAATATTGAATAATAACATAAGGTTAAGTACATTTAGATTTCGAGGCTTTCGGCTCAACTCGAACGATTTTATCTTCAGTAGTCGAAATGTGAACGCATTCGAACTGGTCTGCGTGTCTACGTGTCGTCGTAGAAGCTCGTCGCTCGAACTCTCGATACATCGAGCGATACGTTTAGAAATATATTATTAACGGCCGAATTCTGAAACGTCACTTAAATATTAAATGCATAATAATTATTGGAAACGCCGTTAATTTACAATTTCCCATACTAATTTAGGAGCTTCTCAATGTTAGGTAGCGTTTAACTTTGAGGGACGTTTCAGTATTCGGCCGTAAGTATAACAATATTTGTGTTTTTTCAAATAATGTTATTGCATTAACTTGAGAATTTATATTTCTTTCAAAGTGAATGGAAAAAGCAGGGTTATTTTGATTTTGCGTTATTTTTTGACTATTTTTTCTGTAAAACTTGAAGCGATGTTGTGCTAATTTTGTAAATGTTTTGATTCTTTGAACAAATTGTTTATAACGATAGTTCGTAAGACTGAAATGGATTGTATATCTTAATATTGTAGATTACGATTGAAACGTCACAGTTCAATATCCGACTCGAGGCTCGTGCTGCGCTTTATTTCGTAATAAACTAAGAAAATGTAATATATTGAGCGCTCAAACATTCCTCTCGACTCATAGATAATTTTATGTGAAATAGTGTTTAGTTACGAACAACCGCATATTCCTCAGCTTCTCATGAAGAGACTCGTACACTACACGTGTATAGTGCCCGTCAATAAATATTGCACATCGATCCTTACCACAAACTAAAGACAGCATTTATATAAATCATTGGTGTATTTTATTAAATTACACAGAAACTCATAATTGTTTTACAATCCCTAATAGATACCGGACTGTTAGTGTATTGTGCGACAGAGATAACGCTCTACGAAGCCGAAATTAGTCGATTGTCTCGTTTCAAAGATCGATGTGCAATATTTATTGACGGGCACCATAGTGTAACGGACACGTGAGTCGTGACGCACATCACACGCACCGCTACAAGTGATCGGTCGTATTGGCGTCGCACACGTCATCACTGAGTGTAACGTCGACACTGTTTGTCTAGTCGTGCCTGTGATGTCACCTGGTCAGCTGTTTGTTACACTCGCGAACACTCGTTACATATGTACCTATTTGTCATGTCATGTCATTATTTACTGTAAATAATGCGTTATTTGTTATTCATTTAAAGATATATTATATCATTTAACGTGAGTCGAAATGTGGTTTTATTATTATATATTTTGTCACTGCATCTAACTATAATAAAATATTAATATTTCTTATATATGTAATATAGATAAAACTGATACATTATTATGAATTAGACGTTGATATTTACGTAATTATTGTACAAGTCCACAGTTGCCAAAGTATATAAAATAAAAAATAAAACACAAATATGTCAGGCCGAGAACGATGGTGCTCACAAAGTATTCGCAAACCCAGCGAGGCTACAGATCTACGCGGCGTGTCTAAATCATATCATCGCTCGTTATCAACGCCGCTCATTTCTCGGGACTGTTTAAGTGTTTACCGACTTAATACTTTAATTATTTTTAACTCATATCATTCAATGTTGTTTACATTCAACGGTCGCCTTGCGCAGACGGTGAAGTGTAAACATGGCCCAGGGGCCGCATTGTCAGTGTATGGAGTGTCTCCACTCTTGCGGTGCCGGTGTATACGGCCGATGTTAGACATAGATGGTCTGATTGTTCAACTGTCATCCTGAAAATAATAAGAAATAAAACTTAAGAAGAACAGGCCAGTTTTTTTTTTAATTAAATCTAATAATTCTGTAATTAACGATAATTTATACAAAATAACGTGAAGATGCGCACGATAACGAGCCCGTGGTATCACTTAACGTCGGGGTTAACAGATATCAAAGCAAACGCCGTGTACATCCTGTTAATGAACATTAAGACTACTATTGTAAACAATTTACCGAATATATGAAAAATATTATTTATTTATGTAGAAAAAGGAAAATATTTTGCAGCTTAAATGAAAACCACAGGTAACGAATATATGTCCCTTATCTGTGGTTTTTTTTAATTTAAATTGTTACCAAATGTCGCCATGAATGTCCGAAGTATTGGTATTTGATTAATATTGATGTAATAGAGTCAGTATTGTATTTACACGTAATTTTAACCTGATGAGTCGCCACACGTCCCCACGTGCCGGCGTCGGCGTCGCGCGACTAGTGTGTACCACCTGTATCATACAATGTGTAGTAGATTGGTGCATTTCTGTAATTTACTTCAACGACTGAGAGTTTATTTTGTAATTAAATATTTTTTCTTGAACGCAAGACTTTTATTTCGCGGTCATTGTACAGTTCAGTCCCGTCAGCTCCAGCCAGCCTTCCTTCCTATGTTCTCAGTTATTTCCTTATTCTGTGAAACGCGCTCCTCACATTCCTTAAAGTACAAACGCCACGCCGCTCCAGCCCATAAAGATTAGTGGACTCAATATATTTCATCACCGGCAAGTTGTATACATATTTCAATAATAACTGTATCTAGTGGCACTTAACTTTCCGTATTGGTTAAATACGGATGATTACGGGATAAAATTCGGGTAAGCACACTAAACTTTTATATGCTAAATTTTTTTTTTAATGCGTGGTTAGGCGGACGAGCATACGGGTCACCTGATGGTAAGTGGTCACCTACGCCCATAGACATTGGCATTTTTTCTTACAATCTAACCACTGCTTACACCGCCAATGCGCCACCAACCTTGGGAACTAAGATGCTATGTCCCTTGTGCCTGTAATTACACTGGCTCACTCACCCGTCATACCGGAACACAATAATACCAAGTACTGCTGTTTTGCGATAGAATATCTGATGAGTGGGTGGTACCCACCCAGACGAGCTTGCACAAAGCCCTACCACCAATTTAACCCAATTTGTGTTTAATTCATCGAAATTTGTGGAGCTTATTCCATCATTCCATTCTGGTTTAAGTCATCCTAAACCAGCAGTGGGACTTTAAAAGGCTTTTACTGTACCATTTTTTATATGTACAATACATAAAGAGTAAGTAAGTTTTTAGCAAATATTAGGTCCTTTCATATGAAATTGGCGTTTTGTACGGGTGGAATATAAAGTCATTTTTTTTTGTAAAATATATTTAATTAATCAAAGTATGCACCGTTGTTATCTATGCACTTTTCCATCTCATAGGTTGAATAAAATTCCGGCAGGCTACTTATACCAAAAAAATAAAACACTTAACAAGTATTATTTAAGCGTCTATTTACTCGTGAAACGATTCTCACAAAAAAATAATTTTTTACATGCCTTATATATACTTACAACTTAACCAAACCATAGCGCGATTCAAAAAGTCGCATAAATCTAACAACGCCATCTAGGCGTCACCGAGGAACTAAATATAATCAACTTATCTAAGGCAAACCATTTACATTTTACAAATAGGTTTATTGGTGTGTATGTTTAATCCGGACATAGGTAGTTCATTGATCCCTTTACTAAAAAAACCATGGGGGCGAGAATCGATAAACTCTTTGAAGGCGGTCTGGACTGCCGCATCGGAGTTGAATTTTATTCCTTGTAAGAAGTTGTCCAAATTTCAGAAAAAATAGTAATCTGTTGGAGCAAGGTCCGGGGAGTACGGTGGATGTCGCAGACATTCCAATTGTAGTTCTAACTTAGTGGTTGTTTGTTGTGCAGTGTGTGGTCTTGCGTTGTCGTGAAGCAGCAGTGGCCTAGAGCGATTGACCAATCTCGGTTGTTTAGCAGCTAGTTCTTCCTTCATGGTTGGCAGTTGCTGACAATAGATATCTGCCGTAATCGTTGTGTCGGTTGAGCACAAGCAAAGTAACATAGCAGTCGACGCGTGTTTGCAAGTTCGATTCACTCAATTCATGAGGTACCCATCGTTCAAGTTTTTTTACTTTCCCGATTTGCTTCAACTGGATTAATACAGTTTTATCACTTACCCCGAAGCCTGCAGCTATCTCTGAAGTGCTTTGTGATGGATCCGCTTCCACAATAGCCTTTAATTCTTCATTTTCCACTTTGGTCTCCGGCCGCCCACGGGGTTGGTTCTGAAGGTCGAAATTTCCAAAATGAAAACGTTGAAACCAAAAACGTACCGTGCTTTATTTTGCGACACCTGCGCCGTACACATCATTAATCCTTCGAGCTGCTTCTGCAGCACTGGTGCCACGGTAGAACTCGTACTCGTAAATATACCGATATTTCAAGTTTTCCATTGTGCGGTAATAAGCGACGCCAAAGAAAAAAATAATGAAGAAAAAACAAATGAATGACTGTTTTCAAAACTCAAATGTACCAGCTAAATGAATTTATAAATTTGAATTTGAAATTCTTAACCAAAGAGGAGATATTTCAGATCAAAGTGGTCAGTACGACAAAACGCTAATTTTATATGTAAGGACCTAATATTAACACACTATGCTGTCAGATCCTAAACTTGGTATTAACGTAATTTATTCAGTACATCGAATATCTTAAATAAGTGTTGAGTAAGTGAATTTATCTTTCGTGTTGTCTCAACTTGGCCGGTGTCTAGTATTTTTTACTTTAGCTCGACAACTTACAGATCAGTTTTGTTGACCCAATTTATAATTATTCGCCTACAAATAAGAGATGTGACTACTGTTGTACTTGTACAGCCAAATCGTGTGAGTCATCTGTTAAATCAATGCAAAATATGGCGCACTGCATTCATATTTATGTATATTCGCCTTAAGAACTACATTTGTAGATTAATACTTCATATATTTTATGAGATTCGCTAGACTTTATATTTAAGAATAAGAAAACATTTATTCAGGACAAACAAAGATTGCAAACATAAAGTTACAATAAATGTGTGGAAAACTCTATATAGTTTAGTTCATTAGTTAATTAAACATTAACTAATAAATATAACAAAACAAAAAAAATAAGACGTCCAATTTACCAAAATACATAAATAAACACAATCTTAACTTGTTGCGACGTCTGCAACCGAGATGTGTTCTGAAAAGGTGTACCTACCATTCAGCTTTTATGTTGGGCCCAACGAAACCGACGCTAGTGCCGTGACAAAGTAATTAATAAATAATTATAGTTATTTTAAAATAACAATAAATAAGTATTTCAATTTTATGTCATCACCAGTTCGTTACTACAAACTTGTGTCATTATCGGATACCTAATCCATTCAATTCAAATTACCACCAGCAGCACCACCGGTGCAGAAAGACCAATATTTTTTTATGTAAATATGTAATACTTTACTGTTTTATCTGAATAAAGTTTTCTCTTTCTTTCTGTCTATTATTACATCAGAATAATCGGCGATAGAAATACATCTATTTTATTATTTTTAAAATTTTTAGTCTTGTTTATCGCTTAATGCACACGTACAAATTGCTATTAGCCTACCCGACATAAGCCGTACTCATACAGCCGCTTAGCTGAGAGAAAACAAAGAGTTGTTTTGTTGCAGAAGAGCTAAAAATATTTTAGGAATTAATAAAAACTATTAGTGTCCTAAATTAATCAGAAAACATAACTGTTTTTGTAAGGTTTATACTAAATATATAATAATAAATTGATGTCTCTCCTGATTCAGTTTCTGAGTTCGTTGTCCCCTGTTAGTGCTTTCAGCGACGTTTTCCTCGGCCGGCTGATGATCCATGGTGCGTGCTGCGCATGCGTCCCTCGCCGGCGACTTCTTGACGCCGTATCTTCCTTAACCACATGTAGGGGTTGGTACAACTACATATAACAATGTTAAAAATAAAAAATAATACTCGCTATTTGCGTACGACTTCGCTTCAGTTTCCTTCATATACCGTCCACGGCTTAGTCGTGACTCGTGATAAGCTAAATAAGGATGTTCTATCATCCGCATTTTCTCCGCACGGTTCAACGCGTGCCAAGATGTTTACAGAGTTAGTGATTTGCAATTTGGGTGTGTAGTTATGTATGTATTACATTTGATCTTGCTAAACGCAACCAAATGGTTGCGAATGTGAAATGTTCGTACAAAAAAACTTGAAGATACAATTTCGATTTACGCCGTCGAGTTCATTCATAATTGTACCGACAAAATATTAAAGTCGTGTCGAATGTTTCGGTTTTAAGAGAGAATATAACAACATGCACACGGTATATTTATGTACATCTCACATTCCATTGTAGAGAGCGCAAAGCCAGTGTTATAGGTGACTTCCGCTTGCTCGAGAGATTAATTTTAATTAATAAGAAAAAAAACTAACAAAAGCAGTGAAAATTTATACTTTGTAAATTTTCAATATAAATTAAATCCGTTAATATTTTGATGTATGCTAATCTGCCAACCCTGTTCACAAGGCGTCGCGGCGCCGGAGCGTCGCTGACAATTGTTGCGCGTCTCGCCGACCCCACTGCCCCCAAAACTTGACACTAAGTCACTCAGCTCTTTAGGAGAACACAAATATCTAGCGAGAAGTGTAGCTTGCCTCACAGTACATTAACATAATATTTTGATGATTTGGCATAAATTTAGTGACTTAGTTTTTGTTTTTTTAAATTAACAATAATCTAAAAGAAAATGTATTTTCGAAGTGCAAATATCTGTGAATAACTTGATATGATGTGAGACAAGGAATGACAACGAAATAGTTATGAAGAAACGGAGACAAATGCGCTAGCCGACACGAGGAGCGCACTCGCCGAACTCGTGTGAGTTAATAGCAAACAGTTTCATACATTAGGAAATAAGTTCCAACCGTCCAACAACAAGACCGGCCAGATTATTAGGTTATTGCTTAGTTTGTTCATGACATTAGTATGAATAACTTACACTAAAATAAGTGTTTCATGTTTGTGACTAAATAACTAGAACAGCCCAATTACGACGTATGGCTGATTAGCGGTAGTATATCTAACAAGCCGCTAGGTACCCAGAATTGTACTTACAGTAGTTCAACTCGGGTGATGGGGTCGGTGCGGGGCGCACGTCCGCCCTCGCACACCGCCTACTACGTGGCGCTGGCCGGCGTGCTCACCTTACTGCTGCTGCTGTGCTGCTACTTCATATATTTCTGCATACGTAGAGTTAAAGGTACTAAGCAAACTTAAAGTAACTTCATCGTTAAGTGGCACAGACACCTGCAGTATGACAAAAAGGTAAAGGGATGTTCATACGTTTAAAATTTGGTGTTGGCACAGAGTTGGCGCAGCAGCCGCTCCCGGAGCCGGTGAAGTCGGTTCGACCACCGCCACCCCTGCCGAAGCCTGTCGCTTACCCAGTGCAGCCAGGTCGGTAACACACATACTAAGTCTGTCTATAAGAGTACTATTTTCAGTTTGAACCACTCTGGTAACGCGCGAGAGGCTTTGCCTACGAACCTGTTTCAACGAATTTCGCTCGCATATTAAGATGTGAATTTTACTTGGATGGTATTGAATTTAAATGCCTCAGTCAAAACGAGTTCTGGCCTAGGTGTCCGAGAGAGCGCCACGGCGATGGCCCGACTGTGCCAGCTGCCGCCCACGCACACGGACACCGTGTTCCCGCGCGCAGGCTCGCTGCCCGCGCCTCGTCTCGTGCCGCGCGCGCGTTCGCCCGCCGCGCTCGCGCAGGGCGCCCAGTGAGCGAGGCCCGTCGCGTCGCGTCCATATGAGGATATAGCTGTCAGTATTGTGATTTAGATAGAACCATTAAAACCATATTTATATTGACATTTTTGTAAAAAACGTAGCTTAAAGCGATGAATTAAATTTGGATAAAAATATTTATATTATGAAGTTATATTTACCTTTACTTTTGACCTGATTGTATATTACTTTATATGATTGGAAAATTAATTATTATACACTTAGCACATAATTTTCCGCTATATATCCCTAGTCGTCTTTATGTCTATATACCTCAGAGGAGGGACCATGGTGTAATGGATAATTTTACGATAACTATTTATTATTGCTTAAGAATATTTGAAATGACAAAGCTTAGTGCTTCGTGTTGCTCCGGGTGAAGATTTCTTATTACAAAAGTATTGAAACTTCTTTCGTGTTATTTTGCCAATGAAAATCTATTTTAAACCTCCCGCTGTTGTATCAGAGCACTTCTCAGGTGTGGTAACGATTTCTTCCATCAAAAATACTTTGAAAACCATCAGAAATATGTTGAAATCGTTGAATAATTTTGTTTATTTTTGTAAATTAAACGGAGAATATATTGACAGACTGTATGTAGGATAGTAGTAGCTTTAGCAGGAATGTTTGTAATGTAGGTAGTACATTTAGTTTTGTTAATGAATGTTAGTCGGAGGTGCGCGCGCGCGATGAAGTAGATGGAAGAGGAATATACTAAGGTCGACGTGCATTAAATTCTGATCACGAATTTGCTTTACTTGTTGTAAAATTAGGTACTACCAAAGAGCTATATCAGCTGAACATTGCTATTATGTTTTAAATATTAATTACATATTATTACTATATTATATTTAACATAATGTATTACATATTTTTAAATGATATAGAAATGCAGTAGACGGACGGCTTAAGGATCGCTTTTGTGTCTGGCTTTCACCTAGCTTCTAGCGTTTTTGTCTAGCGACCTGTGATAAATGTATTCACTATGTACTAAGCGTTTTGTATAACTGATCAACTTTATATGAAATATTTACCGCTACGATACCTCTCTATATACCGTCTAGAATAAAAAACACTTTGCTATGAATCAATGTATTATTAAAATGTCTCATGTGCCAAAATGTTTACGCTTATTTATTTATTTTTAAATAAAACGTTTTCAAATATATTATATTGTTTTTTCTTCATCCGTTTCAATTCTTTCATACGTTTACCAATAACTTAATTTAATACTCAAGTATTTGTTTTTATTAATTAGGCTTAAGGCTTAAGACATTTATTTCCTAAAAAGAACAAAGTCCACTTACACTTAGGAAATATCATTAAATAAACATAAGTACCATACCATAAGTTACAAGTCTACATTTTGTGCCAGTAAATATATTTTTAATATGTTTATGAAAGTATTGATTGTATTTGCATTTGTAACGTCTTTTGGTAACGAATTATAAAGCTGTGCTCCTCCAAATAATATAGTTTTTATGCCATACTTAGTTCGGAATTTGGGTAATTCAATTTTATGCCGGTTTCTAGTAAGATGAGAATGGGTTTTAGATTGAAAGGTTTTAGATTTGTTTTCGGCACAGAAAATCATGTATGAAGTTTTAGAGACATTTAGTAAATTGTATTTAAGCCATTCATTTAATATGTTTAAGTCACGTTTTGCCGCTTCTATTAGGGGTTGGATGGATTTGCCAAAATAAAATAGACATGTGTCATCAGCATATAGTGACACTTCACCGGACAGCGAAAGATGACTAATGTCATTTACATACATTATAAAGAGCAAAGGCCCGAGTATGGATCCTTGCGGTATTCTACATGTGAGTCGTAATGGGCCACTTTGAAAGTTACCAATTTTTACTATATGTTGCCGATTTAGGTTATTATACAGTATAGGATTATATTCATGATAAAAGTGCTTGGAGTTAGTATTCGTTAATTTTCATGCAGGATATATACATTGTATATGATTATTTAATCTAATTTTCTGATCGTTAAATAGTGTAACTGTTGAGTGTGTAGTCGGGTCTTCTCGGGATCTCTACTCCGCACCGGCGGCGGCGGTTGCTTTACGTTAAAATTAAAATTGTGAATATCCTCACGTTACATCTCATGGTATCTTCATATCAATACTACATTCACACAAAAAAAAAAATACATAAAACAATGTTATGAACCGCATTTACTAGAAATAGTTACGGACGAACTGATGAATAACTTATTTTCTATTTTAATAACATTAAACTTTACTAACGCTAACTTTTATTATTAGCTCTTAGGTTTCATTACATAATTTTAAAGAGTAACTAATTTCAAAATTGTCTTAAATGCAATAAATATGTACTACGAAACTATTTATTTGAAGTTACCATGACTGACTCCAGATCTGAATTCAAAATGAAAAGCTACTAAACCAATATAATTAAAACGTTTACCACAAAATGCAGTCCTTTTCGGAGAAGGTATTATATGATATTACTGTATACTTAGCTGTTCTTTGAAATTTCACTTCTTTAAATTTTTCACTTTCTTTAAATGTTATTGTGTTGAGCTACAGAGAGCTACACTAAATGAAAACAGAAATCACGCTGTGAACATTCAACTTTATTACATCACAATACAATGTCGACAAAGCAATAATCGTAATACAATCACAAGTAATAGAACGACAAAATTCTCTGATACAAACAAATATTGTATAATGTAAAAAAAAAAATGTCTCTCAATCAAAGTATCTTATAGATTTATCAAAAAGTGAAAACATTTGTTATACATTTGTAAAATATATGTATTCCGTAAAATAATAAACTAGCCCGAACAATTTTATACGGCTAAAGAATTATTAAAGAAAAAAACAAAATCATTTAATGCTCGAAATACATAGGTTACATAGGCTACCTACTCACTCCGTCCATTAATTTAAATAAATATAATCCGAAAGCAATGGGCGTGTGCCTCACATATTTATATTTGGTAATTGACTAGAATCAGAGGTGAATTAAGCTTGCAAGACACCACAACTTTTGAAATTATCAGAAAATAATATCTTCTACTCGCAGAAAAGCGAGCGCGATATCATTAATACACTATTAACAGCTATCGGTAAATTATAAAAATAATCTTATTTCAAAAATATTCTCATTTCTCATTTATATAATTTGCATACATTTATTATAATAATAGTGACTGTCATAAAAGTACCAAATACCAAAATGTCTGGTAAGCTTTTTATTTTACGCTTTCTGTTTCTTTTATATTTTATTGTGAGATATTAAACGCTTACATTTAACGAACTTTATTTATTTTCTTAACAACAAATGAATGTGTATTCCATGTTTAAATGACTAGAGTTTAGATGTTACACAAGTATCATATAACATACATTAGGTATATTATATTTCACTAATATTTTTTAAAAGCTAAATAATATTCACGATAGTATTTGCTTACAGTCTTCTAATTGATTCTACGGGTGTCCGAGTTGAGAAATAGCATTTTAGAACTTCTTCATTATGTTGAAAAAAAATTAAATTAATGAAAAAAAACTTAACTGACAACAATTTAGACTACCGAATTTAGTGAAACTTAAAATGAGTTCAGTTATAACAATATGAGACTTTTGGTTCAAATTTGTATATATTAATCAAACCAGGGACACCCGATGACTAGTAAAGACATGTACAAGACACATATGAGACGCCTATATAGCCGTCTCCTTCCTATCCAAGGAAGCCAACAGCTCGACCTCGTCGTAGGCGGGCGGGGGATCGTCGCAGCCTTCAAGCTCGTAGTCTAGGTCACTCTCTAGAACATTGAATTAAATTAGCAAAAATATATATGTATAAACAAAGGAGCAGAGTCGAGCGAGTGAACACATGGATGTAGTAGGAGCCGCTGGTGCATTTTGTTAAGTGCGTATATTTGGCCCTGCGAAAAATAGAAATCGTTCCGGCGCTGCCGTTCACGGGATATAATATGTTATACTAATTATATCTGCAATTACACTGATCACTCACACTACGAGCCGGAACACAACAATCAATACAGATATTGAATTTTGTTGTAAATATTAGATATTTCAAGGATGTGCCGTGTGGCGGCTCACCGGAGAGCGCGCCGGACTGCGGGCGCAGCACGGGCGCGAGCACGTCGCCGGCGCTGGCGTGGCGCGCGCGCGCCCAGCCCGCCGCGCCCGCGCGCCACACGCCCGCCGCGCCGCTCTCCTCCATGTACGACCCCTCCCACTCGTACCCCACCGCCTCTGGATTGATTTATTTGTAGGCGGTGTATTAATACAAATCCGTCGAAACAGGATAAAATGGAACTTTGCTTAGATATCTTAAATTTTGATACGAGTTATACCTTCGACGCTAAGCATTAAAGCGACCTTATTTAATTTTATCTGAAATATATTTCCAGCGATTGAGTATTTTATGTAAACTTGTCTAACCTACGGAAGGCGGAGGCGCCGGAATGGTATGAGTGTTGTATAAGCTGGAGCGAGATTCGACAGTATGATGCATTGCGCCCGATCGGTCCAGCTCCACATCATCGATGTCGTTTAGCTCAAAGCCAGCCACTTGGAACTCCGCCAGAGGCACCAGAGGCTGTCTATTCCTGCCGATATCCTTGCTCCTAATAGATTCGTTTAGACATTGTTTAGCTTCCTTTGCTTTATACGTTTTCTTAGCCTTATCGTCGGCTTGTATTTCGTTAGTGTTCTCGTTGGGGCTCCTGGTGTCCGTCGCATCGCCGATATAAAAGTTTGTCACACTCTCAGTGGCGTCCGTGTCTTTGATGTCATCGTTCAGTGATTCTTTGTTGAGATCTTTTTTACGGGAAGATTTAATGTTCGTGTAATGTTTCTTGCAGGTTCTAACGACTACTTTGTCTATAGTTTCTTCCAGGGTTTCCTCTTTATCTGATTTATCGGAGACATCGCTCGCGTTGGAGAATTCATTGTCTGACTTTAGGGGTATGTAGAGCTCTTTGGTAGATCGTTCCCAGTCTCTTCTGTGTATGACTTCATCGATGACGCTGGGCGCGGAGTGATAGCGGGCGTCCGGATCAGCTGGCTCCAAATGCGATTTTCTTCTGCACCGAATCTCCTCGTGACTCCTGTGAGAAGACAGAGGTTGTTTCGTGTGACCTAAAAATAAAAATTAGATTTTTCATTTTTGTCATGAATATAAACGTATGTCAACTACATTCGTAAGGTAAAAAAGTAAAATCATAGTAAAATAAAATACGATAAATATACATAAATCCTTAACCGTCTTTTTTTATCGCATAGTTAGTTTGACTCGCATAGGGGCCACCTGATGGTAAGTGGTCACCAACAATAGACAATGGCATTGTAAGAGATGTTAGCCATTGCTTACATCGCCAATGCCCCACCAACCTTAGGTACTAAGATGTTATGTCCCTTGTGCCTGTAATTACACTGGCTCACTCACCCTTCACACCGGAACACAACAATACCAAGAACTGCTCTTTTGCGGTAAAATATCTACTACAAAAGTGTGTATCAACCAAAGTATAAAGTGGCACTGCAGATAACATTGTCTATAGTTTGATAAATAATTAAACAATTTTGAAAAAAAACTGCTAGGGCTTTGTGCCCAGCACCTGTCTAATGAAATGGTTAATCGGATGGACGCGTTCCAATTTGAAGGATGAGTGAGCAAGACCTAGCTGTAAGTTTGGCTTTGTGCGCTCGACTGGATATGTACTACTCATTCATAATATATTCTACGACCAAACAGGATCGCTTAGTATTGTTGTGTTCCGGTTTTTGTAAGCCAGTGTAATTACAGGCACAAGTGACATAACATTTTATTGTTAGTTCACAATGTTGCTCATTGGTGACGTAAGGAATGGTTAATATTCCTTACAGCGCCAACATTTATGGGTAGTCGTGGTCACTCACCACCAAGTGGCCCATCTGCCCGCCCACCTATAGTACAGAAGTAGTAGTAAAGTGAAGGTAGTAATTTAGTTACCAGAGGTGCTGGGCGTGTGTAAGGACACCGCGCTACTTCCAAAGCGTCTCGCGAACAACTCGTTAGAGCGTTGTCGTGAATGTGACTCTGCAATGTACAATAATCAATATGAATGATTTTTTATGGTGAAGGCTTCCTTTCTTGAAGACAAAACTTAGAGTTTGTTCCGCCACACTGCTCCACTATATTTGTATAAGATAGGTTATTGAGGATGCTCAAAATGAAACACAAATTGTTTCTCCGAAAATACAAAGAAACGACATTTAAAGTTCACTAATATCGCCTCCTCTATTATATCTCTTTATTTTTTTATAATATCAAAGTTCAACACAATCTAAACATTATCCGTCATTCTGTCATTCAACCATCAAATGCGCGGCAAACTGACTTTTAGTTACAGATTAAAAACGCGCGGAGCGCAGCAAATTTGGAATAATGAAATGTCATTTCATTACATCTCCCCCCCCTAAGAGCGAAAATTCTAAATAATATAATCTACTATAAACGAAAATTTTAAATAATCTAATCTACTATAAACGAAAATTCTAAATAATATAATCTAGAAGTTATCTTCATATTCGTTTTCTTCTACCTCATCTGCTGTGATAGGTTGTAATTTTGTTATGTGAAATAAAGTTGATTCTGTTTTCCTGTTGCCAGTGTCAATCCTATAAATGGATTTTGATATTTTCTCTATTATCTTGAAAGGGCCTATTTTTAATTCGTCTAATTTTTTTCTATTCAGTCTATTTCCATTTTCTACATATACACTGTCTCCTATCTCAAACTCTTGCATTTTCCTATTTCTATCAAATATTTTCTTATTGTACTTATGGGATTTTATTGTATTCTCTAATGCTAATCTTCTATCAGCAATCCACTTGTCTTCGGTTTCTATTGTTTTAATTTCATTTGGTAGAATACTAACATTTGTTCCGTCCAGTAAATATTTTGGTGCAAAACAATTTCTAGTTTTAATAATCAAATCATCTATTAATGGGAAAGGTTGAGCTTGTGGAACAACAATTTTATTCAGTTCCCTGAAGTCTACACATAAGCGGGATTTTCTATTTTCACCTTTTTTAAATGCCAATGTCACTGGAGCAGCGAAAGGACTGTAGGATTCTTCTATTAAATTATTCTTTAATAACATGGATATTTGCTCTTCGATTTCTAATTTATCTTCTATTGTACATCTGTATGGTCTTTTACTGCAGTATCTATTTGTTAGTAAATCTATGTGAGCTTCATAATCTCTGACTGATCCTATATCATATTTGTCCTTAGCGAAAATTGTTTTATATTCTTTTAATATTTTCTCTATCTCAATTTTCTTTTCATTATCTAAATGGTCTGTCATACTTACAAATTCTTCTGTTTCTATGTGTTCATTAAAATTTATTGCAAATGTTTTTATATTCTTTTCTTCATTTCTGTTATCTTTAGACATTTTTAGATTCTTTAGATCTTTAGAAATTCAACGAAAATTCTGTAGATATTTATTTAAACGTAAATATGGATATTACCCTTTTCTCTATCCTTCAATGTTTGTGTCAGGTATGGTTGGTCTAGATTCACTTCAGCTTAGACGGGAAGCCGCACTTATAAAATTTTACTATTTAATTCTAGTGCATAGGGTGGATAGCACTGCTGTACGTGAATCAATATATTTATATGTTCCCGACAAATATATGCGTGGTGTTGGAAGACGGCAACATAGATTGTTTTGCTATCCACCTATGTGGCATTCTCCCCAAGCTAGCAACAGCCCCACTGCTAGGGCTGTTAAACTTTTAAATGACTTCGTACGTTGTCGAGATGTAGACATATTTTATGATCCCTTTTATACTATGTTCAAACAAATTTATATATTTCAGAATTTTAAAAATTAATTTTGTGGTTCCTAAATAGATTTAAGCTTATTTTGTTTACAAATTTTAATTCTATTTTTGTTTTACTAAAATTTATTTTATTTATCCTTGTAGTATGTTTTGTTAAATTAGTAAGAATAATTAAAAAATGTTTCGTAATTAGTGTAGATATAAGCGACTTGGTGTAAATACTGTAATGCTTATATTTTCAAATAAAGATTATTATTATTATTATTTCATCTATTTTATTTGTTATTTTCTATTTGCAAGTCCTCGTTTTGGGTTAATTTG
The DNA here is from genome assembly GCA_905220585.2 of Nymphalis polychloros. Classification (NCBI taxonomy): domain Eukaryota; kingdom Metazoa; phylum Arthropoda; class Insecta; order Lepidoptera; family Nymphalidae; genus Nymphalis; species Nymphalis polychloros. The sequence goes on along the minus strand of HG992263.1, from coordinate 10,169,552 downwards.
AATTTCTTTATCATATCCAATCCGATTATAAAATCATCAAAATCATCATTTTCTACTATATACACATCCACCTCTTCTTCTATATCAAATATTTTTATTTTTATTGTTATCAAGCCATCTGTTTTTTTCACACCATTAACCGTTTTCATGTATGCTATATTCACATTTTCCGTTTTTTCTTTTAATTTAATCAGTCTTGAATTTATTAAAGAGATCTGTGAGCCTGAATCATAATTGCCGCTCACTTCTAATTTTTTCTCTAATAAAAGTTTGATCTTGATTAATGGTGTACTTACTCGTTTTTTTTCTCAGTGTTTATATCTACTTCAATTATGGAGTTATTATTTACATTCCTGGGTTTAAAAACCTTTTCAGATTCATTTTTATTTTTCTTGAACCAACATGACTCCTCCGGATGATATCTAATTCCTTTGTCCAGAGATTCACAGGTCTTACATGGCTTCTTATCATTAGTTTTATTTTTATAAAGGAATGTACCGCTTTTTATTGTAGTTGAGTTTTTCTTGTACATCATACCTTCATATTTTCTTATCTCATTGAACAAATCAGTAGTGTCATTGAGTTCATCCCTGTTTAATTTATTTAATATAAACCCAGGTAAACCCGTTGCAATAAGATCTATCATTGTTTTAGAGTCTATAGATTTATTTATATCTAGTAGAAGTCTTTCTTTTTTTATAGCGTAATCAATTAGTAGTCCTTCTTTATATCTGAATGCAAGAGCATATGTGACTATATCCCATCCTCGGTTATTAAAAGTTTTTAAAAATTTGTCTTTCCATTCAGTCCACTGTGCATTTATTGTAAGTTTTATGGTCATTGAGCTATACCAATCCAAACAAGATTTTTCTAAAAACAACCTCAATATGTCTATTTTTGTTTCATCTTTTGATATGTTAAAGCGCTCACATTCTTTTTCAAAACTCTCGATCCATTGCATTGCATTAGGATTCTTACTTGTGAATTTTTCAATAATAAATTTCTCTGAAATATGTTTTAGGTTATGTTGATTTTCTTTCTTCGTAGTAGTTTCTATTAATTTTTCCAAGATATATTGCAAATTGTCACTTTTGTCTACTGGTTGTTTTAAGCTCATTTCTTCTAAATATTGATCTAAAAATTGCATATTACCTTCTTCATCTAGATACGTTTTCTTAAGATCTTCATCCAATTTTATCCATATTTTTCTACTTTGATGCCTTTTCTTTATGCTATTTTTTATTTTTGAGAAAGTGTTCATCTTGATAATATATGTATGATGAGTCACCGGTTTCAGCTCCTCAGGTAAAACATAACATTTTCCTTCTTCTGTAGATATCGAGGTTATGGCTAATATATTAGATTTGCCATCATTTGAGGCTATCATCGTAAATTCGAATTGCAGCCGGTCCATTTTAGTTAACGAAAATGTCGTTTTATAAGATAGGTTATTGAGGATGCTCAAAATGAAACACAAATTGTTTCTCCGAAAATACAAAGAAACGACATTTAAAGTTCACTAATATCGCCTCCTCTATTATATCTCTTTATTTTTTTATAATATCAAAGTTCAACATAATCTAAACATTATCCGTCATTCTGTCATTCAACCATCAAATGCGCGGCAAATTGACTTTTAGTTACAGATTAAAAACGCGCGGAGCGCAGCAAATTTGGAATAATGAAATGTCATTTCATTACATTTGTATAACTAATCTTTCGATGTGATGTTTTTCTTTACCTTGAATATTAATTTTATTATAAATCCAAATTAATATATTTGTTTTAATTAAAATCTGTTACCACGACACATTTGCCATATCGTCCATTAAAATAATTCCATTAGAATAAAGTTTCTTTGAACTGAAAATTCATCCCGTCGTTATTAACTAAACAAAAAAGACACACATCGCATTATTATAAAGACATTCATATAGATAAAGCAAAACTTAATCTAAATACAAAATTTGAGACGAAACGTTCGGTCGCTTCCGAGATACGCGAAATAAACTTAGTACACAGTAGACATGCATTTAAAAAAAAAAAAAACGTACCAATTTTACTATTGACTGAATAATTAATTAAAACATTATCTTCTATGTGTTATCAAAAACATATAAGTTCAATAGACAGTAATATAAAGTAATATTATTTAACACACACATACACCCCTACTATATAAGCAAATAACTATATTATTTACCGTTAGATATAACAGGCTTTTGTGGATACTTTTCAGAGCTAGAATCTGTAAAAAAATAATATATTTTCTGGTATATTTGCATAAATACAATATTACATACATATATACATTCAAAACATGCATTAGGTATACATAGTTAAATTAATATCATAACAAAGAATAGGTATTCTATATCGTAGCGTGTTTTGTAAAACAGAAAATAAACAGCAAATAAATAATATTAGCTTACCTGATACACTAAGAATTATACGATTTTTATGATAATTTAGACAGATCTAAAAAAGATAGATAAGATAAAAGGTTTAGAATGTTATTTTATTGGTACAGTGTAAGTTAAGCATTCAGTTTGTGCAGATAAACAAGCAGGATGCAGAGCATGTTCATGTTACCAGAACGGTCGTCGTCGGGCCAGCAACAGAGCCAGCACAGCAGCAGCAGCGGAGCGCACACCTCCGCCGCGAGCACTCCACCCGCGCCGCCCAGCGCTCCCACCCCGATGCCACCCATGCTGCCCTGAAACATGCACATGTTCATAAACATGAATAAAATAACGATTTTCAAACGTATTTGTTCGATATCAGTAACTACTGTTTTTATATAATTATGATGTACCTAACCTTCATTTAAACTATTCGTTTTATTAGAAAAAAAAATTACTTACCTCAGATATCAAAAAAATTCAACTAATATTTATAATTTCTAAATTATAAATATTTATTCATATTTATTTATAATAACATAAACTAGTGAGTTTATTCAACTGTAGTACGAGAATGTATTTGTTACACGAAATACTGTCACTTTTGCGCGCACTATCGATTGTAAAGTTGTGAAAATTTTTCAAATAATTACGATGTATATACTGATAGCGCGCTGTAGTGTGGACTGTGGTGTGTGTGAGACTGAGGGAGGCTGTGCCATTGGTCCAGCTCGTCTGAGATTCAAGACGGCGAGGCCAGTGGCACACTTAGCACAGACTTTTTACAAAAAATCAATTCCTAAAATATATCCTTATAGTATAGTATTTTCCTCTTGTTACTTGTAATATTTTTTATGAATAATGTGCATGTCCGATGGTACGAATACTGGTCTATACTATATTATCTACGAGTATCTATACTGTAAGTGTAGGTACCTAAACGTTATTTTTTATTTGCAGAAACGTAAAAAATAATATAATTTAATTAATGAATTTTGATAATGTTTACTAATATAAACAAGAAGGTACCGAAATGACTATGAGGTATATTATATATATATATATATATATATATATATATATATATATATGTCGCATCCGGGTCAATAGTTCGGAATATCAACGATACACAAACGTCAAAGTGACGTGTACAGAGCCTAGATTGGAGAGGGTAAACGTTAATAAAAGAACGTGCACTCTGTATTCGACGATCATTACGATACTATCGGTTGAATAAGCAACACTAGCCTAGGAACTGTACTGTGTATATTGAAAAGTATTTAGAGTCAAGTTGTGTTGTGATTTACCTACACTGTGTAATAAAAATTACTTTGGAACATACGAAGTATTTATTTCTCGCCCGGATCCCTGCTGATGCCCCACAATGAGCGACCGTGAAGATAACGAGTCTCCGACATCAGAAGTGGGATCGGAACCTCATGTGTTCTGATCCGCTCTGCTACCTGTGGTAACGTATTATACGATGGAAAGGATCTGTTCGATTAACGTCTTTGGAGGAATAAAGCATTACCTCCACGCGGGACGCCGCCGCGACCGCGTGTAAGTGATCGTGACTACGGTGGAGCATCTTGACTCTGCGGCCGTGTCTTCGCCGGTGCGTGAGTGCTGCCATGAGCTGCGGTGCTGCGTTGACGACATGAGTGTTGGGTGCGAGGAGGTACATCGCGTTGAAGTTCAATGGTAATGTAAATGGAGTTCGTGACGTGGCGTGCAAGTTTAAAACATAAAGGTCAGTCTTTCACATTCCATTATGATTCAGGTGCTGAGAATTCTCTTATTAAAGAAAGTGTTTCTTGTAAGTTTATGTCACATTAAGAGGTTATTAGTCAGTCAAGTGTTCTCAGCACTGTTTAAATATTTTGTATTTTTGAGATTGATAATAATTTAAATTTTATTGTATGTTTCGCCGGATATGTCTTGATATGCGTAGTGATATCATGACAGGGCGCGAAATATTGTCGCAGGGATTTAGTGTTAATATGATTGCGAAACAATTTAAAATTTCTAAAGTTCATGACGTAAATAATTATTACTCACATGTACCCTCAGCTAATTTAGAAAGTAATGTTTCATCCCATAGTAATGAATACCGGCTTATGAATGATTTTACCGTTATTGATACCGAAGTGTCCCTAACTCATAAAGCAGAAATTGTTACTGCGTTGATTCGTTTTTCGAAATATTTTATTACTGGCTTGGCACAAAATTGCATAACGGGTGAACGTGTGATTCGGTAAATTAATCCTAGTTAGTCCTTTTGGTTGAGATTGATGTTAATTATGAAGTTCAAATTAAAAAGTTGTGATAGAAACTCGAGTAAGGGGGTCTATAGAGACCATATGTGTGCTTACCAGGGGGTGACACACGGCGATCCAAGGGATCTGACCCATGCGTTGGATACGAGCAATGCGATTACTGATCGGCTGGACAACCGGGGCAGCAGATGTCTAACTCGAGAGTTTCTAGAGTCTGGATTTACGAAAGCTGTGTAATGTTGTACTGAGTCGTTTGCAATTTAGTCCGAACGACTGTGATATGTGGCTCTTGCTGTTAGCATAATAAAATTTTATATCCCCTATTGTCTAGTTTGATGTCTTTGTACTTTCCCTTAAAATGTAGTGTGGTCAGGAGTGACCGAGCTAAGTGATACTGCGTGACAAACAATGTTTCAGAGTAACACACGAGGCTGGTGCTTCAGTGTTTCGGGTGCGATACATCAGTCTGCGCACAACTGGTGCTGCTGGCTGAACGATCGCCGGTCAGCTTTCTCCAGCCTGCCGGACGTAGTGCTGGTTACAGAGTGTCACGAGCGTGCAGGCGTGGTCGTCTGTCAAGAGTGCGCGTGCGGCTCGCGTGGCGCTTGGTGCTGAGAGCCGAACGTCACGAGCGCGCAGGCACGCTCACCTTCAGTGCGCGTACGGTGCGTGCGGCTCGTGTGGCGCGCGATGCTGGTGGTGGAGCGTCATGAGCGCACAGGCGTGTTCACCTGATCGAGTCTACGTATGGCGCGCACGGCTGAGTGTAGATCGAAGCCCAAAAACTACAAGCCAAAATCTCCTGTGAAGACTGACGTGGCTTCCACTTCTCATCGTGTAGAAAAATCAACGAGCATTAGATGTTTCAAGTGTGGAGTATTGGGACATGTGGCAAGCCGCTGTACTGCAGGAACTGGCTCCCGCGGTGGCAACACCAGCGCTAGTACATCGGCCGAGCGTCGTGTCGACGTGTGCGTAGTAGAACCTCCTACTGGATACCTTCAACATCGCGGTGAGTCTTATGTTTTTCACTATGATTCTGGTGCTGAGTGATCATTAATAAAGGAAAGTTTGGCTACGAAGCTTAGCGGAAAACGTAGTTGTAATATTGTTTCGTTAACTGGTATTGGCCAAAGCAGTGTAAAATCAACAGAACAAATTTTAGCTAAAGTTATGATTAATGAGCACTCATTAGAATTGTTGTTACATGTTTTACCTGATATTTATTTACGCAGTGACATAATGATTGGTCGTGAAATTTTGAATTTAGGATTTTCGATTGTAATGACGAGTACTAGCTTTCAATTGTTAAAAAATAATGTTGTTAATAGCTGCACTATCCAAAACTCTTGGCCTGATTTTAAATGTATCGATACAGATATACCCTTTGAACATAGATCACAACTTTTAAAGATATTAAATCGTTATTCGCAATATTTTGTAACCGGTATGCCTACTACACGCGTCATGACAGGTGAATTAGAGATACGGTTAAAGGATCCGAGCAAAACGGTTCAAAGACGTCCTTATAGGTTATCGGTTGAGGAACGTAACGTTATGCGAAATAAAGTTGACGAACTTTTACAGGCAAATATAATTAGGCCAAGCTGTTCGCCTTTTGCTAGCCCGGCTTTGTTAGTTAAAAAACAGGACGGGTCCGACAGGATGTGTATTGACTACCGGGAACTGAATGAAAATACCATTTCTGATAGATATCCCCTCCCCATCATTACTGATTTAATATCACGTTTACAAGGAGCCAAATTCTTTACTAAACTCGATTGTGCTAGTGGATTCCATTTAATTCCATGCCATGAGGAGTCAATAGAGCGTACGGCCTTCGTAACTCCTGATGGTCAATATGAATATCTGACTATGCCTTTTGGTTTGAAGAATGCTATAACTGTATTTCAAAGAGCTATCGTAAATGCATTAGGGAACTTGGCACGTGATTACGTCATTGTTTACGTTGATGACGTCATGATTCAGGCTGAATCGGAAGAACAGGGACTTGACAGACTTAATACCGTCCTTGAAGTTCTCACCAAGTCCGGGTTTTCTTTAAATTCTAAAAAATGATCTTTTCTTAAATCTAAAATTGAGTTCTTAGGCTATGAGGTAGAAAACGGTAATGTTAGACTAAATAAGCGAAAAATAGAATCACTCACTGCATTACCACCTCCTGAAACCGTTACGCAATTAAGGCAATTCATAGGATTAGCTTCTTATTTTCGACAATTTGTTGCACAGTTTGCGTGTTTAATGGCTCCACTTTATAGATTAACATCCCTCAAAGGCAATTTCATTTGGAAAACCTGAGCATGATAGGGTTAGGAAAATGCCAGGAGCTAAAGTAGTCATTGATTTAAATGAAAAATGTGATTTACCGATATGTGATACTGAAAAAGTTTCAGAACCTTCAACTGACATTGCTGCAAGTACTCTAGAAGAATGAATGTTGATTTTGTGTTGCGTTTCAGTCACAGGGATGACTGTTGATTTGAGTCACAGGGATGACTGTTGATTTGAGTCACAGGGATGACTGTTGATTTAAAAGTCACAGGGATGACTGTTGATTTGAGAGTCACAGGGATGACTGTTGATTTGTGAGTCACAGGGATGACTATCATTGAACACTTGTAGTCACAGGGTTGACTTAAGTGTACGTGCGTATGTGTCGATTTCACGGTCACAGGGATGACTTAGTTACTGTGTACATGAATTGTACGGGGAGAACTTGCAGCAGTAGTCAATCACTTATTTTCGTTTGTGTAATTTTTCAATGTTGTTATAGAATTTGTGTTTAGAATAGAAATTATTTGATGACACAAGACTTTTATTTCAGTTATTTTAGTAGTGGTCAGATATGGCCGAGCGTGAATGATACTGTGCGGTATTTGCTTTTGTTCCAGATTAACACACGAGGACGCGTGTAACACAGGATGGCCGTGTCGCATCCGGGTCAATAGTTCGGAATATCAACGATACACAAACGTCAAAGTGACGTGTACAGAGCCTAGATTGGAGAGGGTAAACGTTAATAAAAGAACGTGCACTCTGTATTCGACGATCATTACGATACTATCGGTTGAATAAGCAACACTAGCCTAGGAACTGTACTGTGTATATTGAAAAGTATTTAGAGTCAAGTTGTGTTGTGATTTACCTACACTGTGTAATAAAAATTACTTTGGAACATACGAAGTATTTATTTCTCGCCCGGATCCCTGCTGATGCCCCACAATGAGCGACCGTGAAGATAACGAGTCTCCGACATATATATATATATATAGTATGATACTAATGCTATACATATTTCATTTTTACCGAGTTTCTAAAATGGAGTAACTTATATATCCGATACTTATTCTCATCAATGGATGCCTTTCATAGATTTTGTTTTATTTCTCAAGAACAACATCCCATTTCAATTATTTAAGCTGAATTCGATTCATCAAGATAGACAAATCACATAGTTTCTTCTATAGATGCCATCTTGTACATATTTTACTCAAGATTGTAAATTCGCTTTACAAATAAAGCTATCACTTCGGAATGCAAAATGTAGATTATACCGAGAAGACCCGACCACAAACTCATTGGTGTTTCTTTTGTACCGTGTATTGTACAGATGTACAGTAATTAATAAAATACAATACCTACTATTAGTGATTTCTCTCGTTGTGCCGCCGGCGGAGGCTGAAGGCGCCGGAGTGTCGCACTCACATCGATCCTCATTCCGACATCTGCCATCTCTGTCCCCCGTCACCTAACATTTTCCTAACATTGTCCCACTATCTCCATCTCTCTCGCCAACATCTCAATGTCTCTTCATCGTCTTACTCTTATGTAATTAGACTCGTAATATCACTATCCCCAGTCCTAAGACGCCTTCTGACTAATGACATATACGTAACAAATGTATAACATATAATGTATTCTTTCAATATCAAAAATTTAAAATTAAGGTTATTTTTTCAATTGTTAAAGATTTAATGACCAATTTTGTGTCGATGTAATAAGTATTTACTGCTGGTAAGAGTTTGTGCAAGCTGCATAAGGATTGTGCTGCAAAAAGTGCAGGCAGATTTTTGGGGCGGCAAATTTGGGATTTTTGATCCTATTTTTTGTCACGCCACACAAAAAATGAGAGTTTACGTAAGCGGAGGATAGTGAAGAACTAAAAAGTTGGCTTGAGTTCACCTATCAATGTAGGCAGGGAAAGAAAGAAGAAAAATAAATGATGAGATGTAAGCGTTGGTTAACATTTCTTACAAGGCCAATTTCTATGGGCGTTTGTGACCACTTACCATAACGTGGCCCATTTGCTCGTCTGCCTTTCTATCCTAAAAAAAAATAAGAATCTGAAAATAATATAGTTAACGATGTAAAAAAATGATTTGACAAAGAAATGCCAACACTAGTTTTTGACTAAGAAAGATGATTGAGTCTTAAGTGAGGGCATCATATCTACTTATAAAAAAATATAGAAAATATATTATTCGACCATGAACTAAAATGAATAATATTTACACAATATAGTATTGCCCCCTGACTTAAAAGTGTGTGCAAATTTCAGCCTGTAAAGGACCTATTGCTCGGTACTCCATCCATTTGCGTGGATGGATGCAAGTGTCAGAATTACATCCGACACGTGCAAGAAACCCCACGATGTTTAACAGAGCCGGTTGGCGTGATTGGAAGATACGTGCCTTTCGCGCCACCGGTCGTGGGTTCGATTCCCACCCAGGACAGACATTTGTGTGCATGAACATGTATGATTGTCCTGAGTCTGGGTGTAATTATCTATATAAGTATGTATTTACTAAAGAAAAGTAGTATATATAGTATATTAGTTGTCTGGTTTCCATAGTACGAGCTCTGCTTAGTTTGGGATCAGATGGCCGTGTGTGAATAATGTCCCAGGTTATTACTGTGATTTGCCTGACTTGAACACGCAATCTTCGTGTTTTAACTACTGGACTAACTCGGACTGCTTTGGTTGAAGTATTAAAAAAATCAGTTGCTAAGATTAATACATATATAACGATAGTCTTGATCTAATTATTGTAATTGACAATTGATTTCTTTATTTAAAAGAACGTAAATTTGCATTTCACCTAAAAATTAATTATTTATTTAGTTAACCAACAAATGTATTAAAAACTATTTCGATGTGGCTGGTGTGTGAAAATGACCTTCAGTTGAAATTCACAGCTCGCTAAAGCTTTAATTAATATGGATTTCCTGCGAGACCTAAGCGTTGAGGCCAATGTCGAGATTGAAACTTAAACTTACCTTCAATGTGCACCAACTAACGCCCCACTATTACATTAAAAAATACGATTTGTTTTGTTTACGGACAATCGAACTGTCTGCGAGGTGTAATTCAAAAACGTCCATATACAATAAGAAGTCGCGTAAGTTATAGAAAAGACTTTAACGGCTCATCATTCTGAAACGATTAGGATAGATATAGGAATCAGGGATATAACACTAATTGTTCATTTATAATAATAATAATAATGACTCACGGAATGTAGACTCAAAATGACATTGTATACGGTACTAAAACTGCTAAGTTAGCTATTATTTGATACGAATAGTGAATAAATAAACACGATTGACCTCGCAGCATAGCATTAGGGTTTGTTAGCAGGACGTGTCGTCAGTTCGCTTACTTCAGCGAGTTCAACACGAGCGATGTTAATAACGCAGTTGTGTAAGGATCTGGTTCGGCCGCCGGCGTGGGCCGCCACTGCGCCTGCGCGGAGCACCTTCCCAACAGTTACTCGACACCCCGCTTTGCGTTGCACGTATTTTATGTAAAACCTCAACAAAATACACAATAAATATAGTTTTTACCAATCAGTGTAGCTAATATGTGTCATCAGTGATGTGCTTGTCGACAGTTGTTTAGTGTTCGCTCGGTGTCGGCTCGCTCTCGGTGAGTTTTGAGAAATCGTTAATTTGTGCAATCAATGTTTCGTGCAATGGTTAAATGAACATCGTTATTCAATAGTCAATTTGTAAATGAATTGTTCTCGATTCTTCTAATTATAAGTTTGTAGGATTTATTCAGATTGGTTTACAATATTTATTGCACTACCGGCTAGTCATACCACCGTATACCTTTCGTCTTATACGTTAGAATATATCTGTGCTACATAATAGAGGATCGTTACCGGTCTTACTTCTTGTGATTTATTTTGTATATTTATTTACTAATACGTGAACTTCGAAAATTTTAATATATTTAAAAGAAGTTATCAAACTATGAGACGAATAAAACATATCTTAACGTAACAAAATTGGTCGAAATGGCTCCAAATAATATAACTCCAAAATTATTATTTATTCTTGTATGATATAAAGTATTTTAGCTACGTTTCGTCTATATAAATAGTCTTGTTCCGTGGCCAGGTGCTCGTTAATTAGTAGTAACTGGCAGTAACCACTATCCCTGCATTGCAGGGACTTGTTATTCTGTAACAACAAAGTAGATTCAACGCAGAACACGATCGTCAAACGTCAGTAAGTGACATGCGACTAGACAATCTATATATGTAATTACTTATAACATTATATCTGTAATTATAACATTTAAGGATACACTCATGAAAATAGCCTACCACCGTAAGGCGATTTTCAACATCTCGCTTCGTGAGTTTTTACAGGACAAGTTTTTATTGATCTTAGTGTTTTGTATATGAGTCTTTCCTTTCTGTCCGGTTGTATATCGCAGGGAAACAGCTAGATTAATTAAAGTTAGGGACATTGGTATTTTTTTCAATTCGGTTTATACACATGTTTTCGACGCGACCTGATCTAATCCCATTCGGTTACGTTGATGGGTAACTTGATATTGCTAGTCGGTTGGTTTAAGTTGAGGATTAAGATGTAAGCCCCAACTCAAGACAAAATCAAAATTTCGCATAAACAAGAGAGGTTGAATGATTTGATTGTTTGTTATCCATAAACTCTAAAAGTATCGAGTCGATTTTAATAATTATTTAATAATTAGAAAGCTACTTGGTAATATGACTTTGTGCAAGCCCGACTGGATAGTTAGGGGTTGATCCCCTCATCACATGTTCTACTTACTATTGTTGTGTAACATTGGCATATTTTATTTTGGTGATGATAGGATTTTACTCTGTACACTTATAGTAACAAACTGAATTCCGCGAGCACAGCTAGTTCCAAATAAAAGTTTCGTTTATGTTTCTATTCTCTGTGTGTTATAATCTGTGCGTCAATAAATCAGTCAGGATGGTATCAAGTGAAAAGTTAAGTAACAATCGGTAAATGTCCCACTGCTGGACTAAGGCCTCTTCTTCCTTCATTTCTTCTTGCCTTGGCCTTCTTTTCATTTGAGACAAGAGTAAATGCTGAGTTTACATGTTACAGAAGCCGAATACATAACATACTCTGACATTACTCGTTGGTAGAGCTTTATGCAAGCTCGTCTGGGTAGGTCCGACCCACTCATCAGATATTCTATCGCAAAACAGCATTATTGCTGTGTTCTGGTTTGAAGGGTGAGTGAACCAAGGTAATTACAGGCACAAGGGACATAACATCTTAGCTCCCAAGGCGCTTTGGCGATGTAAGCGATGTTTAACATTTCTCACAATGCCATTGTCTATGGGCGTTGGTGACCACTTACCATCTGGAGGCCCATATGCTCGTCCGCCAACCTATACAATAAAAAATAAAAAAGTAAAGTCCTTCCTTAAGGTCGGATCACATGACAGATTGATAAACTTATTTTATGTTTTTCTGCCGGATTAATATTACAACGAATAAACATTACAACAATTGTATATATTTCCTTTGTGCAGATCGCCACATACCTACTAACTTTACGCATTTTTATCATCGATATAATCTTTTAGTTTGTTATCAATTAATTGTTACATAATACTTTAATCTTATATGCACCAGGTAGCTACGCGGCTAATGAATAATTGTCTGTAGGCAGTTGCTCCAAAAACAGCTTTGTAAAATAACAATAATGTCGGAACAAGTTTACAAGACTAAACTATAAAATATAAATCATTGTATCTATAAAGCGAAAATGTATACGTGAAGGTGAAAAGTGTAATTACGTTAATTTTAATTTCACGTAATTCATTTAATTATAAATTATTTTTGCTTATCGTGGATAAAAACTATTTGACAATTATTTCGCTTGTAGTCAGTTATAGTCAGTTTATCCGATTATCCGTGCCGAGGTGGCGTATTGGATAAAACACCCTTCCTATGATTACACCTCTAAGGAGGCTGGGTACCTTTAGTACGGGTAAAAAAGTGAATAGAACACATTGATCTTAACAAATTTTCCAGACGTCAATCCGGATAAGCACCGCTGGGTTTTTAATGTACTGTTCGGCAGTAAAGGAAATATCGCGAGGAATCATGCTTTTAAGTATATGCACTGACACAGCAGCGTGCCACAATAAACTCAAAACTCAAAAAAAAGAAAACTAAACAAACAAATATTCTTCTTAAAAATGGCGGAAACCTTAAAAATTTTAGAATTGAAGAACATATATAATAGAATCTTAAATAAAATATCACAAAATTAATAAATATGTCGGAGGGGTCGGACGTCAACTCGTTATCATACATGGCGAACTTCGAAATAAAAGCCTATTTCGTTCACGTTAATAATCTATTTTCAATATTAAATCACAATAACTTTAAAATATTACAATACGATAACAAGATGGAGGACAATTCAGTTGGTAACGCAGCGAGTTCGTCCAATCGACTGTGTCAACATACGCGGTCCCCGCGCCCACTTCAAAATGACATTTTTCGGACGTCACGTGTTCTTTACGTCATACCGACACAGTGGCGACCTCGCTCAAGCTTCCAGCTTGACGTTGCCGGCTGAATACAATAATTAATCAAAATAATTATCAATCAAACTTCTTGATGCTTCGACACGGCCATCGTGACATGTCACACGTCCTCGTGTGAGGTACCTAAAAACATAAAAGGTTCTGCAGTAAATAAAATTCCACTCGGCCACCCTGGCCCAAATAAGAACTCACAGTTCCTTAGCAAACAAAACACGGCGATAAAGTACCAATCAAATCCATTAACTATCATTCTGAATTAACAAACAGCTTCTGGACAACCTTTAGCTGGCGTCCGATGGCACACACAGATAACTGGTCCGGCGTACGAACACGACATGGACAACCTTACAGCATCCGATAACACCAGGATAACTGAGCCAGCGTCCGAACAAGCCATGGACAACCTCTCAGCATCCGACAATACCAGGATAACCAGGCCGGCGTCCGAACAAGACATGGACAACCTCTTGGCATTCGACAACACATGGATAACCGGGCTGGAGTCCGAACAAGCCATGGACAACCACCCGAAATCCAACTATCGAACCGCGTCTTACCATACTGAGCATTCTTTGTCATGTTTTGTATCGCTTGTGTACCGGTATGCTGAGCACTCTCAGCGAGTCGGACGCTCCCAAGGAGCCGAACACTTTCAGCATGATCGTGATGATGATGATCAGCACGTGCTGATTACTGCAGCACCATGCGACGATCACGCTGCACGCGCCTCACGCACCGTACGCGCTTCACGCGTCGTACGCGCCTTACACGCCTCACGCGCCGTACGCGCCTCACGCGCCGTACGCGCTTTACGCGCCCACACTGACAGGTGACGCTCGGTCACTAGCACTACGCTACGCAAGTAACACCACATCCGGCAGGCTGGAGCGCCTGCTGACTGGATATGGGTCAGCCATCAGCACCAGTGCGCAGAATGATGTATCGCACCCGAAGCACTGAAGCACTATCCTCGTGTGTTACTCTGAAACAATGTTTGTCACACAGTATCACATAGCTCGGTCACTCCTGACCACACATCGATTTCGACCTCACTACATAAGAAAAAGGTCTCGCGACTTTAACTATTAAAAATTTTTAAGAACTAGCTTTTGTCGTAAGGCTAACCGGGCAGTTAACTACAAACTGTACTTCGCCTAAAGCGTCCTGCCAAGAATGATCGTTTCACTCTACAGCGGTCAACATAGACTTTAATACCGACATGAACAATGACGTAAGTGTTAGCTAAATTTAATGAAAACCTGAACCACAGTAACTTTGTGTAAAACTGCGCACCATTAAATCGTGATATTTGGTCTGATATAAGTGGTAATAGATATCGATCGGGTAGTGTATTACTATTAAGTTCACGATAATCAATAGTCAATACACAAACTATCCGAACCGCCCCTTTTCTTAACCAACAGAGCTGGGCTTGCAAACGGCATACTACTCCACATGTGAGTAATAATTGTTTACGTCATGAACTTTAGAAATTTTAAATTATTTCGTGGTCATATTAACACTAAATCTCTGCGACAATATTTCGCGCTCTGCCTTGATAATATCACTACGCAAATAGACATACGGCAACACAACAATAAAATTTCGATTAAATTATTATCAATCTCGAAAATACAAAATATTTTAACAGTGCTGAGAAAACTTGACAGACTGTGACTACGTTCTGCTCAAGTTTCCCACAAAACTTACAAGGAACACTTTCTTTAATAAGAGAACACTCAGCACCTGAATCATAATGGAATGTGAAAGATTGACCTTTGTGTTTTAAACTTCCTTCAGGAGCCAAGTTACTCCACATACGTCACGCTTCGGACTCCATTACCATTGAATTTTAACGCGATGTACCTCTTCGCACCCAATATTTATGTCATTGATGGTTCGTGGCAGCACTCATACCCCGGCGAAGACACGGCCGCGGAGTCCCGATGCTCCTCCATAGTTACGATCACTTCCCGCAGTTGCAGCGGTGCGGGGTCCCGAGTGGAGGTTTCGTTCCTCCGACGACGTTAATCGAGCTAGAATGTGACACATTTGTTTTGTTAAGACTTTATCAGAGTTATGGCTGTTATTAGGCGGCATGTTTCTTAGCTATTATTACGCAAGATCACTCTTAATTAATAATAATCCAAAGCAGGGTTGTTAAATAACGAAATTTTCGCAAGCTAACTTGTGAATTTACTAAAAAACTTATAAATTACGACACACAGTAAGACATAGTGTCTATCGCTTTTAAACAAATTGGAACGCACTCACCAGATCCTTTTCATCGTATAATACGTTACCACAGGTAGCAGAGCGGATCAGAACACATGAGGTTCCGATCCCACTTCTGATGTCGGAGGGGTCGGACGTCAACTCGTTATCATACATGGCGAACTTCGAAATAAAAGCCTATTTCGTTCACGTTAATAATCTATTTTCAATATTAAATCACAATAACTTTAAAATATTACAATACGATAACAAGATGGAGGACAATTCAGTTGGTAACGCAGCAAGTTCGTCCAATCGACTGTGTCATTCAAAATGACATTTTTCGGACGTCACGTGTTCTTTACGTCATACCGACACAGTGGCGACCTCGCTCAAGCTTCCAGCTTGACGTTGCCGGCTGAATACAATAATTAATCAAAATAATTATCAATCAAACTTCTTGATGCTTCGACAAATATATATAACTTCTGCTCTGACTCTGAAAATAAAATAAATGAATTTGACTCATAAACTTACATAAGATAGAGGAATACGTCCCATTGCAGTTGGAAGTACCATTCGGCGACTAGCCTCTAAAATTTGCTGTAATATATTAAGAAGCTAATTAAAAAATAAATTCATGCCTCAACAACTAGGTTTCGGTATACAGGGAGGATGTGAAGCGGCAGTCCATTCTGCTAGAACATTTTTTAGCAAATCCGAAAATTATGAAATTTTCGTCAAAATTGATGTTCGGAATGCGTTCAACTCGGTTGATCGGGGAGCTATGTTAACAGAAATTCAAAAAGAAATTTCAGAAATTTTTGATTATATATGGCAATGTTATGGTTCCCCTTCAAAATTATTGTTTGGCGAACATGAAATTATTTCATCAGTAGGCTGTCAGCAAGGTGACCCACTTGGCCCCGCCATATTTAGTTTGGTTATACAACCAATAATTTCATTATTAATTTCAAAATTAAATTTATGGTACCTCGATGATGGCTCTTTGGGAGGAGATGTTACAACAGTCATTGGGGACTGAAAGACATTTTAAAAAAAATTGAAAACCTTAATTTAAATTACAGTAAATGTGAAGTATATTTTTCAGAAAATATTTCTCTTTCGCAAGAAAATAAAAACAATATTTTAAGTGATTTCAACCTTTTAATCCCCAATATTATTACGGTGCCTAAGCATTTTTTAACTTTACTAGGCGCTCCAATATTTGACGATGCATTTCTTCTCTTAACAAATTCAAAATTAGAAAAGCTTAACCACATTTCGAAACGTTTATTAGACATTAAGCCACATATAGCCATTTTCATTCTTCGGACATGTTTATTTGCCCCAAAATTTATGTATTTATTACGGAGTAGCCCCTTTTGGAAATTTCCCTCTATTACAGCCGCTATTGATGCCTTACTTAAAGACATCGTAGCCAAAATTCTAAATTTACAATTTGATACACGTTCTTGGACACAAGCAACTCTCCCAGTTAAATATGGTATACGATCTACGTCATCTTTGGCGCTCCCAGCTTTCTTGGCCTCTGCTAATGGTTCTATCTCTCTTGTCAGTCGTATATTAAGCATTCCAAGTTTGACTGACGTTGTAGTGGAGGATCTTGCGGAGGCTAGGACAGCTTGGAGTGTTTCTTGTCCTGATGAAGTCTTTCCCTTAGATATAGCTTGTCAGAAGCAGTGGGATTCACCCCGTATTAAGCTTACACACAATTTACTAATGTCCCAGTGTACCACAGATACGGACCGTGCAAGATTGTTATCTGCTTCTGAAAAAGAGTCAGGCCACTGGCTTCAGGCTCTTCCTTCCCAAAATCTAGGGACTGTACTTGATCGGGCAACGATACGCATCGCCGTATGCCTTCGTTTGGGTTTAAAGGTGTGCGAGCCTCATACATGTCCCTGTGGAACCCGTGTGGATCATTTCGGACACCATGGACTCAGCTGCCGCAAAAGCGCTGGCCGTGCATATCGCCATGGATCTCTAAATGACATACTCCGTCGGGCTATGGCCACAGCATCGATTCCTGCTACATTAGAACCGAATGGTTTATGCAGAGATGATGGCAAGAGACCTGATGGAGCAACATTAGTGCCATGGTCGATGGGACGTGTTCTTGTGTTCGATGCAACTTGCGTAGATACTCTGGCAGTATGTCATATTAAGAATACGTCTCGCAAGGCCAGTGCAGCCGCTGAAGCTGCTCAAATACTCAAGCGTCGCAAATATTCATTATTATCAAACGAATATGAATTTGCGGGGCTGGGTTTTGAAACATTAGGTCCATGGTCGTCTGATACTAAAAAAAATATGAAAGACCTCTCCAAGAAACTGGTCCACACTTCTGGTAACCCAAGACCTGTCGCTTATTTAGCCCAAAGGCTGAGTCTAGCGGTGCAGAGAGGCAATAGTGCCAGCGTCTTGGGTACAATGCCACAGGACAATCTTTTAGACGGCGTGTTTTTTCTTTAAAATTTTAATGGGTATTTTATTTTATTTTAGTTTTTTTTATTTAGTTTAGTTTTAGACTAATAATAAATTGTGTCGTTTGTAAAACAAATAATTCAACGACAAATTAAAAATTTAAAACTTCGTTTTCTCTTTTGATGCACTTTCTATTTCAGAGTATACAATATTACTTAATATTCTTAAACACACAAACAGAAGTTATTTGCAAAATGTCATCATCAGTCACCCAGACGGTCTTAACTCCAGACATAGCCCATTAGTCTTGGTTAGTCATTTAGAAACTACCTGGAAAATAATATTACTCTTTACTTCCGTGGGAGGTACCGGTCGTTTAAATTCCATATTTTAATTAGATTCCGTCATAGTGTGAACCGCTTTATTCAATTTTCATTTGTAATTACTGAATTATTTTAAAGTGCTTTCAATCAAGCATAAAAAGCCTAGGGCCTAATATCAAATCACATCGTTTGTTAAACTAAATATAAGAGCAATAGATTCCCGGGGATTAATTATGGTAATACTAATTGTACCCGTAATTCCACTGGTCCAGTAGAATAGAACAACGTATAAATTAGCTTTTACAAGTTGACCTTTGAAAATCAAATCTGTGGGCACTGTATTGATCAGCGCTCAAAAAACATGAGACTATAATCGGTTGTTTGGGCTTGTCAGAACTCGAACTTCGCGATTGTATTGATTTGCGACTCCCAAAATTACTTTATGTATTTATTTATTCGTGTAATGTTCATTTAGGGTAGTGGCAAAAATGAAATATATACCTAAGGTAATTTTAAATGGGCCATTATGAATTGAGCCGTGGCTTTGATGAAGTTATTTATTTAAATAGTAATTTCACCATCGCAGTCAATACAATGAATCAACGAATTTAATTTACAATCAGGTGGCGGTAGTGATGACCACTTACATACGGTGATCAATGAGCGCCTGTCTCGTCCGTTTACTAATTTCTTAAATAAAATTACATTTGAATGTTACTTGTAATAACAGTTTGTTAAGTATACTCAGGGGCCCAATTCTACTAACAAATTGTCACTTTATCGCAATATTTTAGTTTAGCAGAATAGCCCCCAGCGTATGTATTTAGTAATATGGCATAATTGAGCATTAGGGCATTAAGTGGGGCTGCGGGCCTGCCCGCCGCTCGGTAATTTAACTAACACGCCACTTTAACGTAAATAGTGTTGATATTTATCTTAGAAGTAACGTTGTTTCTATTAAAATATTGTGCGTTTTATACGTACAAGTTTTATAAAGTATTTTAATAGAAAGGAAAATTAAATATTCTTGTAATAAGGTCCTCCAGACCGATTTCGGTCACGGCGGCCAATCTCAAGAGAGATTAGCCAACTGCGAGGAGATATTATAGTACACAAGTGTGTGCGCAAACACAGGTGCACTCTCTTTTCCTTAGCTCTCATAATCCGATGGGACGGCAATCCGACACGACCGGAAAGAGTTCAGGCGCCGGACCAACGGCTTAACGTGCTTTCCGAGGCACGGGAGTGTACACACTTCCAACTGCCAGACTCCGGGCTGCAACTGAGAATTTTCTGACAGGAACACCCAATAACTATTTATTGGCCCGACCTGGGAATTGAACCCAGGACCACCGGGTCTGCGGCCTTATATCTAGCCACTAGACCAACGAGACAGTTATTCTATTATATTCTTGTAAGCACAATGCGTTCGATAATAACAATTGCTTACCTTTCCTTGCGACCCTCGATAATAGAGATTAATAGAGATAAAGGTTCTGTATTTGAAGCTAAATACGTCACGTGGCGGCCTGTTATCACGAGAGATCGCTTACCTAGTTTTATTTTATTTGGAAGCTGAGTATTGCTGTTCATGTCGCAGAATTAACATGTTTTCATGCAAAACCAAAAATAATATAGAAAATAAACAGATTTTATTGTTTCCACTGGTCACAAGGGGGAACAGTTCATTTTTTATATCAACAATCGCGATAGGGGGGATAAAGGCTAATAGCATTCTTTTATTTTTTCAACTGACCATATTAATAACTGTGTGCGTTTCGCCTATACTACAAGTCAGTGCTTATTTACTTGGTGATAGAGCTTTGTGCAAGCTCGTCTGGGTAGGTACCACCCACTCATCAGATATTCTACCGCTAAACAGCAGTACTTGGTATTGTTGTGTTCCGGTCTGAAGGGTGAGTGAGCCAGTGTAATTACAGGCACAATAGACATAACATCTTAGTTCTCAAGGTTGGTGGCGCATTGGCGATGTAAACGATGGTTAACATCTCTTACAAAGCCAATGTCTATGGGCGTTGTAGGGTGGCCCATATGATCGTCCGCCTAGCTATGCTATGCTATAAAAAATAATCGAAACAACAGTTCGCTGGAAGTCAGAGGATGCAAGCGACCGTGCCGCCGCCGCCGTTATGGTCGGAACTCGAGCGCTACCGGCGCCGGCGCGGCCGCGTGACTCTGGCTGAGCTCAGCGAGATCACTGCGAGGGCGCACCAGATGCACATGCAGGTAAACAAGGTTGTACCTCTGAAGTATTACTAGATTCCATATAAAATATTATGAGTATACTTTTGATGAGTTACTTCAATCAATCGTATAACATTGTGAGCCCTGTGATTTATTTATTTATTTAAATGCAATTTGGTGATAGTAAAGTTAGCTTGATTTCCTTTAATGTGTAATACGAAGGCAACGTTACGTTACGTTACTGCAGGAGCTGCGTCGGCTCCGCGAGCTGCACGCGCGCCTGGACTGGCCGCGCGTGCAGCACCCCGACATCCTGCTCTACACGCCGAACCAGCTCAGACAACTGATTAGGTTATATTGCATACTATTTCATTACATTAAATTACATGCATTATTTGTTTTCTATAACAATACACAAGTTTAAACATATGTAAATACTCCTCATAAAAGTCGAAGTGCTGGGCCTCCTGTTTTTGCTCAACTATACCTTAACTATATGGCGTTACCCGAACTGTAACGATTATATTCAGAAAAATGTAAAAAAAAATGCTATTCTGTACTGCATTCATATACAATTAAGCTTATTTGTATTGTTTTGTAGACTTGGTAACTCGGCTGACCCGGCGGCGCAACCCACGTTGGGCAGCTCGTGGCGCCCGGGCCCGCTGGGCGCGCCCTGGCACTTGCCGGACCGCGAGGCCTCGGTATTATAACTAATCTCATAAATTATTCAGATTATTTAGGAGAAAATAATTGTAAATATTTTACAATATATAGTAAAATTTAATAATAATATTCTAGTACGAATGATAGATTTTTATTAATATAAAAAAGTGAACTAACGTACCACCTGTAAATGACCACTGGGCTAAAGACTCCTCTCACTTTAAGGAGAAGGAAGAGGACAGGAGGTTTTTAAAAAAGATGCATTATTTTAAATCTTCATTTAAAAAGTCGATTTATAGAACATTTCTAGTTACTGTCATATTATGAGTTAAATATATTAGAAAAAAAATGGAAACAAAATGGGCGATCTACGATACGTAGAGCTAGCCCGAGAACAAATAAAACTTATGAAAGCAAGCTTAACGATGTGGCGCCGTTCCCCGCGCAGGCGGTGCGCGGGCCCGAGCACACGAGCGAGTGGTGGTCGTGGCGCGGCTGGGGCGTGGGCGCGCTGCTGCTGGTGGCGGCGCTGCTGCTCGTGCGCGCCTCCGACCGCTTCTTCACGCGCAGCTACGCGCGCTACGTGAGCTGTACGGGTCGCTCGCACCGAGCTATACTCACTCTTCAGTATAACCGCCTGCTTAGTACAGTGGCCATATGCCTGCAAATCATCAGGTCCAGGATTCGATTTCCGGATTATTGTTGAAAGAAGACGCTGAGCGGTATGTTTAGCTTGCGCAACTAACGTGCACTGAAAGTTCCCCTACGCAGTTGGCCAGTCTTCGTTGAAAATGTTATTGATTGTCAAACTAGAAACTACCACCGAATCGGTATCAATAAAAATATAAATTGATAGCATCAATGTAAATTGCAACGAAAATCTTACATACGAATCTATTAAAAATTTATATCTCTGAAATAAATACTCTTCTGTCTCGCAGCTCGCAGAAGACGCTCTGAAGAGTGGCCGACGCCCAGCGTGCTCGCTACGAGTGGTAAGTATTTTCGTGTTTGAGGGTAGTGTCTTGTTGTTACTGTGTATGGTACTGACCACTCTCAATTTTCCGTAGTACTCACACACATACTTGCAGACCGTCACCCCCTCAACATAGACGCGGAAACATCTCCGAATGAATTCGAAGTTTATCCTTCCGAATCAAGCGACTCCGGCAACGAGGTGATATTCAATGCAGATCTCCCTCCACCGTACTCCGAATGCGCAACCGATGGCAGTAAACACACCAGAGAGGAGCCGCCCCCTCCATACTCCGCCTGCTACGTCGCCTTCTCCAACCCTAAGGATGGGACGCCGTCCGTCAGATTCTTCAACGACCTTCGACAGAGCATGTTCGAGAGCGACGACCCGCCGACCTCGACCCGTTTCATAAACGTTCAGACATCGACCGAAGAACTGACGGAAATAGCTCACTCCAGCAATGGATTCAACCACTTCGACACCGGCCAGCTTCCGAACAATCCGATCGGTACTCGAATATGCAAGTTACCGTACTTCGATAATACGAGCACAAATATCGAAACAGACGACTCCGACGAATGCAACGGAGAGTGCATCGTCAACTCAGTCGAATGTATCAACATCGGGCCGGCTCCGCTGGCGACTGAGGAGATGACCATTTCCGAAGTCAGCGTCACCGTAGACGTGGGAGAACGCAACGAGGCGACTGAAGCCTGTTAATTCAAGAATGTATGTAGATGGCTGATCGTGTGCTGTGAATTTTATTGAAACGCTTATACTCTTTAAGATTGATATTCTTATGGAAGTAATATTCTATTTAATTGTGTTTCATTAGAAACATTCGAGTAGATAAAATAAATAAATAGTATCATTTTACTAATCTTCAAATGTCTACGTTTCAGAACAACAGAATAATATTTAAATGTAAATATATCAACGTGTCGATGGAATACTCAGGTTGTGTAGAGATCAATTTTAATAAAATATATTATACTTTTGTAGATTCTCGTTCGTCGCTGTACACATACTCGTAGATCACGATGTTATACTCAAGGTAGCTAACTTTGGATATAAATTATGAATAAATAAAAACAAAAAATTTCTTAAAATATCCGAATGTTTATGTTCTAACAACATTTTCTACTCCTTTCTTGTATTCTAAAATAAGGTAAATGATCATTATTATTTACGAAATGGCTCTTCATGAAATAAAAGAATCAATTTCTATTAAGTGCTTTATTTAATAAGTACATTTAAATACTAAAATACATTTTTATTGAACTATCTTAAATATAATTATTTATAAATAAAATAAATGCACATTGAGCTGAGTATGTTATTACAAAATTGTTATGAAAAATACGTAAGCATCATAAATTTTTATTTCAAAAAGAAATTATATATGACCTTAAAATATTGTTCTTTTACAATTTCAATAAAAATTAATGTAATTAAATAAATATACCTTACGATTAAAAGCAATGGTATCGAGTAATATTAAATTAATAATATAAATACGGAGATCTCACCGTGCTTTTATACTTTTATCTAAAGCTGTATTTACACTATCAACACGAAAAAGCATGTTTTCGTAAATATATTATTTTATACATATTGTAGAAAAAATCGGCGTAAGAATACATGCGTCTAATACGCATTTAAAACCTTATATAAAATACTTTTCTGTTAATTCATATTAACACAGTCTTAACGTCACAAAGTCTTAGCACCAAATAGTTCACTTATTTGATTTAAAATGGGTTTATATAATATTATTAGAGAAATCATATTTTATTTGATTTATAAGAATCAAAGGTGGCAAAATACGTAAATTATTATGAGCATTATACTTTGCAAACAATCTGGCTCAGCTTTTAAGAACGACCATTGTTTTCCACAAAGTATTGTTTCTAAAAAAATAAGTCAGACTTTAAGCCAATAATCACTTCTATTATTTATGACCCTTTTTGTCAGAAAAGATAACGAATTTCGAAGATATAACGTGAGGGCCAGCCTTATTTCAATTATTTAATTTTCATAATTTCTTAAAAAAAATAGTATCTCGACACTTACAATCTTTTAATCTGTAATAATTATTAAAAAAAATATTTTTATAAATAATAATTATTGATTAGTAAGTTCGTAAGGCTGTATAGTGATGTCTCTTCGTCTACATTAGAATGTGGTTTTATGTGTGTGTTTGTCGCTCACAACTCGTGGTGGTTGCGTCGCACGTAGCGCGCGAAGTAGTCTGGCCGCCAACATTTACACGAGCCAGGTACGAGGAACCAGTCGTAGTATAGACGGACCTGTTAGGAAATTATAATACATAGCTTACAAACCAAATATCTTGATATTTGAAAACAAATAGACCAGACAATGTTTATTACAATAGTTTCATATACAATTCATTTTAACGAAAAATTAAAATGTCTTTTACCTTAAAATCGTGGTGTACAATAAAGTAAAGTAAAGTATCACCGATTTATAACAAATAAGATTTAATAAATTCCATCATTAACGTAAGTTGATCAAATATTGATACAGAATGAAAGTTACCAGATGCTTGTTGGCCAACCACGTGTAGAACGATATTATAATGTGTGGATTCTTAGCTATGAAAGCGTTACGCTCATTTTCGTCATCACTTAATACCTGATAGCAGCCGAGTTCATCGTGTCCGTCACAGTGCGGCGGTTTCTCCGTGCTGCTGTCCGCTTCACCCATGCGCTTCTGCGCGAACTGTTGGTAATCCTGAAAAAATATCCTTATAACCATATAATATTTAAATCATAATATGTAATATCTGCTGCGCCAAATCCAATCAAATTGGCCAATCTCAAGAGAGATTAGCTGCGCAGCAGATATTATAGTGCACAAGTGTGTGCGCAAACACAGGTGCACTCTCTTTTCCTTAGCTCTCATAATCCGATGGGACGGCAATCCGACACGACCGGAAAGAGTTCAGGCGCAGGACCAACGGCTTAACGTGCTTTCCGAGGCACGGGAGTGTACACACTTCCAACTTCCAGACTCCGGGCTGCTGCTGAGAATTTTCTGACCCAATAACTATTTATTGGCCCGACCTGGGAATTGAACCCAGGACCACCGGGTCTGCAGCCTTATATCTAGCCACTAGACCAACGAGGCAGTCATTTAAATCATACTGTACCTAAAACAATAGAATCAAATAAGAATAAGCCAACTCTAACTTATACACAGTTACGTGTGTGTGTTGTGTGTGAGTGTGTACGTACCGAGTGCGCGGGCGCGGCGGGCGGCGGGGGGTAGTGCAGCTCGGCCACGAGCAGCGACAGCCAGCGCGGAGAGCTCAGGCAGCCGCCCTCCAGGTAGTGGCAGCGGGATTGCATACATCTGTAGGTATTTGAGCAATACACAATTTTATACAAATGCTCCTTCAGTTGTTTTGTATTTAAATTATATAGACTTTTGCAGATATTTTTAAACTAATGAACCATCCCTTATTTCTAAATAATATCAAAGACGAACATACCTTGTGACTTCAACGGTCTGCGTGAAGTATCCCTCGTAGGGTATCTGTACGACATAGCGCCATACTCCTTGGTAGTTGCGAGCGAACACGGGAGTCGCATACTCTACACGGGCAGGACAGGGAGTAGGGGGACCCTGGACGATGGAAGAAAATCAATTTAAATGATAATGTAAATCTATATGAACTGACAACTCGCTAACTAGAAGATAACAATGTTAGCGAATTATGATAGTACTAGCCTTATTATTGTTTATTAGAATTTACTTAATTCGGCACTAATTAAATACAAGTAGTACCTACACCTTCTGTCTAGAATAATTTACATCAATTTTAACGTGATGTAATAAGCCATAACTTAAAACAAGATAAGTATTATTAAAAATAATATTTTTTAATTCTATATACCTACTACAATATTATGAGTAAAGACTGTATTTAAAGAGTATATTACAATATTGTGCCAAGCAAACACCAAAATGCTATTGAAAGTTATAAATACATTTTTCTATCAGAAATTTATGACTACCTCATATTTATGCGGTGGTGTATGGGGTGTATGTGTGTGAGTACCAACTCCAGGGTCTTCTCGGCGTTCTGGTCCTGAACTTTCACCATTAATAGCTCGGTATAGCATACAAAACCTATAATAATAAAGCAATAATTATTTTTACACATTCTTGCAATTTGGCGAGAAGTGGGTGATCATGAACTTGATATGATAAATAAATCATTAATATAAATAAAAATTATATTTATATTAATGATTGAAATTATATATTGGATATATCAAAGATACATAAATCTCATATTTCGATGGCTCTGTGGTTGAAATTATTCATTTTAATACGTTACTGTTGGGCTGAAAATATAAGTTGTTAGCCGATCTATTCATCGGAGATTATTTTAAAAAAAAGTTGTCGTTGTCATTGTAATTTGTCAGTTGTCAAACGTCAGATGGACACATTTTGAATTTAGTAGATTTAGAGGTTAGAAAGAATAAATATTATTAAAAATTGTTATGTTTTTATCAGTGTTGATGATTTAAAATGTCTTCGGCGTTAGTGCGTCAGGCTCTTGCTTTAGTGGATCCTGAAGGTAAGGAATATTACATACTCTTGTGCTTGATTATTTAATATCAAGAATTGATTGGATTTTTCTTGTTTCTAGAAAACAAAATTAAAGGAAAAAAGCGTCGTGCAAACACAGCTCGGCATCAGAGCGTAGGTCAAGGTTCGTACTGTAGTAAGACGTTACATCATTCGCGTGTTACACAATAAACTTATCATAAAGTACTTTATGTTTATAATTCTTTGACGTAAGACGATTTGCGTAAATTTTGTTACTATTTATAATTATATCAATACACATGATTATTATTTATATCAATTGAGGCATTGACTGAATAAAAAAATATCTTAATTTGCTAAACTTCAGTCATGATTTATTAAAAAGTAAATTATTATTTAATCGGTGTATTTATTTAGTTTTATACTTATAGTTCTCAATTTTAGTTTTCAGTCATCCATACAAGCAAAATAATAAAAACCAGAAGCAGGCAACAATCAAATCAAAGGAAAAAATAGTAGAAGAAAACATAAAGAAGCTCCTAGCATTGTCAACACCGACAGCTGACAGTGCCGTAGCTGAAAAGGTAAGACCCTTCAAATTATTGATTATATATAGAGAAACTGTGGAACAAATGTGCCACATGGTAATTTGTCTTTGCTATAGACTGACGATGCAGTGTCATTGGACTTTTAATTATTCACACACCCTTGAAATGGGATTATAACAATACAGGTATTACTCTATAAATAGGCATACCTATTTATAGAGTAGGTATATTAATGGAGAGTGGATTGTACCCACCTAGGATGGGTAGTTTCTATACTAAAAAGCTTTATGTCTTATATTAATAAGCTATAAGTAACGAAATATAATCAATTGTCAGAACAACTGATATTCAAATATTGCTTCATCATTATTGTCACAAAAATTGTATTGTAAGTAAATAATGTCTTTCTAGTTTTATGCTTAACCTATTTAACTGTGTATGTTATTTCAACTTTTATCCATCCATCAACCAACCAGCCATCACTCATTTTCATAAATACATTCTTTAACATAAATTCACTTCAAATAAATTGATAAGATTAATCTAATATAATTTTATTGTAGTATTGTATTGTTGCAGTCACTGATTAGATATAACCATTGAATCTGAACTAGTCTTCAAACTGTGTATATGTAATAACAATTTAATTTCAATAATAACTATGGCAATATATTCAGTATATTTCAATTAATTTCAATGTTTGCTTGATTCTTTTATAAATTATTTAGTAAGTAACTAGCAGCCGGTAATCATTAGCCTTCACTGCCTTTGCCTGCTCTTCTGTGGGTTAGTTAACATGTGATTGAATACAAAACATCATTATCATATTTTTATACAAGATTGTCATTCACATTTGAGAAT
Organism: Nymphalis polychloros; assembly: GCA_905220585.2. Classification (NCBI taxonomy): domain Eukaryota; kingdom Metazoa; phylum Arthropoda; class Insecta; order Lepidoptera; family Nymphalidae; genus Nymphalis; species Nymphalis polychloros. Next base: position 10,141,182 of record HG992263.1, on the reverse strand, counting down.
TATAAGCACATGACCACTTAATGGGTTAAACCTTCTCGGGTAATCATATTCGTTATAATTTACAATTCAGTATTAACAGACATAATATATCTTAGTACTTGTTTTTATTTTTACAGATTGTCGAGCGTGCAGTCAAAGGCAAGCCTCTCGCAGAGAAAATTGATGTTAAAGTTGATGAAGTGAAGTCCATTCTTTTTGCAGAAGAGCCTTTTGATGAATTTGAAAAGAGTTATTTTTGTAGTTAAATTATCTATAGAAATATTTCAATAGATTCTTGAATTCTTTTAACAATAATCATTAATACAAAAATCAATTTATAGTGAACTTAAAAATATTTACTTTAATTTGGTTGAAAAAAAAATGCCTTTATGGACATTCCTGATGCAGTTTTGGGGAAACTGATTTTGGTAACAACGATTACAGTTTACCTGGTTTTCGTTTTTTGGATTAATTCGTATCCTTTCATAGACGAAGGTAAGACATTGTTAAACATAGTTCATACAATTATTTCTAACATTTTAACCATCCATCCTCAGTTAAAGTACTTAACTGACATAGCCAGAATATAATATGTAAAAACTATGGGTTGTGGGATCAACTTCGTACAAGCATCATTGATTGTCATATATATATATTGTTATATTATATATTTAACTATAGTTAACAAATCCTCTGTGTTTCCAGATCTTGCTGTCTACAAGTACATTCCGGATCCACAGTGGGCATTACTAGCTTGTGCCGTTTGGGGCTTCTTCTTCATCGGGGGACTCATGTCCTTTACTCTCTACCACATATATCCACACCTCTAACTTATTTACATAGAGCTCAAATCACAATGGCCCATGTGAAAATGGACAACTGGATTATCATTGGAGTATCCGGTGTCACATGCGGAGGAAAAACATCTCTAGCCAAAAAATTAAAAAACTTGCTCACACCAGTGTATGTTTTCCACCAAGATAAGTACTTCTATCCTGATGACAGTCCTCATCATGTTAAATGTGACGGCTTAGACCACAACAACTACGATATACTGTCGTCTCTGGACATGCAAGCCATGTTCAATGACGTTATGAGGACTGTGGAAGGGGAAAATAAAGCACATGCGTTTAGTGGCGACAGAAGTGCGGGCAAGTTAGAAGTGAGCGGGAAAAAGTTTATCGTGTTGGAAGGGTTTACGGTGATGAACTATAAACCTATCATGGAAATTTGTAATTTAAGGTACGCGAACGTTTTATATACTACGTGAAGTCTCTGATTTATATCGTAGTAGTTAATAATTAATGTTCAAGTCTAGTCTAGCAGAATCACGTCTAATAGCCCTTTATACAAATATCAAAATAATAACTAGACGACCTATAACATAACTCAATTAGTTATAAAATCGTTAATTAAAATAATGTTCTGCTTCAGATACTACTTCGTGTTAGAATACGGCGAGTGCTTGTCTCGCCGCTGTTACCGGCTGTACGAGCCGCCCGACGTGGAGGGATACTTCGACCAGTGCGTGTGGCCCGAGCACATCCGATACAGAGCCGAAGTACTTGCCCTCTCTCTCTCTCTTTTTATCTTTATACATTCTTTCTTTCCATTTCGCTCTTTCCTGCTTTATACTTCCATTCTTCCACTCTCAAACCTAGCTCTGTGTCACATGCCCTACGCAAGCTGTTATTCATATCACACAACCTATATACATACTTTATATATTTTTTTAGTATTTGACGCTCATTATAAAAACCAATTTTTGTTTTAATAATTTACAGATAGAGAAGGACAGCCGAGTTAAAATCCTAGACGGAACGAGTCACGACGTTCTGGACGTTGTCATCTCAGACCTCAAGGCTCTCGGGGCTGTTCAAGTTTAAAACGCAAAGGAGGTCGATAGAACACAAAAATTTGATAGTTTTTATAACACAAATATGTTTATAACATTTTAATCGATTAGAATATTAATTATTAAATCGATATACATGTATTTATAGTTATGTGTATTTTGCATAAATGTTATATTGGCTAGATCATTAATGTCAGTAACGATTCCGGATATAGTTATTATATAAAACATTTGATACTAAAATATCAACGTCAATATAACTTATTGTATTATATGTATGAGACAAAATGTGTCGTATCGTGGGTTGGAATTTATAAACACAGTATTTTTGTATGTTCGCACGTTTCTCGTTTATGACGCTACACGTTATATAGTAAATATATATAGACGTTCTTAATCGTTATTTGTTTTATTTATGTTCTATAATCACGCGTCCTGTGATCGAAGACAGATTTGAGTGAATTGGTAGTTTTGTCACTTGTGTGAACTAGAAGTAAATACGGTTACATTATCGCTCCTTGAAGAACACCTTAACCGTATAAAGTAATGTGATAAAAAAAATTATGAAATGTCGGCAAACAATCTTAAAAAGTAGTCACAATCGTACCGATAGCAGAGTCTATATGTGCACGCCCTTGTGTATGCGTGTGTGTACGTGCTCGTGTACGTGTGTGTATGTGCCTGCGTGTGCACGGTGTGTGTGTATGCGCGCGTCACTCACACTCCGCCGCCGTCGCAGAAGTGTCTGTTGTCGCGCGCGTCGGCGGCGCGGTGCTCCATGCGCAGCTCGCCGGCCGGCGCCTCGTCCGACAGCGACCGCTTGGCGCGCTCCTCTAGTCTAACGGCAACGAGAGAAAACCCAGTATGAAGTAGATGTTTTAGTTTACAAGAAATCTATCTAAATTTCTATCAGAACTACTATTTTAGTTTAACCTTATTAAAAATAATTTTGATCCTAAGCTTATATCCCGAACCTGCCCACCCGGGTACACAATGTGATAGTGTACAGCGGCGGTGCTCAACCTGCGGCCGGCCGGGCTGTGGTTTGCCCACTTGATGTTACTTTATTTTGAACAAAATATATAACACCTAAATAATTTAAATTAAACGACTGTTTCTGGCCATGGAAAACAAATCCGTGTTTAATTTAATTTGTAACAATCCCGAGACCTAAGAAATCATTACCTAAATATTTTTTGTTTGCGGCCCGCGACATACGTCGTGACTAACACGTGTTTGTGGCCCCTATAAAGAAAAGGTCGAGTATCGCTGGTGTACAGTAACGTTACATGACGTAGCCCGGATTTCATTCCACAAAGTAATTTCAGAAAAAATACAAAGTTTTTAAAAACTATTACATAATATCGATAGTATATTAATTTATTTTGAAAAAGAAAAAGTTTAAGTAAACACAAGAAGCTCGCTAAGTTTTTTGCTCCGGTTTATCCAAGCTATTTCTTTCGGTACTGGTAGATTTTTAATAATGAATACAAACAAGCAAGAGTGATGCTTATAGCTTTCTCAAAACAAGGATAAATAAATAAAACGTCATCGCTTATTGGATCAGATGCTGCTCTCTTCGGCACCTAGTCAGAGCCTCCGTCGCTTCAACTCTTCACTCAGTTCATGATATCAAAACGCAATAGGTATTATACCTTAGAGCTGGGATGTGCCCACCAGCTCTACGATCATATGGTACCTGTTGTGCTGCACCTCTGTGAGCGCGTGGTCGGGCGCGGCCGGGTGCGCGTCGTGCGCCACGTGCGCCACGCGCGGCAGCGCCTCGTCCGCGCGCAGCACGGGCAGCGTGCGCGACAGGAAGCGCAGCGTGTGGTTACGTATCAGCTCACTGTAGACATGTATCCAGAATGTCGTTCGATACGCGTAGCCTATTCATCTTGAACTAGTAAATAGGAAGGAGGGCGACCAAACGGGAAACCTAATGGTCATTAGCGAAGAAATAGTAATCATTGCTTGCATCGCCAAAGCGCCACCAATCAATAACTAGATTTTATGTCCTTTGTGCCTGTAGTTACACTGGCTCACTCACGCTTCAAACCGGAACATAATGTTATTGCTGTTTGGCGGTAGAATAATAGTAAGTGGGTGGTATATACACAGACGGCCTTTTACAAGGCCCTACCAAAAGATAATTGGAATATTTTATTACTTAAAAACTTATTAATTAGTTACTTACAAAGGATAAGGTTCGCCATTAGGGTTCTGTCCCATCGGGTTCCGTGGTATGAGGCCCCTGTTGAGGTCCCCGCACAGGTTGTTGGCGCTGACGTGAGCGCGGTCGCCGGCCGACGCGCACTCTGACGTCACTTGTCGATAGGGAGGCGGTCGCACTCTACAACCACACTGAACTTTAAATATCTTGACACTTGGCCTTCTCAAGTTAAGTCACTAGCTTATAAACGTTAGCACTATGAGAAATATTAACTGTGCCTTAGTACGTTAATGCAACACCATCCGCCACTATAAACTAATAAGTTATGTATTTTGTGCCTGTGCTTACCATTGCCCAATCACCCTTCAAACAGGAATCCCCAATATAAATTACTGTTGTTTGGTGGTAGAACAGCCTAACCGGGCAGTTATTACCAGGGAAAGCACTCCCTACCACCGGTTTTACCAAACATCTAAATTGAAGCAACCTATAATTAATATACATAATATACACGCCATCTTAAAGCAGAGCCCCATTAAGTAAAACAGCTACTAATACAATTCGGTCCAAAGCATCAGTCATAACTCATTCGATGACAACACCCATTATGCTATATTTGTAACTTGCGAGTGAAAGTGGCGTCCTCTTACTGTCAGTGGTCGGTGACCACTGACCACTTGTTACACTCGAAAGTGATAAACAAGTAGTACCTAGCGTTGAGAGAGAGGCGAGAGCTCGCATGTCTGGACGAGAAATCTTTGTATTTAAGCCATGTTTATTGCATTCAGATGGTGCTTCATTCGCTAAGTCCGTTAACGTTTTATTGGCGAAATTACATCGAGGGCAGATTTAAGGTTAATTAATACCAAGAACAGAATTTTAATGGATACTGTATTATTAAAAAGCTTTATAATGATAACTGTTAACGGTTATTTGGACATTATTCAGAAAATTGGATTCTCACATTGAAAACTTACTTATTATTTAAATGCAAATGTACTGACATATTTTGATGTTCAACTCTAGTTCAATATTAAAAGATATGTTTTGACGATGACGACGAGAGCTTAGGCTCTAAGAAACAGACGTTTAATGGTTTGACAAAGTAAATGAGAATAACCTAGGCGGTGTAGCGTTCGGTGATTCGACGAAAGCGTAGTAACCTTCCGGTGGCTCTTCAGATTCGCTCTGAGCGTCATCTGTCTTCGGTTCGACAGTCGGTTCCGACATGCACAGTGCTAATAGTGTCTGTAATCAAATAAAACACTGCGTTAATAAAACGACAGCAAAACAACAACGAGATGAGGAGGGTAAACTTGAATTTTGTTACGTCATAATATATAATTCATATCTACCGTACCTCATCATAACATATTAACCAAACATTTTTAACTTTGTGACAATTAACACGTAAATAGTGTATAAATATGGAAACAAGGGAAAAACTAATAGTAATAATAATTCAGATTCTAATTACATTATATAAAACATATGACGAGCCGGTTGGCGTGGTTGGTAGATGCCTGCCTTTCGCGCCGCAGGTCGTGGGTTCGATTCCCACCCAGGACAAACATTTGTGTGCATGAACATATCTGTTTGTCTTGAGTCTGGGTGTAATTATCTATATAAGTATGTATTTACAAAAGAAAAGTAGTATAAGTAGTATATCAGTTGTCTGGTTTCCATAGTACAAGCTCTGCTTAGTTTGGGATCAGATGGCCGTGTGTGAATAATGTCCCAGGATATTATTATTATTATTATATATTTCATAAGCTTGGGGTTAAACCTTATTGTAAATCGCACAGCATACCTATCTACCTATCTATATTTGTGTCATTGAATCGGATACAAATAATTCATAAAATGGAACGACGGCTGCAAAAAATAATCTATTCAGGAGGCCCCAATCGATAGTGGGGCCCAAATTACGGGATATTTTTAACACAGATTGGTTGTCGCTTAAATTAATAAACAATACAGCTATCATTTTCTCTTTTTCCTAGTTTGGCAAGAGGTTGCATCTATCGACACGAAGCTATACAAATCGCCTTATAAGTTGAATGTTGGCGCCAACGAAGCGATATATGCAAATGACTTCCAATGCCCTAATAGACCTTATTTTTATAAACATAAGGCTTGTTTTGAAACAGGTAGGTACGTATTTATGTGTACCGCAGTACGTTTTAGTCGTCCGTTACGCCTTACTAACCTGCATACCTCGAGCGTTTATCGCGGATTCAATGAAGACAGATATAATCTACAGTAAACATTTCTGCGCTGTTTGATTCAAAAACGGTCAGTTCAAATTGTTTTAAAGGAAAATGATTTCCAAGTCCTACAACTTTATTTTTGTTGAAGCTACAACGAAGGTAACATTGGATGGATTTCAGAGAAAAAATACTTTGTAGGTAGCGATGCTAATGACAGTTGGAAATGTAAGTAGTAAACGCTTAGTTATATAATAATTAAGTACAGCAAGATTTTGCGTTAAGTCGGTAAGAGATCCTTGTATCACGTCAAGAGTTACTTTATAATGTCCAAACTACTGAAGCAATCGTAATGAAATTCCACGTAAAGGTAGTCTGGGTCTGAATTGGGAATAAAAGTCACATAATTTACAGGAAAAATAAATTTACGTAGTTGATGTCACATGCAACAGCTAGTATAGAATATAAGGTAGTACATAGACATCATTACAGGTAATTGAGTAGTTATTACGAGTGTAACGAAGACGGCAACTGATGCCGCAAATCATAACTATGATATTAAAACAACATTCACTCAACCACATTATGTCTTGAGATTTATCATTTTCATTGTTTATGCAATGATCGTCGTGAGTGTCAAACATTTGAATTACGATGAGATTGTGAATTAAGTATCCTCTATACTGTAAGTGTACTACTTGTAAGTGATAAGTGGTAAATTTGTTTTTAATGGCAAGTATATTGAGGCGCATAAAGAAAAAAGTTTCCAAACGTCTTGAGCCTCACTTTCAATCGTTAACTACCTCCAATTCAAGCGACGTTTTCAAGCGATTATTATTTTTAAACACGCCATGACAAATAAATTTTTGGATACAAAGTGTCCCGCTGAAAACTAACTAATGTACTTCTGGTTTTTAAATGATAACCTTATTTCAAGCGATGAATAATACCCATTTGGGTAGTATAGAATATATAGGTAGACGGGCAAATGGGCCAATTGGTGGTAAGTGGTCACCATCGCCCATAGACATGGGCGCTCTAGGAAATATTATGACTGTTATTTACATCACCAATATGCCACAAACCTCGGCTAGGTACTAAGTTACGTCCCTTGTGTTTGAAGTTTTCTGGCTTACTTACCCTGCAAACCGAAACACAACAATACTAAGTATTGGTGTTTAGGGTGACATATGTGATGAGTTAGTATCTACTGAGTCGGGCTTGCACAAAGCCCTACCACCAAGTAAATTGATGTGACCATGAATTTCATATCCCTATTATATACGGATAGTACAATATGTTGTAACTATTTGAAACATTATGACTATTTAATGGACTTAGCTTCAAATATACAGTATATTTAAAAGACATTTCTCAATAGATAATGTTTTCATGCTGGACAACGGTCTGAGAGAACGATTAAATTCGACGATGATCTTACTCAGTTGATCATCATCAATCATCCTGGCGAAATATCATCGCGTTTCTAAAACAATAATAAGTTAATAACTATAATAATATATTAGGTATGGGTTAAAACGTTAATTAATATTCACTTTCTTTATATTATTAAATAGTTGATGAAGCAAAGCTACTAAGCGCTTAAGATAATAATTAATAATTGCCTCATAAAACGTTGTGTTATAATTATTATATGTTTATTTAATTGGCTAGTTCAGTATACCTACTCAATTTTGGCCTCTTTGGCCTTTAAATACAAATGTCTCTTTCAATAGAAAATAATGTTGATTTTCCCTTAAACACCCCATAGAATTACAAAATGGATGCGATTTTCTAATCGTTCTGGTGTATTGCTTATTATACAGGATGTAACAAAATTCATGTCCGACCCGTGAAGTGGTTATTAGGTAATGTGTCCCGGTTCTATTTATGTAACAAAATTTAAAACAAAAAAAATTTCTTCCAGGGCACATAATGACGTGATGAAGAATCAAAGAAGAATGACTCATTTAGTGTTGACGCTTGTTATTTGTACAAGAATATTAAAATTTGTCACCCAGATTTGTTTAGTAAGGGAACAGTGAAAGTTTAGTTTCAACCATAAACGCTCTCACCGATATTTAATGTTTACGTACACATACATATGTAAGTAAGGGGTTTTCCAATAGGGACGCTTGAACTTTGACAGCTGATTGCGGCCATGTTGTTTGAGTGACAGCTGCCAAATGCAGTGTGTTATATTCATTCCGTCCTCCCAAACCACCATGGCAGGTTACAGTGTCGAGCAGCACGTGCAAATCATAAAATTGTTTTATGAAAATGGGTCTTCAGTTCGAGCAACGTTCCGCGCACTTCGCCCGTTTTACGGTCGCGATGATCGTCCTGCCGAGTCGACTATCCGTCGATTGGTGGACAAATTCGAGTCAACCGGGTCAGTTAACAATCAGCCGGTTCCCGTGCGTCAACGTAACGCGAGATCTGCCGAGAATATCGCCGCTGTGCGCGACAGTGTCCTCGAAAACCCGCGGCAGTCAATTCCACGTCGCGCACAGGAACTCGGCCTTTCGCAGACGACAACTTGGCGAATTTTGCGTTGTGACTTGAGCCTGCACCCGTACAAGATCCAGCTGACCCAAGAGCTCAAGGTTAATGACCATAGACAGCGCCGTGTGTTCGCTGACTGGGCATTAGAGCAGTTGGAAGTTGACGCCGATTTTGGCAAAAAAATCATCCTCAGCGACGAGGCGCATTTTTGGATGAATGGCTATGTCAACAAGCAAAATTGCCGTATTTGGGACGAGACCAATCCACACGAGGTTCACCAAGTGGCAATGCACCCGCAGAAAGTGACTGTTTGGTGCGGATTTTGGGCCGGAGGCGTGATTGGTCCGTATTTTTTCGAAAACGATAATGGTGTGGCCGTCACCGTCAATGGTGAGCGATACCGGTCGATGATAACCAACTTCTTTTGGCCTGAAATCGAGAATATGGATCTGGACAACATGTGGTTTCAACAGGACGGCGCTACGTGCCACACAGCACACGCTACGATGGAAGTTCTGCACGAGCAAGCGCCCTTAATGGAAAACCCTATATAACTAAGCTTACTTCCTTATCCCTGGCAATAAGCTTTATGTTTGTATATAGCTATTGCGATGGCAACTAAAACGATAAATAATAAAGATATATTCATTTATTATTGTATTTTGAAGATCCGGACTGGCCGGCGTAGGAACAAAGCTATAGATCTCGTAGTAAGTAAGTAATTCGAAAAACACGTAAGCGGCTTGACAAGTGGCCACTGAGTTACACTGGATTTTGTCTGCCGTCTGTTTTTATCGTTAGAAATCTAAACGTATCGAGGAACATATGAAGTCTTCATGTCAGGTGCTATGACGCGAGGTGAAGCGCCGTCAAGTGCCGTTATGCCAGCGCGTGCAGGTTCAAACAGAGCGTATCGTTTGCGTCTACACTTAAATACTGCTACAGACGTATACAGTTCACGTTAGACCTTATTAGATGCTTATCAAGAGCCGTGCAATGACAGGGGCGCGTGTGACATACATTTGTAACAACGATCTGAGCGATTACAGTACTCGTGTTCTGTGAATAGCTCTTGGAAATCTTCGTATTTCCCTATTCACTTCGATGTTTTCCATTTATAGTAAATATAAGATTTATTTGCACTAGTTTTGCGTCAACTATATAAAGCTATAAAATTATTTATATTTTGAGCTCTATCGTATTTTCTTTTATAATTTTCAAAGTTTTTCAATTAACCTTAATTTAATTGGGAAGATAGTTAATAAGGGGGCACCTGATTCCTACCCTACCTCAAAGGGCTTGCAACAGAACTATCAAAACACTATAGGTATAGGTATATAAAATGTCATGTAATAAATGATCATGCACTTGCCCTAATCTCATTTAGTTGTCGTGACCGCAGGGGATAAAAAGTAAATTGGCACATTTTATAGTTTTTCACTGGTGGGTTAGTTCCGGCCAACATAGGCTGAGGCTTACATGATCGATTTATGGAATTGCTCAACAATATTTTTTATAGGCCGACTGAGACACAACCACACGAGGTAGAGGTAGCTCTATTTTACGCTAATTAAATACATATAATTATCTTTTTTGTTTTAGGAAATTACAGTTTTTTGGCGCTTATACATTCCATATGGCTGTTTAGACGAGAGATGACACAGATGACCAAAGTCAACCAAAAAAACAAGTTACCCTAAAGTGTGTCGGTGTATCTTGTAAGTTGTAAACATGTATAGACGTCATGAGGTCCGTTAGGTCGACCTTGCCCCACTGTGCCGGCCACTGACCCCACGCAACTCATCGCTGACCAGTGAACGTGGAATGTATCTTATGTTTTAATTGAATAGCTACTATTTCCTCGTCTAACAATTTACATATTAACGGTAATAATCTATTTATAACATGTTTAAGAAAGCGAGCTTGCAAAAAAACGTACCTCTGAAATATTAAGTCAAGGGTTTTCTGGACCTGATCTAATTTTATTATTTTTTTTATTTAAAAAAGATAGTTCGGCACAATGGCAAAGACATTACATCGTCAACACTTATTATACCTACAACCTTGGTAATTAATTAAAATATCTCATTATTCAAACTAGAAAACAAAAATACTAAGTAGTGGTACTTATCCCGACGGCTTAAAAAAATACCTCAGACCAGAAAAACCGGTGAAACACTCAGTGGTATCGATACCTAATTACATTATCATGCACACTGTACATTAAATTACTGTAAAGAAAAATTATCATATACTTTTTGTTATTTTAACCTGGTATTTATATACCATTTTTTAGGTAAAAAGTCCCGATTTTACGAAAGGCTTTTCGTTGGTCTTGCGCCTGAACTCTTTCCAATCCGATCAGATTATGAGAGTGGGGAATCAGACTACGCTTCTATTTGCGCACACATCTGCCCCCGATATAATTATATATCCTGCCGAGTTGAGCCCTCCTTGTGAGTGGCCGATTTTATATATTTTATATAAGCCTCGTCTAATGACCACGAAAATTGACTAACCTTTCCCGGGCAATTTTCTTTCTTACAAAAAAATATATAATTTCAGTATAAGAATTATATTAGTGTAATATTATGTACCATAATATTAAGAAAAAATTTGATGTCAACGTCTTAATTTTATATTTAATAAAATTAAGATATATTCTTATTTTCTTTCTTAAATTGACATCAAATTGTTTCTGCTTATCAAATAAAAATGTTTGCCAAATATTAATTAACTAATTCCTTTTTTTGTTCTCAGAAGTAGGGTGGCGTGTGGGGTTACCAAGCAGTCGCAGAGCCAGCCTAGCAGCCAACCTTACAACGGGCCACACATCCCGTGCTGTGCTAGTGCCACTCCATCGCCATTATAGTGACGTTACATGTTTATTTTTTAAGTTTCTATAGAACCATGTCGTGTTCTAATAATTTTAATAATTCCGTTCCTTCCCAGCCGCACCTCTTATCATGTTACCAATGTTGTAATGGAAGGATTTTCAAGAGCCAAAAAGGCTTAAAAATTCATACGACCCGTTGTCATAGCCTTCCATTAGGACATTCATCTAATTTTTTTTAATGGACCTACTGTTATAAACAGTGACACTAATTCACAGTTACAGTTTGAACAGATATTGGCAAAATACAATCAAAGTATTCCTCTCATAAAAAGAATCCCTAGAAGAGCGAGAATATCTCTAGCTAGATCTCTATCCAGTGTAATTCAAAAATGTCTTTCAAATAGTAATTCGGCATGGCAAAATCTTTTAACATTTTCATATAAATTTTTTCATGTTGATAAAGCCAAAAATGGCTCCTTATCGACCAAATTAAAACAAAATAGTTTAGATACCCAAATTTCACTTCCCAAATTCGTATCACGGCCTTTAAATTTTGATTTAAAAAAAAATGTTGAAAATAAAGCAATGGATGGAGATCTTAAGAACGCAGCTCGCATTCTTTTCCCTAGTGATACCCTCGCACCATTTAACAATAAAACGCTAGAATCCTTACACGAAAAACATCCTTTACCAAATCCAGCATCTGTACTTCCAAATCCACCTTCTCAGAATACTTTTTTACAGGTTAAAGATGAAGACACCTATGCTTCCATTATGTCATTCTCAAGCGGCTCTGCTGGTGGCATTGATGGTATCACACCACAACATCTTAAAGATCTTGTGAGTGCCTCAGCTGGTGACGCTGGCAGGGCCCTATTGGGTGACATAACTAAGCTATGCAATTTTATGCTATCCGGTAACGTGATTTCATCTTTTTTACCACATCTTTATGGTGCAAGACTTTGTACCTTTAATAAAAAAGACGGAAGTATTCGTCCAATTGCAATCGAGTCCACTTTCCGCCGTTTGGCATCTAAATTAGCTTGTAGGCACATAGTTTCCACCTTAAAAACTAAATTTCAACCTACACAACTCGGTTTTGGAAGTAGAGGTGGATGTGAAGTCGCAGTACATTCGACTCGTACCTTTTTAAAAGGAAACGAAGCCGAAGTACTTCTAAAAGTTGATGTAAAGAATGTTTTTAATTTTTTTTTTTTTTTTTTTTTTTTTTTTTTTTTTTTTTTTTTTTTTTTTTTTTTTTTTTATTATATAGGTTGGCGGACGAGCATATGGGCCACCTGATGGAAAGTGGTTACCAATGCCCATAGACAATGGCATTGTAAGAAATGTTTACCATCACTTACATTGCCAATGCGCCACCAACCTTGGGAACTAAGATGTTATGTCCCTTGTGCCTGTAATTACACTGGCTCACTCACCCTTCAAACCGGAACACAACAATACAAAGTACTGCTGTTTTGCGGTAGAATATCTGATGAGTGGGTGGTACCTACCCAGACGAGCTTGCACAAAGCTCTACCACCAAGTATAATTCCGTAGATAGAGCAACCTTGCTTAACGAAGTCTCATCTTATTTACCTGAAATTTACCCTTATGTTTGGCAGTGTTACAGTTCACCATCAAAGCTTTTTTTTGGCGAAAAAACAATTAATTCTAATGTAGGCGTTCAGCAAGGAGATCCATTAGGTCCTGCTCTTTTCAGCCTAGGTATCCATAACTACATCTCAGATTTAAAGCCTAAATTAAACATATGGTACCTAGATGATGGAACCATAGGAGGCAAAGTGGATGATGTCATTGAAGATTTAATTAAAATTACAGAACGTTTTGATAAAGTTGGTCTCAAATTGAATTTTTCAAAATGTGAATTTTTTTTCACAAACCATTTATCTTCAAATGATATTTATTCGGCAACGGAATTATTTTATAAAATTCCACCTAATATTAAAATTCTTCATAAAAATACGTTTTGCCTTCTTGGTGCACCACTTTTTGACGAAGGTATTGAACCTGTTCTAAATGATAAAATAAAATTTTTTTTAGACAACGTCGACAGATTGGGCGTCTTAAATTCTTATATTGCTTATACTATTTTGAAGCACTGTCTTTTTGTTCCAAAATTAATGTACATTCTACGCGCGAGCCCAGTCTGGAAATTTCCTGGCCTTACCAATAAAATCGATGGCATCCTTAAAGATTCTTTAGAGAAAATTCTAAATTTATCTCTTGATGAGTATTCCTGGACCTTCCGATTCGCCATGGTGGCATCGGTGTGAGGAAAATTTCAAGTGTTGCCCTTCCAGCCTTTCTCTCTTCTGTACATAGCATTACAGGCCTTTGTTCACATATTTTAAAATCAAATACACTGAAAATCACAAATGTTACAGAGGCAATAGAAAACTGGAAGGTAAAATGTCCTAATGACGATATCCCTAAGGAAGTTACCAAACAAAAACTTTGGGATTCGCCACTAGTTCATGTTACACAACAAAGTTTGAATCAAAATTTAACAAGTGCCAATAACCGTGCACGGCTTCTAGCTTTATCAACTAAAGAGTCAGGTCACTGGTTACATGCGGTACCCACTAAAAAATCTTGGGACGCTTTTAGACAATGAATGTTTTCGCATAAACGTAACAAATATTCTTCTCTTATTCAAAATTATATTCTTATTCCGTTTTTAGTTGAAACGCTTGGACCTTGGAGTAATAGTGCAAAAAATTTCATCCAAAATATTACACCCCGTCTTATTGCCTCTACTGGTGACAGGAGGGCTGGTTCATTTTTCGCCCAGTGAATCGGAATTGCGATTCAAAGGGGAAATGCTGCTAGCATTCTTGCCACCATTCCACGCGGTCACGATTTGTATAGTAAATATTTTTAATTTTTATTTGTATTTATTTAAGGTTTTAGTGTAGTATTATGATATAAAACTGAATGGTTATTTTATGTTTGATTATATAGCATCACGCTACGATTAACGGGCGTGGAGTACGTCCTAACATGTAACGCGGGTACTAGAGGCGCCGCAAGGCGGTTGCCCACACCGCCCACGGCCTCGTAGTCCGGGGGCCTCGCACCTCGGAGGCTTATGTATTACTTAAAAGCCGCGAATGTGAGGAAAAAATTGGACTCCTCATGAATCGAAATGTATTTTTTATTCAGCGTAGGAAAAGCACCTCGCAGGGCAGTCATACAAGTATGTTTCAGCGGTTAAAAAAGGTCAACCAAATTTCCCTTCATATAGTGGAAACGCGTAAAAGCGATGGTCTAGCAAAATGTATCTCGCCCACATAAAATTTCGGTCTTACGCCGCCACTGGGGATAAGTAAAACGCTTGGTTAATCTTGAACCACAATGAATAATCAATTTCCTGCGTTGAGTTAAAGTTTTGTCAATCATACTCAGCAATTTGTTTACTACAAAAACACGGTCGAATAACTTGGTTTAAGAGTACGCGGTTAAATATAGAGAATAACATGTGTTTGCGTGATTATGACAATAATTGTTCTTAACCGACTTCGGCCACGGTGGCCTTTCGCGATGCGTATTAACCAGCCAGCCAGGGCATTATAATGCATAGATGGGCGTATTGCATATTAGGTGCACTCCCTATTCTCGCAATCTCTATTCCCGTCCTTTTGTTATGGGCCTGTTAAAAAACTCACACGACTAGATAACGATCAGGCACATTAATACCGGCACTTACTTTTCACATGGAGGTAGTGCTTTGTGCAAGCACGTCTGCGTAGGTGCCATCCATTCGTCATCATCTTCTATCCCCAACGAATATTACTTAGTACCGTTGTGTTCCGGTTCGAGCACTGAGTGAGACAGTGTAACTACAGGCACGACGGACATACCATCTTAGTTCTCAGGGGCGGTGGCACATTTGCAAAGTAATAAGTGATTAATATGCGACAATAAAAATGCATAAATGGTATTATGGCATTATGACGACAATGTCTATCGACAGAGGGACCACTTACCATCGGGCTTTGGGCAACAATCATAAAAAGTGGCAGTTATTTTGAAATCACAAACATACACTTCTATTTTATTTATTGGTCCACATTCTATATTAAAAAATCTCATTTTGTAGCTACCTGGGGCAACAAAGTAACCAATACCTACTTGTCTTAATTTTTAAAACCAATGATAGTATAATTTCACTTTGAAATATTTGTGTTTGTTATGTCATGTTGGGGCTGATTTAGATGAATCTGAGTATTGATCTTAAATGCATACAAAATAATATTTTCTTAGGAGATAAACTAAATGTTTAATAAGTGCAACAAAAACATGAAGGCGAAAGTATTTTTTTTATATTGCAATGAAAGTGATTATTACCCAAACCATTCCAAAACTCGAGAAAGTGTAACGGCGCCACACATTTCCCTCTAGCTCCGACCTCTTAGTGTTCGCAATTATCTGTTTTTTATATTTATGACCGCAATCTTGCGGTTTCTTCTTACGAGAACATCAATTTGTGATAAAAACAAAAATTAAAGTCAATTGACAATTTCAAAGTCAAAATCTCTATTCCATACTAGCTCTCGTCCCGACCTCGTACGAGTAAAATAAGAATAGTATTTTTTGTTAAAAACAATCCTGAAACTCGATCGCATAAGACAACACATTTTTTTCATCAAAATCGGTCCAGCCGTATAGGAGGACAGTGCAGTGTCATGCACACGTACAGAAGAATTATATACATTTATCTATCTATATTTAGTTAGACAGTTATATATATAACTGACTAACTAAATGACATATAAGCGCACAGCCCAAATACTGGGACTAGCACCATGAAGATTTGCATACTTACATCATTTCACAGTACGGGAACACTACATTATTAAACAATAAGGAAGGATTTTAGTTTTTTTTTTCAAATTAAAGCTAAGCAACCAATTGAAGGGTTCAATCAAAAGATTGTTCGTGGAAGTACGAGGAGCAATTCGGGTTTGAAATATTTAAATCAATTTGTTGCTCTAGCATTCATCATGACCACACCATGTGATCATATAGTAAATATTAGGACTTAACTTCTGAAAATAAAGCATTTCACTTGATAAATTTGTAAATAATCTGTAGACATAAATATCATCGTCAAGTGATCGTTTGTGTGTGTGTGATATAGTAACTATTATGCTAAGCACCATAGACAGGAGAAGAACCGGCAAAAGAAACAACGAAAGTACTTTTTTTTTATAGAATAGGTAGACGAACGACCATATGGCTCCTGATGCTAAGTACCAACGCCTATAGACAAATGTTAACCATCTCTTTAACTAATTGGGAACTATCCTACGATTTTCTTCAATGGTTGTTTACTATTTATTTATATTTTTATAATAATTGATCAGGAGGCATTCACATCATCATCAGCAATATTAAAACACTCTCTTATGCTTTTTGTGGTTATTTATATAAAAGAGGAAGAGAAATCGACAAAGAAGACACTGTGGAGCACACAAGTCCCGGAAAATAGATCCCGTTTACCATTCTCTCTGAATTCGATTGCTTAGATAAGGAATCAGAAGATTGAGCGCTTTTCTTATTCCGTAGGTGCTGCTTGACCAGTTACAAGTGACGGAAGAATAATCGATAAGTGGAGTGGAACTCTAGCACCAAGTCAGCTACTTTAATGGCAAAGTACTTTTCAAATTATTATAAGCTTTCACTGCCTCCCTTTTGATAAATAATATTTAGAAAAAGAGTTATAGGAACCTAAACATGTAAAAGTTCGCCAAGTCGGATGTACTACAATCTAAATAAATTATTGCATTTATTGTATTCTAAGCATATAAATTACTTTATGATTAGTAAATTATGATTACTGATATGAATAGGTACTTATTATTATAAATAATTATCATACAAATCGTGACCGGGTTAAGTGGTTTTATTTTAATTTGGATTTGTATATAAAGTTAAATATAATTCCTATAATATTTTCTTTATGAAATTTACATTAGTTTTACGAATATTTCCGTATAACTCCAGATTTTCCTACAGTGGCGTCTCATACACTATTCAGTGATAACGGACCTGCGCCTGCGCCGGAACGAACGAAACGGTACAAACCGTCCCACTGCCTTAACTGCGCCTGCGCCTGTAGTCATTCTACGAAGACTAAATGGATAAGTATATTGTAAATATCTAGTCCAAGTTGTCAGCACTTTCTTTATGTTACACGGGCACTTACTCTACTTTCGTCTTACTCAAATAAATACGTTTTAAATAATAAAAGGTAGTTTGTATTTTATAACATCGCAGATTCGCTCGAATTTCAAACAGGAGAATGAATTTATGAAACAGTTTATAGAAGTCAAATAATATTCAGGGAACAGATGAAAAATATTATGAAATACGACAATCAAATAATAATATTGTTAGTCTACGATATGTTAGTCTACATAACATAATAGAAGTCTACTGGGTCTGCTCGCATATATATTAATACATTCAATATAAATTAAACGTACAATTGTTGAGGGGATTTAACCTCACAAACTTCTTTACTCTTTATACTCTTTATCATCCCGTAAAATTCTTGGTGGATTTTTACAGATATAATTATGATACTTATATGATAACAGTTTCTACCCTAAGCCAATCACAGAGATTCGAACTTTTCTCTGATAATACATAATAAGAGCCAAATGACAACAATTGGAGGCACATTATCTCCGCTGTCATTGTATAAAGTAAGAATGAGAACAATTCAACGCATTACTCGTTTTGGAATACATTCCTACAATTTCGCAGCGCGCCCGCCGCAGCTTTCTCTAATACTATAGTAAGTTGTAACGGACTTCAAGCAAATGTCGCACCTAAAGCGATACAATGAGCGACTATCGCTTTAAAACGAACTACATTTGAATAGTAAGAATTGAGAGAAATACTCGTCTACCGAGGCATGAATGTATTGTAAAGAGTGCCATTAATTATGCAGTCTATGGATATCTACTTACACAAATAATTATAAATATAAATATTTATGAGCACGATTTTATCCAATGCAGCCCATTTATTTATTTTTAATTTCTGTACTTATGTATAAAGCAGAGCTGTACCGTAAGAGAATAAAGAGAAGAAAGTCATCATAAAAAAAACAATGAACAAAATAAAAAGATTTCTATAAATAATATAAGAAAAGCCGAAATTTATATAAAAGTTAATTATTTTAATAGTTATCTTTTACTTAAAATAAAATATTGATATATTAAAAATATAATTATGAAGTTTATTTGAAAAAAAACTTACCAAGTAAACTAAATACCGCATCATTATAGACATCGTTTTTGGTCACTAAAACAAATCACTCCTTAGACACTAATCACTAAGACTTTTTAAATTAAATTTATTACGTTTCAAATGTATCGATATTGTAACGTATTATTTTATTTCGCGCGTCGACTGTATTCTCTAACACGCTGCCTTGGTCGCGTCCTGCCCTGCTTGTGATTTAGACGGTGACTGTTCCACGGGCTCTTGCGTGTGGAGGTGCCATACGCTGCACGGTGGGAGAAAGGATTACCGTTTTGGTCAAAAAGTTTTCTTCATAAAACAAAGGTGTAAGTAATAATAATGTTATGATGACACATGTAGTACAGTTGTAGAATTCCGTATCCAAATGGTTGAAGTTGGAACTTCAAACTAGCTAGAAGTATAAACCCAACATTTTTTACAGCTTGTATTTTATAGTATTATGTATATTAAATTTTCATTTTCATAACTTCACCTAACTTTATATTAAAACAAATTTGAAAAGTAAATTTGTAAGAAGTACTAAAATGATATGACGTCGGTTTGCTATCCTTTACAGTGGCTGCCGGCTCGGTTGCCCATAATATTAACACATCTTATGCAGGAAAATACATTGACTAAAGAGTCGATATGTCTTTTTCATTTCTATCCTACATCGGACTACTAAGATAAAATTTCTGTGAAACACGTTTTTTTTTTTTTTTTTTTATGTAAGAGGGGGCAAACGAACAGGAGGCCCACCTGATGTAAAGTGACTACCACCGCCCATGGACATCTGCAACATCTGAGGACTTGCAGGTGCGTTGCCGGCCTTTGAGGAAAGAGTACGCTCTCTTCTTGAAGGTTTTTATGTCATATCGGTTCGGAAAAGTCGCCGGCGAAAGCTGGTTCCACAGAGTGATTGTGCGAGGCAGAAAATGCCTTAGGAAACGCGCTGTTGTGGATTTCCAGACATCGAGGTGGTGAGGATGGAATTTTGAGTTCTGGCGTGATGTCCGGTGGTGAAATTCAGCGGCCGGGACTAAACCAAACAACTCCTCAGAACACTCCCCGTGATATATACGATAGAGTATGCAGAGTGACCCAACATCTCTACGCAAATCCAAAGTATCAAGCCGGTCGGTAATAGCTTGATCGTCAACAACTCGAACTGCTCTACGTTGTATGCGGTCAAAAGGAAGAAGCTGGTACTGGGGAGCTCCCGCCCAGAGGTGAGAGCAGTACTCCATGTGGGGCCGAATTTGCGCCTTGTAAAGTTTTAGGCGATGGGCCGACGTGAAGTACTGTCTCGCCTTGTTGAGCACTCCAAGCTTTTTGGAAGCCAGTTTGGCTTTAACTTCCAATTGACCGCGGAACTGAACAACGTTCGAAATCTCAACGCCAAGTATCCCGATACTGGCTGTGGGATGGAGGGGAGTATTCTCGAAATGAGGGGATATGACAAAAGGAGACTTTTTAGCGGTTAACGCGCAAACTTGAGTCTTATTGGGGTTGAATTGGACCAAGTTTAGTCGGCCCCAGTCCGAGACTTTGGCTAACAAGGTCTCGACTTCAGACACAAGTTTATTCCGACACTCGTCGACGTGTTCCCGAGAAATATTAGCACGGCCGGTGTAAAGGACGTCTACAGTGCTGTCATCCGCATAGCAGTGAATGTTACTGATTTGTAACATATCATTGATATGCAGAAGAAACAGAGTAGGTGAAAGAACGCAGCCTTGTGGAACACCAGAATTGACGAATTTTAAGTCAGAGCATGCACCGTCGACAACGACCTTGATGCTCCGATCTGCCAAAAAGCTGGTGATCCACTTGCATAATTTCTCAGGAAGCCCGTAGGAAGGAAGCTTCGTGAGAAGCGCTTTATGCCATACCCGATCGAAGGCTTTCGCTATGTCCAGACTGACTGCTAATGCCTCCCCCTTGGACTCAACCGCTGTAGCCCATCTGTGAGTAAGGTAAACTAGAAGATCACCAGCTGAGCGACCCCGACGGAAGCCGTACTGGCGGTCACTAATCAGCTGGTGCTCCTCTAGGTACCGCAGGAGCTGGCGGTTAATAATGGACTCCATTATCTTAAGTTTTCACTTCTGGCGGCACTCCCGGAGTGCAACCCGTTGTGTTTTTTTTTTATTGATTTCGCTGGAAAAACGGTTTTACGCGTTTCCCCCACGTGAAGTGGTAGGGGGGTGTGGGATTCACCGATGCTGAAGGCGCCGAAATACCCATTAAAAAACCAGCGTACCTTAATCGTCTTTGGTGGAACAGCACGGGATCGCTTGTGCATACTACCGCGACGCCCCTACACGACGACGGTTAGAAACTAATGTACCTCAACAACTAAACTTTATTTTTAAATAAAATGAAATTACTAAATAAAATAATTTATTGTAAAATAATGTGCTGTTGGGTTGTTGCCGCTCTGTGCAAGTCCTCTAAAGTCCTCGATTGAGTTGAGATAAATGGATGGATGGAATATGAATGCATAATGCAGCCGATAATTATAAAGTTATACACTTACTTAAAAACCTCATAAGATGTGTTTGTAATGGCACCTTGCGCATGCGCCCAAATATTTGACCCATAAAAAACTACAAGTACAGTAGTGATGTACCTACAACACTGCGATATCCTAAAAAAATATTAGTTAATAGATTAATGATAAGTGTACTATACTGTAGATAAGCAATTGCGTTTTAGACACCATTAATAATAAATCAGTAAAATCATAATTTTTAATATAAGCACAAAATATTTTTTATGTAATTAACCTGTTTGCAATAAACTTTCTGCAATAAATGAATGCCCAGGGGCGGCGCTAAGGTTGAATCCAGTATTGCGTGTACCACTTTATTTTGCATTTTTTTCTGCTTTCAATATTTGGTTAAGCAATTTTCATAAAATGTCACTCTCATATTTAATCTAAGAAAGCTTTATCTAGCACATACTTATCCATTATATTGTAAAAATAAAATAAAAAGTATATAATTTCATTCTGCTATTTCTTAGTACCTCGGACATAATTGTTCACTAGCACTACCATCATCCTCGCACCTCCTCCTCGCACCTCACCTCGCCTACTCGTTCCCGCCCGCACCCTCGCGCTCGCCCTAAATCGCTAACTCGGCGCGGTAACTCGTTCAAGTCGTTTCGTTCGTGACGTTCGAAATTACCCACACTACATCATCATAACCTTAACGAATCCATTATTGGATATTATTCTGTAAGTTCTTCTAACAATTCGTTATTTACGTTTATTCGAACTACAATACAATTAACTATTTCAAGCTATCGCTTAATATAAGGTAGTTATTATTATTATAATGTTTTGTGCAAGCTCCGGAAGCCGAGAATGTTAAATGTCGGCTTCAAGATTTTATTAAAATGTCAAGTTAACAAACAGTAGTATGAACTTATATAGTAGGTGATTAGAATATTGATTATTCCTGATAATGATATAGGATGTGATTAGGCGCTAGCGAGTGACCGAATTAATGTCATTCTTCCAGGTGGGGTTGGAGTAATTCGTTGAAAATGGCGATTAACAATTGGTGGAGAGAACCTGATATGGGAGGTGATAATTTCGTTGTATGTCATAATTATCTGCCTACCAATATAAAAACGTGTATTTTTATTTTTGTGAAACTATATAGTTGCATGGTAAAAACATTTTTCACGTGAATGTTTATAAGTATATATTATACATTATTCACATATGATTCACATAAAGTTTTAGATATAAACAAATTCCGAGACAAATAATAATCTGTATATTAAAAGTATATAATCTACAATCTTCTTATAACAGCATTAATGTAGTTTTATATATTTTTTTTAATTAATGTTAAAACCTATGAAATGGACACAAATATTTATAAAAACAATACAAATAATCAAATATTTACATTACTTTACAATGTTTTGCTTTCAACTAGAAGTTGAAATTATTTATATATCTATGTTTTATTAACCAAGGAAGTATAAAGTAATGAAAGTAAACATTGTAGAAAAACAAGTTCATCATCATATTCAGACATTATAAATTATTATTAAATGATCAATTTTCATTAAAATTGACTTATAGGAATAGGTAAGGATTTTTGCAACCATATTGAGGTGGACACCACTACATATTCTACCATCGAAGACCAATACTTAGTATTATTGTGTTCCAGTTTGAACGGTGAATGAGCCAGTGTAACTACTGTTATAAGGAACACAGCATCTTATTTTAGGAACTTCTCATAATCTTAGGTTTGTGATAATGTAAGGGATGCTTAATATTTTTCTAATTGTAATGGGCCATATGGGCAGAGATGACCACTCACCGTCAGGTGGCCCATTTGCAGGACTGTACTTTAACTTAAAAATTATAATAAAAGAGTGGAACCAGTTTTAACACTAGTTTTGACCTCATTTAATATTATAAGATTTAATGTTGTATTTTATTATTTTTGGTCTATATTCTCTAGTTTTCTGGTTATAATGTCTCCAGGCAAAAGAATAAATAGGTCATTCTTTTTTTTGATTTAACTCCTGCCATATCACTTGTAGTAAGAGATATAATGCTCTCAGGTAGTTTAGCTATTGATTATTAAATTATACTAAAAATATATTTAAGAAAATTTAGTATTCCATTTTAATAAATAAACTTGAAATTGCAATACAAACACATTAAGTCATAATAATATTCAAGTAGACTTATACAGTTTTGAATTGTCATGTAACAGTATCAAATTCAATGAAAAGCTACCATTCAGTACATATTGAGAGAGCTACTTTTTCTGCCTTATAACTTGCGAAGAAAAGTTAATTATGTATTCTGAGATTTAAATATAAATTGATTGAACATACTTATATACCTTAAATGTATTTAATTGAAAAATCTCTATTTATAGAACTTTTTATTTTTATTATTTGATATGTTTTTTTTTTATCCACATGCAAATACTTGTAAAGCTGAGTGTGTGTGTGTGCAGGCGAGCGCGAGGGCTGCGCGGCGTCCCGCATGTGGCGCAACGCGTGCGGCACGCTGGTGGCGCCGGCCGCCGACCAGGCCTGGCAGGAGATCGTGGACGCCGCCCCGCCCGACTCCGTCTGGCACTCCTTGAGGAATTGTATCGCTTACCAGGTACAATATTTACTAATTAATTGTATAATCAATTTACACAATCAATCCGAGCCGAGAAAGGTCGATAGTACCAAAGTGGTGTGGTGTAAAACTGTGAGTTTCTTAACTCTAGGCTCCATTATGAATTCCTTAAAGGAATTATGTTGATTCACCCGAGATTACTTACAACTTTGCCAAGCTGGAATCTGACCAATGACCACTGAGTGACCTTTATAATAAGACAAGGTAGGACAATGGTAGGGCTTTGTGCAAGCTCGTCTGGGTAGGTACCACCCACTCATCAGATATTCTACTGCAAAACAGCAGTACTTGGTATTGCTGTGTTCCGGTTTGAAGGGTGAGTGAGCCAGTATAATTACAGGCACAAGGGACATAACATCTTAGTTCCCAAGGTTGGTGGCGCATTGGCGATGTAAGCGATGGTTAACATTTCTTACAATGCCTTTGTCTATGGACTTACCATCAGGTGCCCATATGCTCGTCCCCCTACATATACAATAAAAAAAAATATAAAAAAGACAACACTTGAAACAACAGCTGGTTGTAAATGTAATTATAAGTATATTATGACTTGTAACTCAGTGATGCAGTGTAATGTAATTAATGAAATGTAATAATGAATTATTTTAATATTTAAATTAATGATTGGTTTAGGTTGGAATATTTGATGTGGTGACTAAACATGTGTATTATGTTTAAAGCAAATAAATAATAATTATTATTAATAATTTACATTAAGCATATATTATTATAAAAATTTAAGCATAACATTTTACAGTACAAAAAAGCAATACAAAAAATTAAAGTATATATTGTAAATTTTTGTTAATGTGTTCACAGGCCGGGGTGTGGCAAAATCTGCTGCTGAAGGGCATCCCGGACGTCATGCAGCCGGCCGCATTCAAATTGGCAATAGTTCTGCGTCACACGCCTTCTGAGCTCACTGTGAAGCTGCTAGCTGACTTGTTGCATTTGCATCCCCAGTCTGTATGTGGCAACATCACAATTTTAATTGCTTACGTTAATTTAAACCTTACTTAATGAAGAGAATAAAGGCTTTTTGACACCACAGATTGTGACCTTTCTTTTAAAATTATTTAACTAATAATATCAATCTTATATTTTCCAGCAAGATTTGACAGCATACGTCTTGGCCCTGTTAACTGACGACGAGGCGTGGTGCGGCAGCTGCGGGTCCAGCGCGGGTCTACCCGGTACATACATAACTCGATACTATACAAATGCAGCAACATAAAATTTAAATAAATTGAATAACTTACACATTTTCTCTTTTTATATCCCATTTTAAAAGAAAGAGTTCAATTTTATATATGTTACAAGATCAAAATAATTGCAATAGTTGTTACTGCAATAATTAAATTAATAATATTTTTCAAGTCCGTCTGGTTAGACACAAGTCAATCGCTCCGTTCCAGTGGCGTGCTCGGCGTCGGGGCTGGCGGGCGCGGGCGGCGGCTGCGCGGCGGGCGGCGCGCCCATGCGCGACCTGCAGCTGTTCGGCGACTGCGAGCTGGCCGTCATGGCGGCCTCGCGCGAGGAGTACGACGCGCACGCCAAGCTCGTGCGCGCCGAGTACGCCAACCTCACGCAGGAGAACTACGTCGAGCTCAGGATCAAGGTCACCCCCTCACTATAGCGTGCACTACAAACACTTTTTGATAACGGAGCCTTATTAATCGATACTGTCCCATTTTACTCATGTCCACTCATACCCACTAGAATTTGACTACCGAAGATCTAATGACGACGTCTCTGTCATTCGAAACGCAAACATACTTTTTCAGGAATACCTTACAGAATGTATACAATATTATTATTTCCACTGCAGATTTTAAACCAATTCGTCCAAATTCCTAAACTGTACAACACGTTGGAGTTCGAGAGCTTCGAGGCGGCTGCGAGGGAGAACATCGAGCGCGAGATCTGCACCCTGCGGGAACACTTGCTGACGGGAAGACACGAATAGCGCCGGCTTTTCACTTATGACTCGGACGATTCGAACAGTTGAATTGTAGAGTCATAGTGAAACCCTGACTGTTCCCGTATTATATGGATTTCAATGTGTTTTATTGAAACAAGAGAATTAGTGACTCTGATTATAGTTTGATTTTAATGTGTATAGACAGATCAACTGTAGATTTAGTTTACATTTCTTTTTCGTTATTATGAGTTCTGTATTCTTTTGATGTTTGATATTGATTGAGTTGATAAGGATTTAGTTATCATTAGCTAATGTCCGGCATGCATTGCAATAAATCTTATAACAGTTGTGCAAACAATTATCAGATATGATTTTCACCTCACTTTGTTTGTTGATGACTCTACTGAAGGAATGTACATGTTCAAAATCAACTAAACCAAGTTTCAACTGGTTTGTTCATATTTGACGAATAATCGTCTTACAAAAAACGTTTCAGAAATTATTCAAGTGACACAAACAGGCATCTTATTCTGCAAACATGTCGTTTTTATTAAAGATCATTTGCTATAACTCAATTTGCAAATTTGCTGCAAAGAATTATTTTATAACTGAAACTATCTCCGCCCAAAGCTTCCCGAGGGTGAGGGATTGTTGTTGTTAGTTTTGTCCTTTTTGTGTACCCCTGATAATGATTGGTTGAATAGTTGAAATGCTAAGTGTAACAAACAAATAAACTAACAAACTCAATTTCGCATGAATATAAGTAAGGATTACAAGGGTACAAACCCTAACCTATATAATTGAATCAATTGTTCATCGAATGATGTTTTATAAATTGAGTTGAAGTTGCTGGGTAATTATTTATTTGAAGAACCATTTGTATAATGTTGCAAATATGATTCATATTTGTCAACGAGTGTCCATATTTGTTCAATGATGTGATTGGTATTGGAATGCATACGGTACAAATAAAGTATTAATTTTTATATATGTAGATAAAATATGCTTATAGTTGAACATTGAAATTAATATTTCAGAGTATAATGGGGATTATAAATGTAAGTAAAAAGAATATAATATTAGTTAGTAATGTAGTGGTTGCTACTCGCTAGTTGGTTATGTTAAATATTGTACACTACTTGTGACGACTTTTAAGTAAAATAATCAAAAACAGTGAATATAAACTAAAGTTTGACTATTTTATAGATAACTCAATGATGTATTTCATGTGCTATAAATAAGCAACTTTGCACATATTTAAAAATAGATTTATCAAAGCTGTGTGCTATTTGTCAGATAAGCTTATATCATTAAAAACCACTTAGCCTTAAATTTAATGTAAAATCATGTTTACATTCAATGAAATTTTCAAATGTATAAATGTTGCATTTATTCTGGTGTCGCTAGATTATCAATAATAGAATTTTAAATTTGTATCAACTTGTGTAAATAGTTTTGTTTTAGAATATTATATTATTAACTGTATCTTTTCAAATGAATTTTAGAAACCATACTGTTCGCCTTTGTCAAGTGAGTTTATTGTGATAGTGTTGCTAGATATTATATTAAAAGTAGATTTAAAATATTTTGGATTATAAATATCAAATATGTTTAAGGGATAAATTTTCAATCGCCAGTTGACTTTTATTTTAAGAATTGTGGCAGTATTTTTCAGTCTTACATGGATTTGAGTAATATTTAAGCAGAAGTATCGGCTATTATCTCTATGTGTTTGCATTCGAAAGACAAAGAAACATATTTATTTATAATCGCACTAAACAACATTTATAAGCCAGGCAGAATAAGATTAAAGAAAGCTATTAGAAAAGTAAGTAATATTTTTCTGTATTTAATCGTAGTAATTGAATTGATATGAGCTGTGATTTTGCTGTCAAGTAATATTTTTATTTTGTTACTCTGCTTACGTTTAAGTAGAATAGTTAATATAGGCATATAAAATATTCAAAATAATATGATACACTTGTATCTACTGTGTTTCTATTATTAAATTTTTTGTTCTCATTTACTCACCTAAACTTTTATTTATTTATTGATGAACCTTACATAAATTACAGATAATTAGTTGAAAAAAAAAAAACACATTTACTAATACATTTGTATTAAGTAACTTTTTTAATTATAATGATTGATAATACATATTCTGGGATACCAGTTACTGATACGTGATCACGTGATTAAGTGATTCAAGCTCATACTGCTAAAGATAGGAAATCTGTACAAATAAATGAGATTTGTAAAGCCTAATTGAAAAAAAAAACTACTAAACCGTCGTCAAAGTACCCTTTCGTAAAAGTTATACCATAACTTTTACATTTTTTTTTTTAACCGCATTCAAATTAGATTATTGCCGCTACAAGGATGATATTTCATGTTCTTGTACATGCTGATTTTCTGTTAATTAAATAATAATTTTACTTTCCATAGTTTAAATAGATAATTTGTTGAAATGATTTGTTAAATTTATTACTGTTAAAAATATATCATATAGCAAAAAATGTTGTTTTTTATTACCTAACTAATAAAACATTCGTCAATAATTATATTTTCTATATAAACATGTAATGAACCAAAAATATGTTGATAGTGTAACTGTACCCTAATTTATTCAAGATTAACTTTTTAAATAAGATTTTGTATATGAAACAGATTTTTGTTTGTTAAATTAAATTATTTTAAAGAAATCCGGATATCAATTTATTGTTAGAATTATATCAATTGATATCCTTGGAGTATAGAACTCATGTCTTTAGGCAAGTACGCATAAATTTGCGATAGCTATTCTTAGTTATTCCATTCTCTATGGATCGTCTATCTATGATAAGTGAAAAAATATTAAAAATGGCGATCAATGCAAATGCATTAATATAGTTCAATTAAATAGTATTTTCTTGTCTTGACTCGTGATTAATTGATTATAAAAGTGAAAGTGTTTTAGGTGTTCTAAGGATTAACTGTTGTACAGGAAAGTTTCAGCAGGTAAAAATATATAACGTAAGGAAAAGGTTTTCGCCGTTGTTACTTGTAGGGCTCATCGATGATCGAAACTTGGGATCAACGTCAAAGGGTTTGTGAGTACTCTTGTTTTATTATGTGTGATGTTCGCAGGCCATTGCGATGTCGTGGAGAGGTCGAGACGAGCGTACATCCCGCTGGGGTGAGAACAGGCCCCGGTCTCCCGTGTGGGAGAACCGTCGCAGCGCTAGTCCCGACAGAAGTAGGCAGTTGTCACCGAGGGATCGGCAAAGAGATCGACGCGAACGTCACGAGAGATACGATCGTGATCGGGAACGTCGAGATCGTGACCGTGATCGCGAATCCGATCGTTACAATCGCCGTGATCGTTACGACAAAACGCGTGACCGTGAGCGCGATAGGCGCCGATCACCTCGTCGCTACGATGATAAAGACGTGCCCAATCCACCTTCACCCCCCACTATTAGTGGTGATTTTGAAAAATGTACCGAATCTCTTTCCAGCAGCCGCTCCGGTAGTCGCGAGCGTCAAGATGTAGAAAGCTTTGACAGTAAATATGACAGAGATAAGCATGACGACCAAGCAGCTAATGCTTCCCCTGGAGATTGGTTTTGTAAATGTGGCTCATATAACTTTAAAAGGCGACAAGTATGTTACAGACGGAACTGTCAGGGTAAAAGATCAGAAGGAGTAGTCTATGGAGGTGATTCCGAAAGAGGGAATGCTCCCGATTCAAACTCAGGAATAACAAAGAGATTGTTATTTAGAAGACTTGATGCTCTTACAACAGAGGAGAAAATTTTAGAAGCTATAAAAGACTGGTGTTCAAAGTCAATTTTAGATTCCATTGCTGGTATAACTATTGGACGGGAAACCTTAACCGGCGCATCAAAGTGCCTTGCTTACATTAATTTCAATTCAATAGCTGATTCAACAGCAGCATATTCTGAACTCATTTCTTTAGATCCCCCTTTAAAAATAGACGGTAGAGAAGTACTAATAACATTTTACAATGAACCACAAAAAGTACAAAAACCAGTCAATTGTAATTCAGAATACTCCAATTATTATGGACAAATGGGTAATTTTAACTCTAATCAAGCAATGTCTGAAGCTGACAGAGTGAATGCAGCTGCAGCGGTTGCTCAATCTGCCATCTCAGCTGCTCAAGCCAGGCAGATGGCCTGGACACCTGTATCTGTGCCAGTATTTGTTGCCTCCTCCGCCCAAGCTACTCCTGTTGCTAACATTCCTACTGGTGATGGTAAAACTACATACAGCGCCCCAGATGTAAGAACATTCATGTATGATGAGACCTCTGGTTACTATTATGATCCAGCAACTGGGTTATACTATGATGGCAATACTCAATACTTTTTCAACAGTCAGACCAATCAATACATGTATTGGGATTCCACTAGCTCTACATATATTGTTGCATCACAGAGTTCAACAAATTCAGATCAGCCCAAGTTACAAAATCCTCCACAGCCAAATGCAGACAATACCATCACAAAAGAGCCAGAGGAAAAGAAAAAGAAAGACAAAGAAGATAAAGTTAAAGTTGCTAAAAAGATAGCCAAAGACATGGAAAGATGGGCTCGTACTTTAAATCAGAAGAAAGAGAATGCCAAGAGTAATATCGTCATGGAACAACCACTCGATACGGGAGCTAGCAAGGGGTCGGCCGATATAGGATTTTCTGTACTGGGTGCTGGACCATCTCCCTCGCTTACACATGTTAGGGAACTGTCTCCCCCTCCTATCTCCACTGATGATTTCCTTATGAAAAAGTCTGAAATAAACATGTTTGACAGTGATGAAGGAATAATAGATTGGTCAAAACTCACTTGCTTGATTTGTAAAAGAAAGTTTCCCTCAACTGAAGTATTGACGAAGCATAAAACGTTATCAGACCTTCATAAGCAAAACCTTGCAGATTTTAGGAAAAAGAGTGAGTTGATGCCTCAGACAAATGGATACAGAGACAGGGCAGCAGAAAGGCGAATGAAGTTTGGAGAAGATGATCCACCTCCAATCAGAAAACGATATGAGCCACATGAGGTTCACGCACCTGTAATGTCACACCCGCCCCCTTCAGTTGTAGATACCATTGGTGGAAAAATGTTACAAAAGATGGGTTGGTCAGAGGGTCGTGGTCTTGGTAAAGAGGAGCAAGGCAGGATAGCCCCTATCGAAGCAGAACAACGACCAAGCTTGGCTGGATTGGGACAGAAAAGAGGCATATACACTCCTACACCTGGGCTCACATACCGAGACACGGTGAAGAAGCTCATGATAGCGAGATACAAGGAGGTCGTAGGGCAGGAGGAAGGACATAAATAGGTGGGTTCATTTTTAATTTTTCCTACTAAAACTTTTTTGTTGCAGGTTCACTGGCTCGAGGTCAGTATTGTATATGATAAAGCAATTTAAAAAATATAAATATACTTTGATTTTATTGATTTTTGAGTTAAATATATTATAATATATTTTTCTAGGATGTTTTACAAACCTTTGTACTAAAAATGTTAATAACAGCAGCTTATAAACATCATTTGGTTATTAATTTGTTATTATTTAATTCTAAGCATATGAACAAATTATTTATACACAAGAAAAATGTTTTCTAAAACAAGGAAGAACCGCTCTAAATTTTAACTGCAACACTTTCTGGACATAATACGCCTAGAAGTGGCTTTATGGGGTAATTTGGTTTTGGTCGGTCATTGCGGCGAGTACACGCACTGTCTAATCGTTTGATTCTGTGTTCACTACACTAGATGTGGCGCCGCAAAGCTTCAAAGGGCCAGCGCTAAAGATATGCCCGGCTAACATCTGGTGAGTTTTATATGAAGATGTCATTTACTATTATTATATAGGTACATAAACTTTCCCTACAGGTGCGACAGGTAAATATAAGGGCGTCGATTGAACTAATATTCAATGTGTTTTTTACAGCATTTCATAATTTCTTTACAGAATGTGCTACATGTCTCTTTACGAGATTGTTATAGTTTACATAATGTTTATATATTGGTTGTAAATACAGGAGCGGTTAAACTCGTAAACAGACTTGTAGCCCGTGCGATGTGAATATTGATTATCATGTTTCGAACATTAGAAAATGATCCCAATAACGTTGGAGTGTAGCGCATAATTTAGTTCATCCAGCAAAAGCAGCAGCTTCGGACATTGTACGGACTATTTGAGACTTAGTTGGACATTATAGCCATACAACAAACTGTGATACGTCCTGTGATATTTTGTGTGTGACATTACGAAGAAACGGTGATTGTGAACTTGGCGTACAGCTTACTGACGAATGTGACCATTTATATTACAGAACCAGCCGGCGGCGAGTCTGCGTGCCAAAACAAAGTTCAATTGTTTTTATATGAATTATCAATGAGCGATAACCGTTTTTTCTTTGTAGATTATGATTTTCTTTTAAACATAGCGTTAGGTATATTCGTAAAATGTATTTTTATCTTTAGCTTCTTAGGTTTCTCGGTGTTGCAATAGACATCTCTTGTGAGAGTTCAAATTAAAAAATTATAATTAATAATGTATAAATTTGTATGAATTTATTACGCACATAAACAAGATTTTTTTTTATTTTTATAATAGCAATGTTGATGACTGATGATGTAATATAATTTCTCTTTATATTTTTTTGTTTATAAGAACAAAATTATATTTTTTTATTTTACTTATTAATTACTTCAAATATAAAAATATTCAAGCGTCTCTAATGAGGCGGCGGCGTGATTATCTTTAAGAACAAAATATTATTTTATTTCATTATGCATTTAAATATATAAGCAATATTTAAATAAACGCCTTCTGTAGGTTAGTTGGGTATAAACATAAACTTTAAATAGCAGAGATTTATTTAATTTTAGCTTTTTACAAGTTAGGTGTATACGAAATAGGAATTAGGTTTTATGTAAATATAGATCTCTAGAATAGTTTGATATATTTAGAATTATACCATTTGTACTGTCACCTTGATTAAACTGTTAATTGTTTTTTTGTCTTTTATTTATAATTTGAAGGTTGCCTACCTTGAGGGGTACCAATTAGAATTTGTTTATTCTGAGTAAACGAAGTTTCCGTTTTACTTAACATTTGTTAAAAATGGCCGCCACTGCCACAACACTATTGTTAACTTATTTATAATCATTTTGGTTCACGAATTAACTTTTACTTATTACTCTAATTAATATCTACTCAGTGTAAAGAAATAACGCTCATCGTCATTTGAAAGTTTAAAATTAATTTACTCCGAATAACTACGCTATTCTACTTTCGCTTAACTCAAATAAACAGTATCTGGTTGTACCATTTGCAAGGGCAAGGCAGTATATCCTCCAGGCTACTTGAACTGTGTACACTATATAAGGTCCTCCAGACCGATTTCGGCCACGGCGGCCAATCTCAAGAGAGATTAGCCAACTGCGCAGGAGATATTATAGTGCACAAGTGTGTGCGCAAACACAGGTGCACTCTCTTTTCCTTAGCTCTCATAATCCGATGGGACAGCAATCTGACACGACCGGAAAGAGTTCAGGCGCAGGACCAACGGCTTAACGTGCTTTCCGAGGCACGGGAGTGTATCAGTGTACACACTTCCACCTTTCAGACTCCGGGCTGCTACTGAGAATTTTCTGACAGAAAAACCCAATAACTATTTATTGGCCCGACCTGGGAATTGAACCCAGGACCACCGGGTCTGCAGCCTAATATCTAGCCACTAGACCAACGAGGCAGTCACGACGAGTGCACTATATAGGTACCTAATATATTAATTAAACCTATAATTTAAAAATAATGTACAGATAATAAATATTTTCAAATATATTATATCTTTATTTCAATGTACTTGATAAAAATAATCTTAAATGACGTAGAAAACATTCTTTGTTTAACTTCCCCTGTAAGTGGAGTAGCCGTACGGACTGAGAAGTAACGGTACGTGGTAGTGCTCGTCTTCCTTCGTTTTGAAAACAATCTGAAATAAAATCAAATCTTCGTTAGGATAGCTTGGAATATAAATTTTAAAAGGTATAAATAGTTAATGTAACTATACTTCGTTGAAAGGTTCAGAAATGAAACTTAAATATAAAACAAGGTAGTTTTTCACCATTTGCTTACTAGAAGTAATCTCATCTATGAAGGATTCTGGTGGGTGTTTTCACGACGTGGTTTCAATTTTAGTTTTTAACGTTCATATTGAATTTTATATTAAAATGTACCGAAGGAAGTCTCTGATAACATAATCTGTTATAAAACAAGGACGCGGACAAGCACGCCACTTAATAGTAAGTGCTTATCACCGCCCATAGACGTTTATTGCGGTAAGAAATACCAATATTCCTTATAGCCATTACGCCACCAACCTTCCCAAGATAAGATGTCCTTCGTGCCCGTTGTTGCAATGGCTCACATTTCAAACCGGAATACAACAATAGTATTGCTACTGGTAGAATATCTGATGAGTGGGTAGCACCCAGATGGGCTTAAACAAAACCCCATCTGCTGGTTGATAGTAAAGTAAGTAAAAGATACAACAATATACCTTAATGATTGGGGGATTTCCAAATTTTAACTGAAGATTTGGTGAATTTGTTATTAAAAAGGTACCTATGTATAATTGTAATAGTAATAAAATCGATGTATGATTTTGTTTTTCTATTGAAATTGAACCAACTACATTGAAACAAGCTCTAACGTCGTGGTACTTACTTCCACATATGGGTACAAAGTTTCCTGACTGCTTCTCTGGTAATGATCCTCGACGTTGAATTTTAGTTTGTACGTTCCTTCTGACATAGATTCCTTTGAGAACGGAAACTGTATCCTTCCGTCGCTAGATGTCACTGTATTGTGCCATAGCGTCCAACTGTTGTCTCTCTTCTTGTATAATTCTACGAACATTCCCGCAGCGGGCCTGCCTGTAGATATATCTAGCACGTGTGTAGACAGTACAGGCCGAGACATGGTCACAGTATACGTATTTTCACTACTCGAGTGTGACATGAGAGAGATATGGAAGTTCAGAGAGTTCGAGCGACACTACGTTAAGTTACGTCTGCACTGTGTATTAAATATTCCCCACATTAACTTATGTTCATAATGGCATATTACGGTAAACGAAACGTTTGTTAGGAAATGATAGCGTTCTTGTGCTTATTAGTTGCTTAATTAGTAAGAAAATAATCATTGCCATTTGTCTTTTATTGTAAATAAAATTAGGTAAATTTTAGTCTTAACTTTAAAAGGTAGGTAAATACATAATTACGTACAATAAACAATTCTAATTTATGAAACACAAGTAATAAAGTACTTAGTCAATATATTTTTTTACAATATTTCTTAATCAATGGGTGATTTTTTCTATATTTTTTCTATATTGGTTCTAATGAGTTGAGCACGAAACGAATATAAACATATATTAATACATGTTCATTCATGACAACTGAGTCGTCTTTCCGGATTCGAATGTTGTTCCACGTTACATTCCACGTAGTCAAGGCACTGGGCAATCTTGGCCTAACATAAAATATATTATTTTGTAATGTCGCTAATGTGCTTACACCCTTACTTACCAGTATGCGGCTTTGAATGATAGCACAATCGCATGAGAATATTTATTTATAAATATTCAATGGTTAATGTATTTTTTATATAGTTGTAGTTTTATCAATAAAATTAGTTTTAATAATTTTATCGAAATAGAACTTGCACCATTTAAAAAGTTAAATTACGTTATTCGTGATATCGTCGTTATCATTGTTTGAATAACACACCGATAGAAGCAAACCGGCTAAAATATAACTTTTTTACAATTACGGACTTTGTTTTATCTGTTATATTGTATAAATATCCATATTTATTAAAGTTTACATAAAACAAAAAACTAATTTAAGTAATAGTTAAGTTGATGTTGGACAGTTTCTTAATATTATAATCTTGTGGGTTGTATAATAAGTACTTTGGAATATTCTCAGTGGCAGAATATAAATAGTGACGAACATTGTACATAATGACAAACTCCTAAAGATAAACTTGTACCTAACACCATGTTTCCGTCTCCTCTATTTACTCGTCCTTGGCAAGGTGTTCGCTTCTCTAATTATTACTAATATATAAATTTTATATTACTAATATATTAATTTAAATCTCATGCAATCACATTAAGCCTAAAGCTTATTGCTCAATAGCAGATTACACTCACACAGGGTTTTTGAGTACATATAAGTAATTCGAGTATGAAATATGCGTGGAGTTGATAGGTATGTACTTCATTATTAATTGTATTTAATTAAAATACTTACCATAAATACCTACGCAATTGGATTAGTGGGAAAGAGTAACTAGATACTGAATTTCTGGTCGGTTATTCTCGATTCCGAACATAGTAGGTATATTCCGAATCGGTGTTACTTTAATTTTTAATTTAATTATTACAAAATTGTAATGTCTTGATGTCAATGTCTTGTAATTGAAGTGACTTTAAATGAATGTAGAACTTTTAATTCAAGTCTCGAATCAAGCAATGTCTGTTTACTTCTACTATTCGGAAATCGGAGGATTTAAGCTGAAAGACAAGCTATGAGTAAAAACCAATGTTTGCGCTTAAATTTATTAAAACATTCAATCAGCAACAACCGATCTCGTATCTACGTTCTTTCTTATATAATTATTCTTAATATATACGTCCGGGTGGAGAACGTCCTTCCGCGTGTCGACATTCCCGTCTACAATAACATTCGGTCCTGTTTTCATAAAGCCATTAAACCCGTCATTTTGACCAAACATGTTGACACTTGGGTCACCGTGTTTCAAGTAGTCTATTCTCCAAACGGGCGGGTCGGCGGGTTCCATCTTGTACGAGAAGTGTTGGTGTTTCCTCGTCAGGGTCATGTCGGGTATTTCGACTGACATGGATAGCTTCTCCTCGGAGTTTTCAGTGAAGTCCTCTTTAATGTTTCTGTTCGCCTTATCCCTGTATTTCACTTTGTGTGGGTAAAACTTACGAAGTTTCTTCCTGTTGTAAACCGCTGTGTGGGTCTTGGTTTTGATTTTCTTTCTCTTCTCGCGCGTGTCTTTTCTGTAATCTTTTTTAACGAAGTAGATTTTATCCTGCGCTTGTTGGTTCGGTAAATCGTTATTCACAATGGGAAAGAGTGTCAGATATCCGGGAAAGGGTGTAGTCTTCTCAAAAGAAAGTTTCTTGTAGTTAATTTGTTGTATAGATTTCTCTATTAACTTTTTGAGAGCTTTGTCTTGAAGGATCATGTTGCAAGGTATGGTCGGGAAGTTTCGACACAGAACGTTTTGCATTTTACTAAGAATAAGTTGACTTTCTTCCTTCTCGTCGGAGTACTCGTTGTCTTTGCGGAAGTTTGATACCATTTTGGTCATAAGTGCATTGTTTCTCATTATCTTGGCATCGTTCGTTGCTAGGAATATTATTGTAGTTATTAATAATACTTGCAAGTAAAACCGCATCGTCTGTGATATCTGCAAATAATATGTTCATCTATGGACAAAATCTCAATACTCTGGTTGTAAAGAAAAGTAAAGTTACAGTCGATAAATATGCCACTGCTGGGTAAAGGACTCCGTTCCACTTGAGAAGAAGATTGGGAGTTTCCTACCACGCTGCTACAGAGCTAGTCGGATAGTCTGGTTGCAGAAAATTTACATCTATCTACATTTTCCCACGCAAATTTACTCAAGATGTTTTCCTTCACCGCTGAGCATGATATTAATTATAAACATATATTAAGTTTATTAAAAGGCAGTGGTTCACTCCTTTTCTTTAAACTCGTAGTACTTGGTTAATAATCTAGTATACTACTACTGAAACCTCGGGCAACTTTAATATTATAGATGGCCTAAAACCAAAGCTTGTTGATTAAATATTCGGTTTCGAAAGAAAAAAGGCTTAATTTTGTCTAGTTTAGTTTGTCGATTAAGGTGACTTAAAAACAATTTCAGAGTGAACACTTACTGGTAACTTCTAAACGCGTCGACTCGAATACTGTTAAAACTTACAGTTGTTACACAAAAATGTTATGGAGGATGTTAGTGTTACAGTATACGGAGTGATTATCAACACCGGCATATGTTTATAATCATTTTTCTCGAGACCATTACTTTAGTCACGTGACAACAGAGCACGGTAAAATAACATCAACACGTGTCAGAGGATAACGTAACTTACGTAGGTCACTTTACAGAAAAAATAATAAGTTGTTATTGGTCATATACACCGGGGTTAAGTAAAGGAGCTCGGTATATATATTCTATCTACCTATGTGTTAGCGACATTATGATGTTGCAGTAACTGAAATAAGCGACGCGAGCCGTAGGTAACCTATACATACCAGTCAATAATCTATCAGTTGTTCTTATGCCCCGAGACGGTAGAGAAGTGACATTTGAATTTAAATTTTAATACATGGAGTGTTTATGTTCTTATTATTATAGTTTTATAACTATGTAAGAAATCACTAACTCTATATACTAACACGATCATTCTACGACATACCTACTAGTTAAGCCCATCTGTAATCACGCGTTACATGCTTAAGTAACAGCCTGTGAATGTCCCACTGCTGGGCTAAGGCCTCTTCTCCTCTTGTGAGGAGAAGGTTTGGAGCTTATTCCACCACGCTGCTCCAGTGCGGGTTGGTGGAATTCACATGTGACAGAATTTCAGTGAAATTTGACACATGCAGGTTTCCTCACGATGTTTTCCTTCACCGTCAAGCACGAGATTAATTATAATCACAAATTAAGCACATGAAATTCAGTGGTGCTTGTCCGGGTTTGAACCCACGATCATCGGTTAAGATTCACGTGTTCTTACCACTGGACCATCTCGGCTGTTACATGCTTATAGCCTTAAATCGCAAAAGTATGTATACTTTAATAAAACAATTAAATTCAATATTGTTTTTTTTTGAAACTTTAAAATTATTTTTGATTTTATTATCTGTAAGTTTGTATAAAATTATCATTATTTCTTTAGTTGTAAAAATTTAATTTATACACTGAGTCCTTATTAGGGTCTCTGTCTGGCGATATAATAATATCAAATATTTGAAGAGTCGAGATGGGTTAGTTAGGGGCTTTGTGGTATTTCGTAAAATAACATGAACGTATTTTAAATAAACTGCAATAGCAAGCGCCATCTAGAGTATATGATAAATATGTAATAGTTCTTTAATCATAATGTAGTAAGAAGCTGCCGATTAGAACATTGTGTTGTTAGTGACATCTATTGGTAACTAGCAACATTATAAAAAAAATGCTTAAGTTATTCGACAAAAGATGGCAGATACTTTGCAGACTATTCTCAATGGTGTCGTATACTAATAATTTCTAATAATACATTTAAAAATAACAGCAAAGCTGTTTTACTTTCTCGAATTTTACTTTTAGGGACATAACATCTTAGTTTCTAAGGTTGGTGGCGCATTGGCGATGTAAGCGATGGTTAACATCTCTTACAATTTCAATGTCTATGGGCGTTGGTGACCACTTACCATCAGGTGGCCCATATGCTCATCCGCCTAACTATGCTATAAAAAATATAGTTACAAGAATATTGCGTTTAAAGATGACACTTGAGTAGGTACTTCAACTAATTAACATTATGAAGTAGATAATCATGCTAATTTTAATAAAAAAATATTGTTTCATTAATTATCGTTACTTTGATTGTATCTTCGTAATAACAATCAAAACTCGGCGGGTAAAATAAAATATCGTATATAATACCTATTTAATTTGTTTTATTTTTAAAATATTACAGTTGATGTTTCACAACAAACCGTAATCCAATAATACCAAGTCGAAAAACAACAAAGTCATCTATCAGGCCGGGAACTATTGAACTCGGGCAGTCATTTGACCGAAATGAAGCGGCCGGGCGGCGGTCGGCGGCACGAAAGAAAAAAATCTGCGTCATAAGGCGCCCTCTGTCAGAGTCACTCGCACTCGGCAAAAATACGACAAAGAGCTGCTGCTCTAATGCTTTGTTTTTGTTGGTCAGCCAGTTCGGAGGGACGGCGACGGACTTGTGTGGACACGTCCGGGACTTACTATTGAAATTTTTACCTTTATCTTCTTTATAAAGTCTTAAAGTATTTTACCAAAAATGCTCCGTCTGTCGATGAATAGAAAAAAAACATGTTCTTTGTTACTCGTTTATTAAGCAGTAGTTATCATACTTTAAGGATTAATTAAAATTATACTTTTCTTCATACATAGAAACATTCTCTTTATAACGAAAAGGATATTCTTATTTTAATAAACGACGCATAAACCCCACACATATCTGAACAAGACAGGCATACCTGTCTTGTTCTTGGGCATAAGTATTTTTTTACAAAAAAGAAATCAAATTCAGTTATAATTTATAAACTACTAAAATACGGAAGATGATATCGCTTTACTGAGGTAATCAAGGAAATTAATTTTATTAAGAGAACCGAGAAAATTAGAATTGCGGCAAATATCTATTAAAAAGAAAACTTCATATTATTTAAACACATACCCATATCTATAATGTAAGTAAATGAAAAAGTACATACCACGGAACGAAATTAATATTGCAAACATTTTTCATCGATTTCTTGATGGTATATATAGGAGTTATGTCCACATTAGTCTTCGGTCGATGTCAGTATGACGTACGGCGGTCATTTCTCTGTCAGCGTTGTTTGCGCTGCGCACTCAGCGCTTTACGCTATGTGCAGGCTTTAGGACTCAGGTATTTAATGCTTAGTATGTGATAAAATAAAACAATGTCCTAGCGGCCCACCGGACCGGCTCGAGTAATACGGCAGTGAGGCAAATTACCAAGCTCCGATTGCGATCTCCATTTTTAGTACTTAACTCTGTACTACGATCATTATTCATTAATAACAAGGGAATGAAGGACATACAATGTGCCACAGGACGCGCGACGGATGTGTAACAACGAAATAATTTATTATTAAATTTATTAATAAAACCATAGTTTCGTTATTAAAATAAATATATGTTTTTTTATTATTATAATAAGTAATATAAAGCAATGTCTTACACAGTAAGCGCGCCACGCCGCGCCTGGTGCACTTACTCTGAGGTGCCAAATATGTAGATGTTCCGCGTCAATAATACACAAACAACTTATGGGAGTGACGCTTGAGATCGCGGACTTTATATGAGAAGTACCTGCTGGACTAATCTGTTCTTTCATGGTCAGCTCTCTCCGTCACTCTCCACTGGGTTAAGGATATATATTGG
Source organism: Nymphalis polychloros (assembly GCA_905220585.2). Lineage (NCBI taxonomy): Eukaryota > Metazoa > Arthropoda > Insecta > Lepidoptera > Nymphalidae > Nymphalis > Nymphalis polychloros. The sequence continues at coordinate 10,099,955 of HG992263.1, read as the reverse complement.
TATATTAGGTGTTATTACACAAGTTGAATGCAGATATCTCAATTCGTATATAATCATTTGAATATAACACTTAAAGTAGTAAGCATGCTTGTAATAACATTTAAGTTGGCTACCTGGCCCTTCAACTCTCGCTTATTCAAGGCTTAAAGAATATCACGAAATTGATCTAATGATTTGCAACGACATAAACGTAGTTAGGTATAGGGCGGTACACTAAGATATAATTTAATAAGTAAAAGTGCTTCAAGAAAAAGTTTCAGAAGATTCTCTTGAATAACATTTAGATAAATAAGTAAGTAAGATACCCATTATAATTATTTATTAGAGATATTTATGTCTGTTGGATGGCTATCAAATATAAATGAATACAAAAAGTGTTATATTACAATGCCAAGAAAAAACTATACTAAAAGGAGAACTTATTTTAGTCATAATTTATATTATTTTAAATGTTCATAACTAAGTTTACCTTACAAATAAGATTGCTTTAATAGGTCAGCTTCGCACGCTTTAAACATATTATTGAGCTACAAGAACGTGAAATTCACCCATGTTACGTCAATAGTCTACTTGAAACAGCGAAATTCAGCTACTTACTACTAATGATATTGTATACTGAAACTTTCTCCGAAGAGCTCTGCATTTTTGGTATAAGTAATATTTATTATAGTTTAGAACTTTTTTCAGTTAAGCATTAAAAAAAAAGTTTTCTTCGTTTATTAACACAGGTTGATATGATGATTTATGTGTTATTATGTAATAAATTATATAAATACAATAAAATATGCAATAAATAAGCACGAGTGTGTCGTCTCGTGGTGTGGGGAGTCGGTCTATAGACAAAAGCATTCCTCACACTGACGTCTATGGGTTTTAATTTCACTTATGAAATTCCGTACATTTGAAAACGATTGAAAACAATTAATTTTATGTCATCACTAGCTTCCGTCCGCGGCTTCGCTCGCGTGTAAAGAGGGAGGCAGGTAGCCTATGTGTTCATTTAGGGTATAAAATTAAGATCCATTCAATCGTTTTGGCGTGTTTTATTAATGAACATCCAATGATAGATACATTCATGTTTATAATAGAATTGGGATTCATAAAAGTTAATTTAAGTTAAAAGTTGAAGTGCGCAGGACTGTGGCTCGGAGAGTTACATTTGTGAATCAGTAACGAGCTCCGCCTGTTTCTGCGCCACCAATCCCGACTCTCGCAACTGTAGCGATACCGCCATTGGATACTGTTGCGAGTTCCGGAACTCGTAGGTACCCGTCTAGAGGCTGCCTACTCCGTCACCAGATCGGCCTCGGCCTCTGCTCGATAGCTTAACATATAACATATCTTGTAATTATATATTTAGTAGTATGTTAAAATATCATTAACAAATATTACATAATACGTCATGACTATATACCGACATGTGAAAAAGCGTACAGTTAGTATATCGTGTTGATTATCACGTAGGCCAAGTAAGTAATTTTTAATTAATTGAAATATCGACGTTATTTAATTCGTGGAAATTGCTATTGAGTAGTTTGCCGGGCCGTTTTAGGAGCTTTATATTTAATTCAATAATGTCTTATGACCATTCAAAAGTGTCCTTAAGAGTCTCCTCGAATAAAGATACAGTTAACTATCCGTTAGTTTTGTCCGTTCTGAATTACGCCTCGTAGATAATTTTACTATGTCATAAAAAAACTGTAGCTTCATGAGCAATATTTAATTGATATAAATCACAATATATATATATATATATATATATAATTGTATTTTCATTTCGACTTACGAAATAATTTCAAAGACTTTACTAAACTTAAACGGTAGTTATTCAATTATGAGCGAGTTATAAGACATAATTATAATATACTATCTTGTATTTCAACTGTTGTGCTCGTACACACAACTCGTGTGAGACACAAAACTTCACCCAACACAAATTCCGAAGACGCACTACGTAAACGTTTAAGATCACAGATGTTTTTAATAATTTAAATCTATCTGACGTTCATAGTAATAAGGTAGGGTCGATATGACTGATGGTTCAGTGGTGAATACGCGAATTATGTTCATTCAAATTCAAAGTTTTTAATTTATCTTTATTTGTTGTGTTCGCCGGTGAAATAAAACAAAGCGAGGAAACCATACATGTGAAACCACCAATACACATTGGAGCAGCTTGGTGGAATAAGATTCAAAACTTCTCTTCGAGATAGGAGGATGCCTTAGACGAGCAGTGGACCTTTACAGACTAACTTTATATGGTAAGTAATTGCCTGTAGACAGTGGCAAGTTGTTGGAAGAGCCTATAATCAACTTCCAAGATGTCGATGTCTTCCAACTCGATAGAAGATGATGGGCCGAACAATTCTCTTTAGATGAAGGGTTTCATATATTGTAACTCATATATTAGTTAAACAATGTTACGTCTTCTTCTTTCGAATGTCAAATCAAAGATGACAGAAAGAGACAAATAAGTGTTTAATTAAACAGTCGCCGAACGTTTATGATTAAGGTCGTTAGTGTCTCCGAGCGAGTTGAAATAAGCTAAAGATTAATTTCACATTTAAAATATAATGTCATGTTTCAAGTTATTACATTTAATATAACGCTATTCGTAAGCGTTTACGCGCTACAGCTGTGGAGGGTGCGGAGGGGTGTGGGAGGGTCGGGGAGGTTGGGTGTTTGAAGACACGGACGATATTCAAATTGCGAACATTTCATTTTAACGCTTTACCAAGATATTCGCTCGCTCCCACGCTTTGTAGTGATGGGGGTTGTTATCGATATAACATTAAAATATTTAAAATGTAACCATTATTGTTACATATTATTTGTTAAGAAAACACAATACTTAGTAGTTACTTGTAGTATTATGTAGTAAATAAAGCTTGATAATAAATAGAAATGCAAAAGTACAATATTGTACTTATTTAGGTACTGTGAAATAAATGTATTGTGTAAATTGAGTTTTTATGCTGTCGATTTGTATATGACTATAGGACAGACGTGGGTATTGCAGTGAATAGAACACCTATTTTTGAAGTTAGTCAACTAACTTGGACTTTGAAATTCTAACCAAAAATGTGCTTCAAATAAAAACAATGTGAAAACAAATTAGTCTTATATTTCTACAAGTATGTTCTCAATGCATTTCATACAAGTTAAATGAGAAAATAATCAATTATAATATCGATATCTAAATCACATCACTACATCGAAGTTGAGACGTTTGCGAAATGTTCACATTTCGCGAATTGGTCGCGGCTGCGGAATTCTAATTTGCGCCTCGCAACCACCAGCCCTCACCACCTCACCACCCGGCCTCCCGACAACCTACCGCCCTCACCTGTATCTGTAAAGACGGGGCTGTTTTCGACTAAAGTGTATTTATCATATTGACTAGATATAGATAGTTTAATCCACAATGACACGCCTCACTCTTCTTTTACAATCGCTCCCGTGCAAGTGTACAATGTAACTTGTAACAGTGGGGCGCCTCTTCGTGGAGTGTCCTTCACTTGTGAAATCTTGCTAATCCTCTTCTCTTAATAATTCAAAATAATTATTTGTATGTTTGTCTTCTACGTGTTCTTAAACCTTAATACTTACATACGCTTCATAAGACTGTCATGAACATTTGTGTGAGTTTTTCTGCGTTCTATTCGGGAAGTAACCTCTCGAGTAACTCAGTAGTTAGGTAGTTTTTGTCACGCGTTAGACGTTAGATTATCAAATATATAAAATCTAATTAATCTAGAACTAATTAGAATACAATAACTACTTAACGCTTTTATATCACCTATAGTAATAGAGTACGTATTGAGTTATATTATTATATATTAACGTTTTTAATGTAACGTAACTTGGTGGTAGAGTTTTTTTAAAGCCGTCTGGGTAGGCCGCCCGTCACATATTCTGTATCTGTCTGTATATGTATGTATGTGAATTAATTGTAAAACTATATTTCCTTGTTATAATGATTAATAACAAGTTATAAAGGGTCATTGTTTAGAGTTCGATTAAATCTCACTGTTAAATGGTAGACGCTTAAGTTAAACTTAATTTGAATGGGAAAACGTTTGATAAATCTCCAATAAACTACAAGAGACAGTTAGCACGATAACATCAGAGTTTCAAATATTATACAATACGTTAAACGAAAACATACTCGTAATCCTTCGTTCATCCAATTAAACATCCGATATAAAAACAAGCGCTGTTTCGAACACAATACGCGCAAATATTCACTTATACATTAATAATTACTCCTCGCCGTCACCCCGTCCCCCACCCGACACCGCCCCTCGCCCCCCGCGACTCATTGTAATTTAAATCGAATTCCCTTCGACAAGCAAATTGAAATATTTCGATTTGATCACACCTTCCGTCCCGATGTCGTATCATTTTGGAATTGATTAAGGAGTTTATTTATTTATTTACCGAGTTCACCGAGTTCAGATGAAACGAAGTTCATCACTTAGGTTTTATATATATTTAAAACAGCCTAGTTGGTTTAGTGGTTGCGGACTGCAAATATGGCGGTTGTAGGTTGGGGTCGAATCAATAAAAAGGTTATTAGGTTATAAGGTCCAGTTTGGAAGTTGCTAATGTTAACTCCCGTGTCTTGTTGGGCGCGTAAAGCCGTTGGTCTGTGTCTGGACTCTCCGGTCGTGTCGGGCTGTCTCATCGGGTTATAAGAGAAATGAAATAGAGAATGTGTTTGCGCACACACTCGGGCATTACAATATCTCGCGACCGATATCTGTCAGGAGGACATCAGCAGTTCACAATTAATGTTGTCGGTCTGTTTGTGTTGTATTGCAATCATAATTTAATTAATTATACATTTATTTTAAACTATTAAAATAGCTTGCTTGGCATGAAGTTCGTCCTGCCTGTGTTTACTAAGCGTCAGCGGTCGGTCGTGTAGAATAATATATTAGTATTATATATAATATAAATGTAATCCCTATTCAAAGTCGTATAAAAGTCTCTACAACAGAACAAATGTAGAGACGACAGCACTTAAGATATATCTCATGCGACCTCGCATTGTGCGAGTCGGAACGTAACACGAACTGTCGCGATGAATTTAGATATAGCAAGCAATATGGCCAACAATATCTGAACGATCTCATTAGTACGACATAATGCCCTCGACACACATCGCACATTGTACCTTTAGAGCCACTGTTGGAACAATTAAACAAAAGCTTTAACAATAAATATTAAAAAGCGAAATCGTCGACGCGAATAACAAACGTAATTGTGTTTTTGTGCCTCATTCGATCCCGCTTTGTCCGAACAAAGAGTGCTTCTCAAAAAAGTCACCTTTATAAATTAAGTTTCAGCATATGGCGTCCAATCCGCGCCCGAGGGCGGAGCCCCGGCGTCGCGCTATTGGCCCGCGCCGTCCTCTCATCTGACAACATTTTATATAACCGGATGATACAACATATACAGTTATCACTCCAGAGGGACAGAGAGAGCGATATGCCTTTTAGACAGTGTGTCGTTTCGCACTCGTGCCGTCTCTGTCCCGCGCGACCCGGCAACTGTCAGCATTCTGCCAAAATTGAAGCAACAGTGTTGAAATCCACCGCGGAACGGAACGTCGCATAAACTGTTGCGCGGGACGATGAGAACAGCGTAGCGTGTGTTCGTGTGTAGCGACTTTGCCGAGAGTTTTGTACTAAATAGAGACTGTTCTGTTAAATAATGTCGCTCCCTAACGGTGTGGACGTTTCCCAGCTGGTGCAGCACCCGGTGCTGGCCGCCCTGCCTCCGTTTTTCCTCAGAGCCTCTGAAAGATACCAGGTAAGGGTACGTTGTGAATAGGACGTTCGGTAATTATCCTAATTCATTTTTAAAAATAGAAAACTCAAATGTAATTGTTAGTGTTTTTTCTTTTAAATAAATGTGTTCCGAGTATTAAATTTAACAACTCTAAATATATATCTATCGTTGGTTTTAAAAAATAATTTTGAAAACTAAAATGAATTGAATTTTGAAAAATGGACACGAGTGCTCTACACCGTGTTTTTTTAAATTATTAATGAATCAATTATATTTAAACAAGAGTTATCCGACGGCGCACTCAGATTTGAAAATAAGTAGAGCCACTTGAATTTGTGTTTCGAGTATTTGATATTCGAATAAATTATGTATATTTTTTTCAAAATAAAAGTGATATATCCCTTAATAAGACACATCCAACTAAAAACACTAAGAATGAAAGTTAATTACAATAAAAATAATATATTATTATGACTTGTATCCAAATACTGTTATAAATGAAAACTTTCGGATATTTGTTAATCACACTTGGACGGCTTTACAAAGTTAATTACATTGTCGACTAGGTCATAGGGAATTTTTTAATAATTAAAAAAAAAAGTAAACGTTAAGTGATGCGAGCCAGTAAATCTAAACGATACGCTAAATTTTACTAAATCTTATACCGTTAATATTTAAATACAGAAGCTTACAAAATAACAGTTTCAAGTGTCACTTCCTCTTCTACTAATTGTATTACCGTGCTGTAATGTTATTACCACTGTAATTACCGTATAATGTAATGTAATAACAAAGTTCATTGACTGTGCTCACTTGTAATGTAACACTTTATTAAAGTGTAGCGTTACACTTTTGTAACTTTGTAATTTGTATTATTAGGGTCGTGAAGGGTATTAATTATTTTTGTTATTACTTATCACTAAATAGTGATATATTCGTTTTTCGTCTTGAAATATATCAAAGTGTGTTAGTAAAATAATACTTTAATTTTTAGACGGTAGACGTTTATAAAATAGGAAAATTATTGTTCAGGACTTCATTTGCAAAACATTTTTTTTTCACAATCGTCGTATATAATATTTCCCGTGTATTGGCTTTATGTGCACTAACGCTTAGAAACAATTTGATTTGTCCAAATAACTTCTTAAATATTACACCAATCTCCAAATGTTAAAGTCAGTGGTTCAATCCTGACCCCGTGAGCTATATTGTAGGACACACTGCTGACCAAGTACGAATATTAGTAATTCTAGAGTAAGAACTGATTTTATTTTTCTCTTGTCCTCCATCTTGATTTTATTTTCTTCATAAAGCTAAAATTGTATGAAGTATTTCATGTAGAGTCGGTTGTGTTATAAGCAGCAGGGAGTTAGTATTCGTTGATTTCCATACTGGATGTATAAATTTAAGTATACATAATTTATGTAACATCTTAGGAATGAAATCCTACTAATCTATAGCGACTACGAGACGACTTCCAATTCCAATTCAACTTTGACTCTATATTTAATCGGATCGGAATCGAACCGATATTATATTAACATATATCGGTACGTCAAAACCAAACTTAATGGTTAATTTTAACGGCGATAGTCGATAATAAATTAAAGAATAAAAAAACGTATAAACATTATATATAGGATAAAATGACAATTTTTCAGTAGAATTGGCTCCAAGTTTTGATCGTGTTTGCTTGGTACAATTAACATAGTGAATGTGTAGTAGTTATACATAGTAGATTTAAAAAAATATGGTGATAAGTACATAAGTCCCTGTAAGAGCCCACTCGTATCAAGTATACTGTAATACTTTAATTTGTTTGTATTACGAGTACTTTATGACATTACACGTAGATATATTATCATACGGTACCTTTACAAAATGTACTGCGTGTCGGTTCTTATAATTGATTATATTCGTTTATTACAATTTATTTTCAAATTATGTTTTATAAATGTGTTTATTTTTATTTATTTATTTAATTAATATTGTGTTTAATCTTTAAAATCAGTTTCTGTAATACAACAAATTAAAATTAAAATTAAATATCTACTATGATATAGATCTAATTATCATTAATTTTATCTAACAATAAGTATCATACGAAGTTTTTAATGTGGTTAAGTAAAAATAAAGAAATATATTTTGTGGTAGGGTTTATTTGGTGGTAGGTCTTTGTGCAAACTCGTCTGTGTAGTCATCGCCTAATCACCAATCACAACAGCCAATTCCTATTTCAAGAGGAGTAAAAGACACATACACAACATTAACAATGATTTGATATGATTTGGTATGGTTCGACATTTTTCGCGTTTTGAATGTCAGAGAAGTTGTGCTCGGAACTTTGGAAGTTAAGTTAAATTATATAGAAGTAGTTAAGTGGAATTGTGTTGTTTTATAAATATATATATATATATATATATACGTAACTTAGTTTGTAGTGCAAGCAGAAGTGTGAAAGCACAATATATTAGGGCTATTCATATTTTTTTCTTGGAATAAGTAAGCTGTACCGCTAAATAAGACGTAATGCTGTGTTCCTATTTATAGTGAATAAATGTGAGTGAGCCAGTGGAATTTCAAGCACAAGGTATATACCTCTTAGTTAACGGTGCAGTGAATCTAGTTTACCCATCTATTTCTTACATACATTGCCGATGTCCACGAGCGGTCGTATCTTTTAACATCAGGTGACCCAGTGGCCCTTTAAATGATATAAATAAGTAAAGTATTGCTGCTTAGAGTTCCGGTTTGAAGGATGAGTGAGCCAGTATTACTACAGGCACAAGGGACATAACAACTCAGTTCCCAAGGTTAGGGGTGAATGGTTATCATTTTCTTACATCGCCACTGTCTATGGTGACCACTTACCATCATGTGTCCCATTTGCTCGTCTGTCTGTAATATAAAAAAGTAATTATAAAAAAAATGCCATGATAACTGTTTAGGGTAAATTAAATATTATATCAAACGTAAAATATTGAAGATTTAGCCCGGCGATATAGCAAGTATTAACTGAAGTTGGTGGTGCCATGAAATGGTCTTGATGTATGTAGCGTTCTTTATATAATGTATCAATTACAGAGTCGACAATATGTTACAGTTTTATATTTACAACCTAATTAGTTTTAATCTTCTATTAAAAATCATCAATAAATAAGGAATATTATTTGATTAAAATTAATTATACGTAAAGTTAGATCAAAAGCAGGTGTCGAATTAGTATATGTTGATATCCACGCATCCACAAAACGTAATTATGTCTTTAATATCTCAATGGTGACTGGACCGTATAGTTCCCGGCAGTTTTTATAACTGCCACTGCTGACGATGGCCAGTACAGTCGGCAGAGTGTGCTGCACTAGCCGCCCACGCCTTGCCGGCCCGCAAGATGCCTCTTCACGCCTCGTTTGAAGGAACCCATGTTATAGGAAATATATATAGGATATTAAAAGCGCAGATTTTTTCTTACCCATTGGGTCATAGTGGTCACTCCTAACTTGAAGCTTTAGATGTCAAAATGGGAATAATAGTAGCTAGTATTCTTCTTTAGTTAATTTAAATTGACATATAAAGCACCTAGCTATAGAGACGTTTTTCGATTTTTCGTGGTAGAATATGAGTCATAAAACGATCTTTTAATTATTGTCGTATAATATGAATAGATAAGAGCTAGCAAGGGCCCACTTGAATAAATAAACTTTGATTTTAAATTAATAATAAAATACATTTCATTAGTGAAGCGTATAACTGTGAGAGAATATAAATTATATTTTTAAATAATATAAATTTATTTCGATTACGAGTTCAAATGAAATATCTCATTACACATAAAAGCTAAATACTCATAGATGATAAAAAGCATGGAGTTAGTACCTTATCAGTTTTAATTTTCATGCAGGATAAATGATCAATTTGATTGTTTTTAATTTAGCATACTTATATAAATTTTTCAAAACAGTAAGTATTTTGCCACATCTTCTCGATATAATTTACATTCCGTAGGTATTGGTGTAAAAAACTTATTTCACAATTTAATTAGCTTGATGTTGAATAGATGCAATCGTTTTATAACTGTACGTTGGACAGTTTAGTTGTAATTAATTGTTTGTTTTAATTTCAATAGTTCAATCAATGCAGTCACTTTTATACAACAAGAGAGTTTAATGTTAACTCAGGAACACAGACGAGCAATTGGACAACGTGGTTTTATTAGACCATTAAGGTGTACCTTCGTCCACAGACATTGGCGCTGTACGAAATATAAACTCTATCCGTCAGCATCCATGGTAACTAAGACAGTATGTCCGTTGTAACCCCACTGTCACTTATCAAGCCTGACATTCACTATTCAAACCAGATTACAATAATTCTGTTCCCATTATCAAATATTCCCTGTAACAATGTTGTTGAAGGTTAAGTGAGTCAGTGTAATGAAAGGCACAACATGCAACATCGTAGTTCACATGGCAGGTGGCTTATTGCCATTTTCAATAAATCCATACTAATATTATAAATGCGCAAGAGAGTTTATTTGTTAAGAGGTCTGTGATTGATCCCTAGCTTTCTTCATAGTAGCTATTAACTGTGAAGCTCAGCCTACATAGAGTCGTTCACCAGAAGACTTGAATTGCATACACAGGCAGGACTAAACGGTATATTGCAATGATATAATTAATAATAACTATATGTGTTATAATTTCTGTGCACAGAGAACACCGAAATGTGCCCGGTGTCGCAACCACGGCGTTGTGTCGGCGTTGAAAGGACACAAGCGCTACTGTCGCTGGCGGGACTGTGTGTGCGCCAAATGCACATTGATAGCTGAGAGACAGCGAGTTATGGCTGCACAGGTTTGTACTTTAAACGAAAGAATCGAAAGGAAATATTGCGTTAGCAACTTGGTACTCCTTCCCTAGAAATTTCGAAAGAATCCATAAATGTGCTATAAATGTGCACATCCCTTTATGTGCACATTTATAGGCTGTTTTTGGATATTTATACACATATGACATGTACGACTACGCGGGTCAAATACGATACAGTTAATATTGTATTGCATTATATTTCCTAGTTGTAAATGTCCTGCTGCGAAAGGGCTTTTATCTTGAGGTTTGAGCTTATTCCACCATATACACATGAGTCAGAACATGATCCGATACGTGCAGATTTTCACACGCCATTTTCATTCTCTAGAGCCCATGACTAGTGAGCTGAATTATAAGTAATAATAAAGCACATGAAAACTCTTGCTTGTCTGATTAGAAACAATCTTGAGTTCTAGTAATGTGTACTCGTATCTGTGTAGCAGAAAGTGCTTAATTAGCGCTTGAAGCTCACGTCATACGTTTGTGGCGAAGTAAAGCATCGCGAGGAGACCCACATGTTACAAAGAGTGTGCGGATTGAAGCACCGCTTCATAAGCTTTTAAACCCTAACCATAAAATATTCTGATTATATCACAAGCTATAATTAATATTATTAGTGTGATTATAATTTCGTTAATTCGCTAACAGGTAGCGCTTCGTCGTCAGCAGGCGCAAGAGGAAAACGAAGCTCGGGAATTAAACCTGTTATACGCGCAGCCGTCCGCGCCACACTTCCCAGACCTGCAGGAAGACGCTCCAGGTCAGTTTTGTTGTATGTAATATTTATACTTCATTTATACAAAAGCCTATCAATAGGATCCGTATCTAATATAAAAAATACTTTTGCACTTATCCAATGTAATTATGTCTTTATATATTATTATGTTCGTTGCTATATTTAACTGAATAATGTATATGAGTTACTATTATCTATATAAACTGACCGTTACACCAATTTAATTATAATTTAGGTGCATTAGGACATTCATCTTTTTTTTTTTCTAATATATAAAAGGTCAATCTAAATTAGTATCTTTGGTTACTTACAATTTAAAAAAATATATTTATAAACCAGAAGATAATTCTCCTAATTGAAAACGATACATTCTATTCCGATACGATTCCGACAGGACCGCAAGTGAATCGTTGTGTTAGTAGACTAGGCAAACGGCTAAACGGTAACGATTACGTTTCGATCGATTACGATAAAGTGACAACAAAGTGTTCGTAGAATTGGTACTACCCACCCTGGTGTGTACTCACACCTATACCTATACACGTCAGACACATGCACACATATGTAACCAAATAACAACTTCTTAAAACCATATTTGTTACTTGAAAACATCAATTAGAATATTTCACAAGTAGATGAAACGGAAAAAATTCTGTAAATCTTAGTTAAGTCGATGGGTTGGTCGCGATCAGCTAGGGGATGAAATTCAATAACGTGAACTCTGTCGCGTCGAGGGCCAATTAGGCCGTTCAGAAAGTGTTGCCGCTTATTACTTCTACTGAACAAACTTACCAGACCGATTGTTTTATATAAGGATTTAACACAACTCTCTTCTTTCGTTTATATACTAGTATTAGGGGGGTTTATTATGGATTAGAAGGGCGGGTTCAAGCTTGTTTCATACAAAATTTTATCAAAATCGATTCAATGGCTTAGCCTTGAAAGATAGACAGTCACTTTCGGATTTATAATATTAGTATAGGTCATACTTGTTAGGTTTATAAGCACTATTACCTAGATATAAGGTATATTTTCTATACGTTATTTACATTCAAAATGACGTCCTCCTGACCGATTTCGCCCACGCCGGCCCATCTCAAGAGCCAACTGCGCAGGACATAGCATGGTGCACAAGTGGATCTGCAAATACAGGTGCACTTTCTATTTCTTCACTGTCATGATCAGATGGGACAACAAATTCAACACGGTCAGAGAGAGTTCAGGTGCAGGACCAACGGATTAACACACACGCTCCGGACTGATTTTTAACAGAAAATCCTGTATCGGCCTGGCCTGGGGTTTGAATTCCAGATCTCGGGATTTATTTGACGCTTACTTAAAGTGATTGAGCCTGTGGGAACGAGTGCATTGTTGGCCAGTTACATCAAGTTAGAGCCATCACGTAACCCGCTATATGACTCACACAGACGGCTTCGAAATTGTATAAAGTCCAAGCAACATATATATTAAATACGTACTATAACAAGTTGGTTTTTATTTAATTTTCTATAACACAACGCGCCGGGGAATGCTATTCACGATGTCACGGCGTTTTCAGCGCGCGGTGAAATGTATCGCTTGTATGACTTTTATGGCGACACTCGCGACGCGCCGCGTGCTGCCTGTTGCGGAAATTGTTCTATTTTTATTTCCACACGTCCGTAGGGTTCCGTTCATTATTCGATATTTTACACTTATATCTTCCTATTTGACGTTATGTTTGACCGATATATTCATATTTCATCCATATCCAAATAGATTTCGTTTGCGTGTTTTTAAGTGTTAGTTTGCTTAATACTTTTCAATAAAATCGATTGAGTAGTTTAACCGTAACAGACAGGCAGACTTAATTTCGCATCTATAATATAAATATAACTAATATTACTCGGTGGTAGAGCAATGTGCAAGCTCGTCTGGGTAGTTTCTCATCAGATATTCTACCGCAAAACAGCAGTACTTGGTATGGTTGTGTTCTAGTTTGAAGGGTGAGTGAGCCAGTGTAATTACAGGCACACGGGACATAACATCTTAGTTCCCAAGGTTGGTGGCGCATTGGCGATGTAAGGGATGGTTAATATCTTTTACAATGCCAATGTCTATGGGCGTTGGTGATCATTTACCATCAGGTGGCCCGCATGCTCGTACGCTATGTTATAAAAAAAAAGAAAAAAAAAATCGAATGTGTAATATACATACGTTATTATTGGCTTACAAAACTCTTAGTCACTTTGAATACGGCTTAGGTTACGGATAGTTAAGGATGAAATGTTCTTTTAAAAGAAACATTAGGTAATGAATCAAAAATAAAATTCAATATAAAGCTTCAATGTATCTCGTGATTTTGTTAGTTATATATAACTAGCCGTAGCTTCGCCAAAAGTTTATAACAGCCCTTGTAAGAGAGCACCTGGCATACAATATATGTTGTAGCAATAAAGAATTCATAAATAAAAAAAAAAACAAAAAGAGACTATTAAAAGCAAAACTTCGAATATTTGGTTGTGACGCCGGGAAATAAAACAAGTCAAAAATAAACAGCACAGGCAACTTTATGGCACAGGCAACTTTATGGCACAGGCACAGTACACAGCGCACAGCTCGTGCAGCTCGAGCACTCAACACTAAACTAAGTTAAAGAAATTCGTAACTGAAAAACGTATTAACGTCATATAAAATGTACATTTCTATTAAACTGTATTATGAATGGTGCAAGTCAGTCTCTTTAAGAAGTCACTTAGCAGGCGTTAATCAAATGTGTACACGACACACGTATACTTGTACTCGTAATGTTACTAACTTATATACGGACGCCGATACACTTTCTCGCTTTACTTTTAATATTGGAACATTTAACAATATTATAAAGTATTAATAAGTAATATTTTTTTCTAAGTTTATAAAACACTTAATAATATTTATGTGATATTAGGCCCGTTTGTAGATTTATAATAAAAATGTACTACCTCGTCGCAGCCATGCGAGTTATAAATGGAGAAATTGGCAGTAATTGATCGGGATTGATTACCAAATCGTCAGTTCGATCGACTCGATTAAAGAACGTATTGATAAATTCATCTTAGAAGTATACAACGTATTCAAAGTATATATATGTATATATTGTTGGGTATCGTATATAGTCTAGTCATTAAAGTCATAAAAGAGGTCTGTATGATTTAAAAATGTTTCCAACAATAGTCCCAGGATATTTTATATTTATAGGAAGTTTAAGTTATAATATTTTTTTAAATAGCCGTAGATGCCACTGGAGAGAAAATATTTTCGAAAAACTGGTTAATATTAAAAACATTCTATGATGGCGGCGCGAGCGCTGGTCGGAATACTAATCAGGATACTAAGCCATGGGCTGCACGATATTATAACTCTCTTTGACCTTTTGTATGTTACCTATCCAGTGACCGTTATTTGTTGACCAACATTTGTTTCTTGACAAAATATGATCACTAGTTTGAATGAAAAAGGGGTTACGGTTCAATTAATTCAACTCTAAGTAACCAAGGTCCGGACTTGACCGTGACTTTTATTGATTTTTTAGCGAACATTGCTGAAATCAATCAAAACAAAACAAACATATATAAGCGTGATATGGTTTATAAATAAATGGATTGATCTTGAGGTCTTAAAGTATTATTTCTTATTTGTATTTCTATTTTATTTGATTGAAATTTATGTAGACGGTTCAGATTTCCATTCATCAGTTGATCGAATGAAATTGAGTTCTTCTTCTTATGAATGTGAAATGAGAAATTAATTAATGTCGATATATTTTATCGTAACATAACTTTCCGTGCACCTCACATCGTAGGTACGAAGTCCTCATATTTCGCGTCAAAAGTAAGGAGTCTGGTGTTTTTTATACAGTTTCTAAACACCCTGCCATTTAGTTAATTGCGTCGCTTTATAATACAAATGTTTTTAATTCCTTTCTGAAACATCAAAAGAGTTTTTAGTGTTGACAGGGGATTTTCGACATTATATACTAGGACGTAAGGTTTAGATAAAAAATGTGGTTCTTAAGGGTTAGTAGATTACTTGATTCGTTTACAGTAAATACACGTTCGCTAGACTAATTTTTACGTTTTTGTGAATTGAATCTTTGTGGTTGTGAGAAAAGAAATTAAGTTTTTTATTGTACTTAAAATTGTTTTGAATTTTTTCTTAACATGTTCATGTTTGAAATGAAACTGCTAACAGCTTAACTTTGTAAAGGGGTGAAATGGTTAGTTTTATTCAAACGAATATTGCAATTATAAGTTTGAAAAGATATTTTTCCATTGTTCACTAGAGTGAGAACAGCCACGAATTATGAAATTAAATGCCTACTAATCAATTATTTATAACATGATGAAAATCTTAATGAATATTTTTTTTTTGATTTAATTAAATGTCGTTCTATGCATTCTGCTTAAGTCGTAAATACTTACTCAAAGCCTCTATGTCGATGAGTATGAGCATTTCGTTGAAAATCGTTAGAAAATCTAAATAATCTGAGTATTTGCTATGAATCTAAGTATACATTTTTCAAAGTCTTAAAGCTGCTGTAGTGACAAGTAAAAATATGTCATTAATCAAATATACATTCAAATGTTAACTTCATATTATTTACTTCAGCTTTAATGAAGTTGTCTCAGATATTTATTGAATCATTAACACGTTTTGCATTAATTCAAAACACTTTGTCCGAAATCAGAAAAACAAACTCTACGCCGCAAAGCTTATAGCTAAAATAAAATTAAAAAATCATAATTTAATTAAGTAATGCAAAGGTTATTCAAACGGACCATACTCTTAAATAACTGACTCCGAAAATCGCCATAAGCTATAGTTAGTTATATAGGTGAGATTATATAGTTTAAAATCCCTAGTGCAATATTAATGTGTACATAACAACGTGTACAAGCATTTACAATAGTCTTTTAATTCGAGTCACATAAAGACAATAATAAATATTAATTGAATACGGAGAGTTTAATAGAAAAGTGGATTAAAATAGTTTCACAGTCTTGTATGTCTCATATAAAAGCTACAGTGGGTAGTTAATAGCGAGAATTATAGATATTACACGAGGGAGCATTCCGCATGGCGCATACCACGCGCACCCCGCTCCCATAAGCCGCTCCAAGTCACAAGCTTACTTAGTTTTTAATAATTCCGGAACCAACGACTTTTATAAGAAACCTCGCAAACACTTATGTCTTTACCAAGTAATACATTTAAGGCGTATGTAAACTATAAAGTGTTAATTGCTAATATATTATTCTATATACGAGATTATAGAGATGATAGAAAAGCGAGGAAAACTTACGAGCATTCATTGGTTGATTTTCACGCAGCAGCAGATTTGATTAAAAAAAGTAACTTAAAGAAGTAAGAAGGTCACCATCGTTCTTAGACATGGGGGCTATAGGAAATCTTAACCATTCCTTACACCGTCAATTCACCATCAACCTTAGCCACCAACACGACATTATTAAATTTTTTAGGCATCAGATATATTTTATAGGAACAATACATAACGTATATGAATGTAAAATATAAGCAGGCACTTACTAAATACGTCGATAAATCGTTACCGATTTGTTTCGACCCTTAGGTAACTATTCGCGAACCAAATCGAATCGTTAATTAAAATATAAAGGTTCATATTAGACCGGCCACTAGCAGTCGCTAGTCCGCGGGAAAAGGCGCTTGAAATGCTATTAATTATATTTTACAACTTTCGTAATGAAACTAGTGACGTGTGTGATTTAGAAACAAGCTATGAATATAAGTGCAGTATAGGTACAATATACTTTTAATATAAGGTATTCGGATTTTTAAGATCATTTTTGTTCTTGTGGCTGACGTTCAGAGTTACATCTGTCGAGATTTAAAGTTCCTCGAGCTTACTGAGAGCGCTCGCCTTCTGACGAGTTTTCCTCGTGTATCTGAATTTTTTTCATTCGTTAATCTTTTATAAAAGCCATGTTAATGTTGTATGTCGTATTTTAATTATTAAGCAATAAACCAGTTATGTCACCGAGGCGATCTTCATTGTTGCTCTCGTTTAATTTTTACGTTAAATAACAGAATATCCAATCCAATGGCGACGAGTGAAGTTAGTTCAATACGGAATAAAATCGAAACGTAACGGAACGATATTATTTATTGTATGAAAACATTACGCAATATTGGGCAAGTAGTGAACACGGTTTTTATTGAATACTTTTTTAATATAGAACTAGCTCTACTATAAATAAAAATTATGTGTACATCATGTAACATTATCTCTATAATGGTTATATTTCATTTATTTTATTAAAACGTACGAGCATTAATTGGTTGATTTTCACGCAGCACATAAAAATTAAATTATAATAATATATGTAAAAAGTTTGATTTGATTAAAAAAAAGTATCTTAAAGAAGTAAGAAGGTCACCATCGTTCTTAGACATGGGGGCTATAGGAAATCTCAACCATTCCATACACTCATAAATTCTTCACCAAAAAGTAATCATTTGTATGCTTAGTTAGATAAACGTTATTTAAACTTAGACAGACAAACTTATAAGTACCTTCACATGCTTCGAGTATATACTTCATTAAATAAAAATGAAAGCTTAACCCGACAGTTGACGAATGTGTATATAACGACAGTTTAACAAATGCATACATATAATCCTGTTGAGTTTGTTTCACAAATTCTTCTCATAGCTGAGATATTTCATTTCGAACTAGGAGTAATTTGTTGACCAATAAACAAGAGAAGGTAATGATTTTATATTGAATAAAGATTTAAAATTCTATAAGCGAATGCAACTATGTATTAAAATCAATCTAGTCACCTAGAAGCAGATGTAAGAGATGTATAGTAGGATATGTAATATATTTTAAATACAAAACAATATTTAAGTCCACAGTACAATCCGGTTAATCGTCCGAGCCATAGTAATTAATATTAGTAAGTGTCAATCGCTGTGTCTCTGCTCTCGGGCCACACGTCGGGCGCCGTCACGCGCTTCTTTTATTGCGGCTACAGTATTGCTCACCCGGTGACATTCCACTATATATGAAACTTCATTTCTATTCATCGTTTAATACTGCTCCACCACTTGTTCTCGTATACTGAGATCTCTAACTGAAACGTGTAGATGTTCTCAGTGAATTCATTTAGATATAGACACGATCGTGGAAATTCAACAAATTATACATTTATATATTCCCAATAATTTTAGTTCAATAAATTAAACACACAGCTTATCAATAAAAACTACATGCTTATTACAGAATTATTTATATTAAATCGTGACCGCGTGGAATGGTGGCAAGAATGCTAGCAGCATTTCCCTTTTAAATAATATTTTAACATATAGCATATAAATTTTCGTCAAATTAATAAAAACCCGTTTACACAATAAATTGGAGAAGTTTTATCGGATACATTGAAGGATGTTTCCAAAAACTTGTCTGTTTGTTACCACATAATGACTATTTGTGGTAACAAAATGAATTTTGATATAGAGCTAGTCTGGGACCTTATCAGTTGTATACGTATATAAAATATAAGCGACGTTATCTACCAGAGAAGCGTGACAAATGGAGTGTGAGATAAAACATAAAATAAGCTGGTGAAATACAGTGTTTTTGGTATGACTACCTCGTTGGTCTAGTGGCTAGATAGGTGGTCCTGGGTTCAATTCCCAGGTCGGGCCAATAAATAGTTATTGGGGTTTTCTGTCAGAAAATTCTCAGTAACAGCCCGGAGTCTGGAAGTTGGAAGTGTGTACACTCCCGTGCCTCAGAAAGCACGTAAAGCCGTTGGTCCTGCGCCTGAACTCTTTCCGGTTGTATCGGATTACCGTCCCATCGGATTATGAGAACTAGAAAATAGTGAGTGCACCTGTGTTTGCGCGCACACTTGTGCACTATAATATCTCCTGCGCAGTTGGCTTATCTCTCTTGAGACTGGCCGCCGTGACCGAAATCGGTCTGGAGGACCTTATTACATATTCTACCGCGGAACTCCAACTTGGTAATCCTGGATCCGGTTTGAACGCTGGTCGTGACCATTATAATTACAGGCACAAGGGACAAAACATCTTATTCGACTTAAGAGATTGTTAAAGTGGTGCTGCTGGTGTTAGGCAGTCTACTTTAAATAAAAGATCGCAAATAAACAGTTAATAATAAGTAAATGTCCGGTTATAAGTGGAACAGTCGACGTTTATCGGGTATCGATTGACGCTCAGGCGGGGGAGCGATCGATCCCTCGCCATCAGCTCTAATTGCTAAATATTTGTTTGAAATTACGATCTAATAAAATATAAATAGTTGTATTGAATGTGCATTCATGGTTTTGTTTACAACGTGCTGATATGATCGCTTAATCAAATAAAAGATTATATTATAAAAGATTATATTATAATAAAATACGGTTTTCAATTTAATTTTGATTTTAAAATATAATATAAAAGTAAAGTCACGACCTGTGAAGCTCCTATAGCTGGGCTAAGACTCTTTGAAGAACATGTTTGGAGCTTATGCCACCACGCTGCTTATTGGCGACACACGTCAAACATTTAATACACAGAAAGCTTAGTATGTTCACGTTCACGAAACCTCAGTGTAGGCATATATTCCGGTATTTCTATATCGGTATTGCTTTGTGTTGCGAGCTGAGTGTGTACGTGTAGTTACAGCGACAAGATGACAACCAAACAATTCTAATAGTTTCATTACATGCAATTACATGAGGAATGGATTCTTAAAATTACTGTGAATCAACTAGGGATTAGCGGTAGGTGGTAGGTCTTAACAAATTCTTAAAGGGTGTAATACGAATTGCATAATTATATAAAACATCAATTTGTTCCTGGATATACTGTAACTGGATACGATTTCAGTTCCAACGTTATCGAATTACTGACAAGTGTTTGAACAAATACTTACAATAAATAGGGGAGGAATATAGCAAACTACCCCAGGATTTCATTTTTTTTTGTTTTATATCATTATTTCGATAATATTTATGTTCGGTTACGACGGATAGTAGAATTGCTTACCAGGCGTTATTCAAAAGTATATATATAGAAACGTGTCGTAGCTATTGTAATATATCGTGTAAAATAAAAGAACTAGGCATATTTACTGTCGCGTATTCCTAGAACGCTGTGAGTTTCTTAATCTGAATCGAATTCGGTATTTCGCATAAAGTAAAGTAACAGCCTGTGAATGTCCCACTGCTGGGCTAAGGCCTCTTCTCCTCTTGTGAGGAGAAGGTTTGGAACTTATTCTACCACGCTGCTCCAATGCGGGTTGGTGGAATTCACATGACAGAATTTCAGTGAAATTTGACACATGCAGGTTTCCTCACGATGTTTTCCTTCACCGTCAAGCACGAGATGAATTATAATCACAAATTAAGCACATGAAATTCAGCGGTGCTTGTCCGGGTTTGAACCCAAGATCATCGGTTAAGATTCACGTGTTCTTACCACTGGATCATCTCGGCCGTCTTTGTATTCGTATTGTATTTCACATATATTCATTAAATACCATTGGCGTGGTACATTATTAAGTTTTTTATTTATTAAAATATTTATACTATATTAGACTCGGAGTAGCTACATTATAAGTTGGTTATAGACCAAGTAACCAGAAATTAAATTCCTTTTTTTATAAAATTAGAAATTTACAAACAAGGAACTACAGAAACTTACAATTTTCGTATTCAACAGATATAATCTCACGAGGCCATTATCCACTATCTATATAGTCACACGCGACGAACATACATAACATATTAATCATTATAAATATTTCACAACATTACAAAGAAGACTTTTTTGATCTTTTTAACAGGATATATTCAAGTCCTCATATCTTTGAATCTTGTTCTGTCCAACAACTTGATCTAACCTTCCTCTCTAACTCGGAGAAACATTATATTCCCTTCTCGTTCCCCCTTGATTTCGATACCATTTATATTTCAAGTGCCACTTCTAGTATACATCTGGCTCGCTCGCACTCGTGTGCCAGTGTATCTACCGTCTCGCGTCCACTCGAGGTCAGCGTGGGATGCAACCTGAATTTTCATTGTATAAAATGCTATAATACACCGCTTTCAATTCGAACGGGTTCGAAGGGTTGGATTCGCTTTTGATAAACTTTAGCAAGCGTTTTTTTCCGCTTTTTAGTATGAAATAATATTTTTATTTCCATTTATGTTGCTTTGTATACGTAGCAGTTGATTGCGTGAATGCCGAGTTCGTGCTCGACGAACGAGAGAGAAAGCGATGTTTTATTACATATTACGAGTATCTCTCTCATATCATCTTATGGCAATTTAGTTGATTATGTGAGGTATATTCATTAATATAATACTAGAAATAAAGATAAAATAAACACCTCAAGATTTCGTTAGCTTAAATTAGTTTTCGGACAAGGTATACGTATTTTCAATATGTAAAACTCTAAAGTCAGTCAGCTGGCATTAAAAATATTTTGATTTGTTAATAAAAGCAATTTCATTAGCAAAGCCTACCTACTCTGTATAATAATATGTATTTGTTAAAGGGCATTCATTACATAATTTAGAAATTAACCAGTTATATATAATTGACACATTTTCCCTGTTCTTTTCATTTGATTTTGTTTTAATGACATCGAAACCAGTGAGATGGCATGTTCTCGATATAACTGATTTTTCAGAAAGTAAAACTTATTCGTTGAAATCAATTAAAGTTCCTTTTTCTTAACTCACAAAACTCGAACGCTTGTTGAAATAAAATAACCTGCGCATTCGAGATTGATACTAACAAAAAATATAAAAGTGAAAAGCACTCGATGTTCCAACAAGGAATGTATTGAATTACGTTCGAGATCTTCAAATAATGAGCCCTCGGCTTATAACAAGTTGTACATTTAAAAAGGAAAACTCCACCATTATACTGACCAACGATTATTGAAACCTTTTGCTAAAAAACTCAATTGGTGTCCTGTTAACATCCCGGATAACATCTTCCACGTTTACCATTCGAAAAGAAACTTTAAACTGAAGCTATAAGATTCGAAGTCTCATCGGAAGTTGTCGATGATCTTTTAAGACCGATATCGTTACGCGATAAAGATTCTTACGGGTTGAGAGTTAAGGTTTGATTTAGTGTGTGTCCATCCGTTTGTTTGGAGGGCTCTCTGGTTGCACTCCAATTTCGGGGTAAGGTTAATGGTTGAGTAATCGACAGAGGCCGGAGGGCCCGCAGTGTGTGCGTTTGATATGCTGACATTGGATTGCCGTCTCTGGATCAGCTATTGATGATAGTAGCTAGTGATTACGTCCGCAGCACTTGTCTTAACAGACGATTGACACTAAAACAGATTCATAATAGAGCCAGTCGCTATCAGTAGCTCGCGTGACAGCCTTAAAACAGTGCCATTTCGAAGCATTACTAATTGTAAATAAACAGCACGTCGGAGTCCTGAATAATATTCCCATATTAAATGCTACAAACAAATTTTAATACAAAATTGCATAGTGTTTTTTTTTATACATATATTTTTACATTTGATGACATATATTTAACTTTACACTATTATATAGTACCTACTTGTATTCAATAATCTAATGTTGTATATAACTAAAAAAACTTACATTGATTTAAATTTTAATCATTTTATTTAACGTTAAATACATTTTATGTAACAGCAGTATTAATATAACTGTGCATTAATTTTCTAAAACAATAATATTTATTTAAAACTCACTGCGCTTGTATTTCGATATTAAGTACACTCAATTAATATCTAGTACCTCTTCCATGTAATCTATTTCCGTGCGTTTTTTTTCCCTTTTTTTCGCGAATGAAAGTGATACACGCAGTTAAAGAATTGATTTGTTTGTATGTCGGGTAACACGATGCCTGCTTTTGTTGGCTTCTTAAGTTTTATTAAATTTTTCTGAATGATTGTTTGTTTTTCCGTTCGATTTGATTAAATTTTGAGTATCATGTTCTCTCGATACATGGCGGGTTAGGTAACCACTTACGATTGTTCTGTATTGTGTTTCGCGCAATTTTTTCGCAACTTCAATCACGTGATTGATTGATATGCAGTGAAACCGTTGAAGAGCGCGAATTAACAGCGTCGTAAGGAATTAAGAACGTGTGTGTTTTCTTCACTTGCGTTTGGATATTTGTTTTCATAGTATATTTTTCTTTATTCTGTAATAAAATATTGTATGCATTTGGTAGCTAATTAACTGTTAAATGATAATAAATTCTGTTACATATGCTTTTTTTCCAGCGGGTTTTGGTTCAGCCTGCGCACCCTCGCGTTTCCCAGGACCTTTATATAGAGGATAGCTTCATTTCGTATTGTAGAGATATATTAAGAAGTTATTTTTCTAAATTGTGATTACAATAACACTACGCGACTTTTTCTTTACTTTTACTCTTAAGAATTCTCCTTTTTAGCACAATAATGCCTGGTTAATTTATTTAAAGAGTAACGAGCCGTCAGCCGATCCAATAAGTTCCTATGGCACAATTTCTATATTAACGAATAATGTCTTATTGATTTTGGATATTGAATGTGGTTTTGGATGTTTTTTTTTTTACGTAAGAGGGGTCAAACCTTTTGCAAATCTAATATTATAAGCAAAGGTATTCCTTGAATAAAGTAAGCGAGCATAGATTAATTACTAACTATATTAATATATTTAGTTCAACAAAGGTATCGTACTTGTTTATAACAATAAGATAAGGATAAGAATTATGACAATAATCGTATTAATAAAGGGTAAGTCTAATTTTAATCAAACAAGTGATAAAAGCAGATGAGCTTCAATGAGATATATCAAAATAACTCTTGCTCGCGTCACGTCGTGACCCGCTCTATATTAAATACAGTCACCTAACTTAATTTACAGCTTAAACAAGGGTTGCCACTTATTTGTTACGATTAAAAAAACATTATAAGATATGAAATATATTTTAATGTATTACATATTGTATAATTTGGCAAATTAATTATAAAATACTTGGTATTTTATGGGTTATAAAAATATATTAAATTATTTTATTTAATACTTGCTCCTCTTGCCGCACGATATTATACGTGAAATTTAAATTGCCATTATTTGTTTAGTGTGTGGCAATAAAATAAGTTTCTTTCTTTCTTTCAAATTGAAATTTATTGTACAATATATCAGTGACTTATAACTTTGGGAGATTTATAGAATTTCGGGCGCTTACAGTTTTTAGACATAGCTTAGAATAGCATTTGCGACGTTTCTATCAAGAAATATATATTAACATATCTACTATATAGCAATTTGGCAAAATAATTGAAATATCTTTTTTGAAATGATGTCAGTCTCTCCCTGATTTGATCACTCGGGAATTGCACATAAACATAATATTTGGATTCTAATGAGAATAACTTCCCAGCGCCTTCGTTCCCAGCACAAAGGTTACATGCATCAAGAATAAACGACTCGACCCAGCTCTTATTGACTTAATAATGGACGGAATGGTTACCATTTCTTACATCGCCAATTTGCTCGTCCGCCTACCTTCAATATAAAAACTCCTCGATAGATTAAGATACTATGTATAAATATTTAAATGAATAATATGTACTCAATTAATAAGCAGACTTGAATTAACTATGTAATACACACATAGTTACACATATATAGTATAGTAGATGTATATTTTTATATATAAGTATGTATATTTTTGTGTACTGTTGATTATTAATTACCGCCTTCATAGATTTCTGTTTGAATTAAAGGTTGACTGGCAGAGAATATAGTGGTACTCATTGTAGTGGTCAAAAAGTTATTTAAATAAATAAAAAAAGATTGATTAAGGAATATCTAAAAGCAACTTTTTGTCCTATGTGATATAATATTATCACACCATCAAATAAATATCTTAGAAAAAGTCGTTACGTAGAAATAATTGTATGTAAATGTTATTGATTCTAACAACAATGCTCTCATACATAAGACGGATTTGAATAAATGTGTCTACTTGAAGTTCCTTTATTTCGAAGTATCTTTTCCTCTTGTTATTGTAAAGAGCTTCATTAAACATTAAATATCTACAAACATATGAGTCTTAAATGTATACTATATTTAAACCTATCACTGTATATTATAAAACTACAAGTAAGCCGTGTCTGTCTGTCCGAATGTGATAAACTTAAAAACTAGCGGATTTTCATACGTTTTTACCCGTTGGACGGAGTGATACATGATGAACGTTTATGTATATAATTCATTATGGTTTGGTGTAAATTATGTAAAATATGACGATGATTGTTTAATGTGATAACGGATAAAATAATACCGAATGGAAACTTCAATGGGGCTCGCCGCGTAAACAAATAGAGTTATATGTAGGTATTGTGATATGAACGTATTATTTACACGTAAGAAGCCGGACAGGTAGCTAGTATGCTATATTCAAGACTGCTTGACTAAAGCGAAATCAATATAAATTATTTAATAATAATTATACTAAAAATCGTATTAATTAATGGTATTGCGTATTGATTACATTTTCTATTGTACTCTTTAAATTTCCTATGCCAGAAAAACGAAAATATGAAATTAAATTATTCCATAGCCAGCCCTGCCCCGACCACCGTATGATTGCATTGCAATAGAATACTAATTCCTCAATCGAATGTGCAGGTTCGTTCCCGGAGTAATTTGATCGTTAATACTTTACGATAAGATTCAATTTCGAATACCAACTATAATAATAGAGGCGCCCAACAATTGGTTTTATTGTTACCACCCGCCGATTCAAAGTTGCTCTGCTGATCCAGGAAATAGGTATTCAAATTTGTGCTCTATCGTATTAAACTAAGGTCGGAAATAGTTTGCGGGTATCGGTAGTAAATAATAGGTGTCGTGAACAATTGGCACGGCAGAAGCGGGGTGGCATTGTCAGTATCGCTAATCACTTGAGAATGAAGCTTGAATTAAGGGTTACGTCGTATTTGAACTTATTAAATTTGCTTTATTGAATTTTAGATACTGAATTTGTTGTTCGATATTAAATTTGTTTTTTTTTTAGTTATTATTAATTTGTTTCGGTTTGGGCACAGATTATCATTCTTGACGTACAGGGTGACGCGTTTTATATTAATGGTTGTTTAATTTAAATCGTGGAGCAAATTATTATCTATACCGTCAAGACACGTCAGATAAAATTAAAGATACACATTATGTATATCACAAGAAATTAGCCTATCTTAAATCAAGAACAATTTTTATTTGAGGTTAATATAAAAGGTATAAATGTATTGCATCTTACCTTGATATTCTTATTAAATTATTCGATTATGAAGCTTACATTTTTGTCACGCATATCATCGTAGATTGGATATACGCGCGACAAAAATTAGTTGAGTAGACCGGGTTAGTGTGGTGGGATGAGCTCGAAATTTTCCTTCTTAATCAGTTAAACAACTAGCGCTTGCGGCCTATATCGAAAACATGCAAATCGGCTCAGTACACTTTTATAAAGCATTGGCCCACGTATACTGGAGGTAAAAGAACAAACTCATTCCTCGACCCTTAAGTCGATTGTAAAATATCGGAAAGTGATAAGTGTCATTGGCTCGAATATATCATATCTCTGCAGCCAAACAGACTAGTTACTAAAATCAGGCAGCTTAATGCACAGTAATACACTCTTTGCCTATCTATTATTTAAAAAAAATACTCTAAGCGTACCTGGATCGGCTCGTTTCATGTGCCGCGTGTAAAACGGGGGTAGACCAATATTTTTAAATAAACATACGCGATGGAAAAATATCGTCTAGAAATCAAAAAGGACAAGCGTACCAGCGGCCGGCGGCAGCGGCGGCGGCGGCGGCGTAGCGGGCGACTTTGAGTGTGAGCACGTTTTGTTTGTTTGTTTGTTTACTGTTCGTGCGTCAGTTTCGGGGGTGGCTCCTGTCTTTTTTGTATATTTTTATCGAATTAGGAAAATATTTTCCACTGAATTTTACGTTTTTAGTAATTTCACATATTATTTCTGCTCCTTCATATATCTTATTAATAATTAATATTATATAGCGCTACGCTATCGACTCTTACTGACACTAAGAAGCTTTATCAGTGGAGGTAACTGTTCTGTTTATTACACTGAATATTAATATTAAATTAATATACAATCAACTGTTTCCTATACAAATAAAGTTATTGCTTTAAGGGATGGTGTACGACATATTTGTTCTAATCTATTTCGCAATTATTTAAATGTTTTTAATTATGAAACACTTCAACTGAATGCAAGAGCAGCTTAGCGAGTTAAGCTGTTACACTGAAATGTGTATTTATAGAATGAAAAACACAATTACAGCTTGTATTATACTTAGAAATATATTCACATTAAATGAACAAGAAGGCAACTCGTACGTAGTCTCGTCGGCTAATTACGCTCGTTACGACGCAGGCAAGTTATGTGAATTCCAATTTTTTTAAATTTTATAATTCGTTCAAAAGTTTTACAAAACAAAATAATTTTAATACAAAAATCTCTCCCTCCAACAAACGTTCGCTTGTAACCGCTAATTAGTCGGACCCGTCCATTCAGTTATTATAACTTAATTAAGAGCGCTTTCAGTTTTCAGTTTCGCCAATTTTTTTTTTGTAGTAATGTTTTTATTCGCCGCACTGCTAAATTAATTTTGTACATTATTTTAAAAAGATTATCATTAGCTGTTATAAAAACTAAACTGTTTTTTTAAATACTAAATTATTCATCTAACTAAATGTTCAAAATCAACTAATCAAAATTAAAATATTCTTTTGCTCTTCAAGTAAGCTCTTATAAGGACTACTAAATCGTCATTTAATGTAAAGCTGCCATTACATCGGAATGAAGAATCGGCACGGAACTGTTATTTAAATGTATATGACCTGAGTGTAGGTATATGGGGATAAATATAGTCTTATTATACTGTGTAATGAACCTTATTCTGAAGGGATTTTTTTAACATTATATTCAAATTTATTAAAAAAGGCACATTAACCGAATTTGTCTTAATCTGAGTAAGAAATATGATGGGAAATGTGTAATTACACGGTATATTTTCCAATAAGGAAACTTTTGATTAAAAACATTTTTGGCAGAATACAATTATTACTTATGACAAATTAACTAAAAAAAAGTTGCATTGTTACGTCAAACTGTAACGGTGTGATTTGCTGTAATAAATAGCGTTTACCGTTTTCTGTTATATAATCCACTCTTTATTTTTACACGAGAATTTTCGTGTGTTTTCGGTCGGTCGTTTCTTTTGCCTATTTTTCGTTTGGGTCTCCCCCAATTAGTTCCTAAATTTTTCTGTTAGTCTTTTTGTATGTTCGTTCGTAGGCACTAGTTGGTATATGTTTGTTCAAAACTAGATGTTGTTTGAAGCGTAGATATAATACGCTAATAGAGCTATGAGGGAGACTTTCAATAATGTTAACTTGAATTAAAATACGCAGTTTCTTATTGCTCTCACTCGTAAGACTAGTTTAACACTTAGTCTATAATAATCATCCCACTGCTGGCTTAAATTCTTTTTAGAGGAAAATTTTGGAGGGTCCACGAGGCTGGACCCATGCGAATTGGTGGGATTAACAACTAAAACAATTCCCACTTCCACCAATATATTTATTATATTTAAAGTCAATAGAAGTTAAGATATTCGTACATAACCAGTATCGGGCAGATAACACGCCGTTATCATATAAACAATACAACAACGCGATCCACTCGGCGCGAAGCCAAGTAATAATATCGCATCTCGCCCAGCAGCGGTGCCGGTAGGCTCGTGTTGAGACAGAGTAATGGACGATAAATAATACGGACAAAGCGAGATGAGACAATAACGCTGGAAGCGCGCCACGCCGCTGTCGGCGCGATTTACTGCGGCTGCGGTCGACACCGCGCGTGTGTACACCGCTTAACTTATATGTGTCCCTTGTTTATTGTCTGTTCATACATTTAGATTAATTCGTACTTAAATAGATTATAGTCAGTCGCTACAACTGTGAGGAAGACTAAGATTACACGAGACTACTCGAACTGTAAGCACTTGTTACCTACATGGACCACTGGGAAACGCATATCCACCCACTGTAAAGGCTATAACAATTAATGTGATAGAGTCAAACTAAAGAGTTTAATTGGTATGAACGCGCTCACGTCTAAATCCACCGGTCCGATTTAAATAAAGTATGATTGCATAAAATATCCTCATTATTGAGAACGATTATTTGCTATTACCATTTCTAGTAGGTGTTGGATGATGTTATAAATTTGGAAGGATGCTACATCAAGCATTAACGTTAAACACGGCTGAAACCGCGGAGAGCTTATCATTCGTAATGTGAATACGGAATCATTATTTAAGAACTGCATATAAAGAAATTATTATATGATACAGGTAATGTCTCAAGATTTATAGATCGAGTTCAACTTAGGCAACTCACGCTGTGGGATCGATCGTGTCTTTCAGATATTTCGTCGGCTCCACAAGACAGCTTCTAATAAAACCTGTCTAAGTTTGGCTTAAGATATACCTTTAACTTTAAATAGTTAAAAAGAATAAAGTGATTTGTTTATTTTTTAATTTTCGTTGAAAAAATTTATAATATAGTATTAGATGATAACATATTTATTTATTTATTTTGGACAGCCAACAGAAGATACATTACATGTTTACAAAGTTGAGAGGTTTAAAGTTTTTTGACAAATGTTCTTCTAATTACAGGTTATCACATCATTCGTAAAAGCATCACGTTATAAATAGTTATTACATAGGGTTAATCATTGAATAATTAAATTGAATATTACATTATAAATATTAAATTATACAAGTCCATAAAATACAAATAAATTTACATCATTACAATTATTAAAAATACTGTGAAATGATTATTAAATTTACGAATATTTATATTAACTGAAAAAAAAAATCATGTCATAATTCTTATATAAGTAGTAAATAATCAAATTGGATTTTAGCGAGATAGTTCAACGAGGATATTGAAGAAAGTATGAAAGATGACGAGCCGGTTGGCGTGGTTGGTAGATATCTGCTTTTCGAGCCGCAGGTCGTGGGTTCGATTCCCACCCAGGACAGACATTTGTGTGCATGAACATGTCTGTTTGTCCTGAGTCTGGGTGTAATTATCTATATATGTATGTATTTACGAAAGAAAAGTAGTATATGTAGTATATCAGTTGTCTGGATTTCATAGTACAAGCTCTGCTTAGTTTGGGATCAGATAGCCGTGTGTGAATAATGTCCCACGATATTATTATTATATTATTATATTAAAACAAACGGTAAATATACCACTGCTGGGCAAAAGCCTCTCCTCGATCCTGGTGGAGAAGGAAGAGAAGTTTATTCGACCACACTAAGGCTGGTTGTAGAGACTCATGTGGCAAGTTTTCATCATACACCTGTAGGTTTCCTCGCAATATTAATTATAAAAACAATATTAATCACATTAAAATTTAGTTGTGTTTGCCCGGGCTTGAACCCGCGATCTTTCATACATTGCAAACTAAAAACTACGAAGAGTTGATAGCATCATCCGTATTCAAAAATATTTTCATAAATATTTGTATAAATTAAACTCTTAATATATATATTGCTTGATTTTATTTGAATACCAATTCAATAACTGCTATAATGGCTGCTCGGCGCGTTGTGACGCTTTTATTGACGTCGCGTCGTAACAATAATTTTTCGGGAATCGTTTTCACACGAATATTGATGTGGAATGAACCGACTGAGCTATTGGTTTAATTTACACGTTTACAAGTTTTACGATGATGTCAAAATTATTTTGTGATTTCGTTCACATGAATGGATACGAAGATTCAATTATTTTATTGACAGGTTCCCTGTTTTTTTAATGATGAAAATATAATACATATAGAGAATTCAATCTGTCGCTTTGCCAATTATTTCTTAATTTATTAGACCGAGTTTAATATCAATTACTACAACTGAAACTTTACAGAGGTACTTACATGTTTTAGCGCAATTTAAAATATTATATTGTTTTCAGTGTTATTGCGAGTAAAACGTGTACGAGTGAACTATATACGACTTGTATGCAAAGCCGCTTAAAACAGCGAATAAAAATTCAATGTTTTCTGTCCTGTCTACTTTAATATTCGAGTGAGCCCGCGGCCAAAATAATACAATTATCATAATACACACATACAGTTCAGCGTATAGCTTTAAACACACACATATGTCGAAAACATTAAGCAGATGTCTTTATTCTTTACAATTTATTATTAAAAAGAATAAATACAGCCATCTCTTTTCATTGTATGTAAAAAAAATATAATAATATGTTGCCGTCTCGTTCGTGTAATGAGATTCAAAATGGCCCGTTACGAGCTTGTATGGAATAATAGTGGTTTATTTTAATGAAATACTTTTGTGGGGGCGTAGTTTTTATAATGCTTTGTGTTTCATTGTCTTTTTATTCGTTTTGTGCGATTGAATACATACTATTTATATGCATTTGTTGATTTAATTCTTACTTTTGTTGTGAAAAAATGTTTTATAATTTTTAAACTATGATCCTTTTTAAGTTTGTAAGTATGAGTGTCAGCCATATTTGCTTATATATTATAATATTAATCTTTGTACAAGCTGGGGCCTTTCGTTCATTACACAAGTCTTATATAACGCATATATTACATTGGCAATTAGGAGTTAGTAATATGCATTTTTATAGTTTCTAAGGTTTCATAACAAAACAGCTAGTGTAGTTATCTCAAAATCAATTAAAATCAGAAAATACCTTTTACTGTAATTAAACCACTGCTGGGCTAAGGATTTTCTCTATTTGAGAAGGTTAGTATGCTTGCTCCATGCGCCAATACTGATTGGATACACACGAGGTAGATTTTCATTTGACACATGCATGTTTCTTCATGATATTTTCCTTCCACGAACACATTATAAATCCAAATAAAGCACATGAAAATTCAGTGTTGCTTCCGTGGCTTTGTCTATATCTACAATCGTCGTTTAGAATTCAGATATCCGATCATTTGGGCTCACGTCATCTATCAAGCACTTAAATTCCAAGTTTCCGCAAATTCAATATATCGTATTCGTTATATACAAGAGCATAACGGCTAACAGCGATATTTTTAACTTGTCTATAAATAAATTGACTTATTATGTTAAAAATAAACATTGATAAAATACTATATTGGTGATAAATAAGTGTAGAATTACGTTCGTTGATTAACATTTGTTCCTTCAAACGAGACGTGAAGAGGCATCTTGCGGGCCGGCAAGGCGGGGGCGGCTAGTGCAAATCATTCTTCCCGACTGCGCTTGCCGTCGTCGTGTTTGGACTCTACTACCACTTAATATCAGGTGGAGTAGAGTCTTTTGCCATCCCGGGAATTATATAAAAAAACATAACTTAATTACTATACATGTTAACTCGGTGGTAGAGCTTTGTGCAAGCTTGTCTGGGTAGGTACCACCCACTCATCAGATATTCTACAGCAAAACAGCAGTAGTTTGTATTGTTGTATTCCGGTTTGAAGGGTGAGTGAGCCAGTGTAATTACAGGCACAAGGGACATAACATCTTACCGCCTTATTCATAAACTTTATTAAACTGGTGATTAGTTAAACAATATTTTGTCTTCTTCTTTCGTATGTCAAATCAGTAATGACAGAAAGAGACAAATCAGTGTTTAGCTAAACAGTAACTAAGCAACGTTTATAAATAAGGCCGTTAATTCCCAAGGTTGGTGGCGCATTCGCGATGTAAGTGATGGTTAACATTTCTTACAATGCCAATGTCTTTGGGCGTTGCTGACCACTTATCATCAGGTGGCCCATATGCTCGTCCGCCTACCAATAAAAAATACATATATACCGTAGGTATGTGAAATTTACCTAATTGGTTAAAACGAGTAATTGCTGTTTCTTGGCGATTCCTTTCAGTAGACTTAACATTCCCTACCGGTAGTAGTCTCATATTTAATTTAATCCCGTAACATAACTAAATAAAATAAAAAAAAACCTAGTTAGTAAGGTCCTCCAGACCGATTTCGGCCTCGGCGGCCAATATCAAGAGCCAACTGCGCAGGAGTTATTATAGTGCACAAGTGTATGCGCAAACACAGGCGCAGTCTCTCTTCCCTAGCTCTCATAATCCGATGGGACGGCAATTCGACACGACCGGAAAGAGTTCAGGCGCAGGACCAACGGCTTAACGTGCTTTCAGAGGCACTGGAGTGTACACACTTCCAACTTCCAGACTCCGGGCTGCTACTGAGAATTTTCTGACAGAAAAACCCAATAACTTTTTACTGGCCCGACCTGGGAATTGAACCCAGGACCACCGGGTCTGCGGCCTCATACCTAGGCACTAGATCAACGAGGCAGTCACTTCCTAGTTAGTAATAGACAAGTCAACGAACTCAGTAGTTCTAAAATAAAATACATAATCAACTATAAACAATGATATTTATATGTCATCGAATACTAACTAATGCGCTCTTTCGTAACAAATCCGTTTATTACTTAATAAAAACTATTTATACTTAAATCAGAGTAATCAAAATGATAATGTAAAATTATAAGGAGTTATTGTTAATTAATCAAAAACGATAAATAGAGTATTTCGTTATGAGGTGATCTTTTAGTTACGTTTAATATGTATATAAAAATGATAATTGCTTGTCAATCCAACCGCTCTTGATAAATCAGTGTATCGGGTTATGTTCTGAATCTATCTGCTCATTATGGAGTTTCAGAAACACAACCTGTGTTACATCATCATAAAAACTACATATACGACTTGTATATATGTATATGTAAGGCCTACCTGTACCACCTATTACCACTTTATGTATATTTTTATCACCAAACCAACCTGAATTAATCTGCTAAGCAGCGATTAGGTACGTTTTAAATATAGAAAACTCACACGTATAAACAATGCACCGCACACACACAAATACAACCCGCTTATACATAATACGATCAAATTGTAATCGAATCACTCCTCCCCTCCTCTTCACCACCCCCCTCGTTTAAAAAACAATAACATAGACCATTAAATTCGCACACATCACTGAAAACGCCTCGCACTCTAATTGCACGAACACAATCACTTGTTCGAGCGCTTGTGAAGCCAAGGAACAGAAGGCATTAGAAATGGCATTAGGCGTTAATGGCTACTGTATTATGATATAATAATGATGGTAGATACCTCGCGTTCATTGCTCCTTGTATAAACTTTGTGTTGATATTTGGACACAGAACAGCTGGGCGATTTTGTAAGAACTCACATCGTATCACACTCGTTGTTTGAAAACCGACTTACAGTGCTACGATATCAGGATGCGTCTGAATAATAACACTTATTGATGTTTCATCCTAATGATGGATTTCGAGTATGTTGTTACAGAATTTCACAGCCTCGTCTTGTGAGGTAGGTTGGATGTATTGCAAGTCTTAATGATATACCTAATATTGAGGGTCTCACGGCTATTGTATTGTACAGACATTTAATTAAGCCGAGCCAAGCCCAGTAGCTCAGTATTAATAAGGCCGAGATGGTCCTAATTTTGGATCACAGAAGTCTTGATCGCAGATTGCTGGTCGAGACAATTGAGTTTCCATGTGCTTAATTTGTTCTCTAAATCACTTTCTCAAAAGGGGATACTTTGCCCAGCAGTAAGACAATTACTGTCTATTAAACTTATTCTTTTCATCCTTATAAAAGTTTGTCTAAGTGTTTTCATTATATTCAAATCAATTGTACACATTTAAGTAAGGAACATATTTAATAAGCCAATCAGAGATAATATATCTTATAACCTTGATGTTGTCTGCAACATAGCTGTAGATATGTGCGTTACTCGTTAAGAACGAGACTAGTTTGGTTACATATATCACTTTTACATAATCGGTGTTTTAAGGTATAAGTACAATGAGTTATTTCTAAAAACATAAAAGCTATTATAGTCTTTATGTCTCGAAACACAAGTATGGTTATTGTTTGCCCGTTTTAAATGTATAGTGCGGTGTACGCTCTCGTCGCGCCCGTTCCAGTCGTGCGTTACGAGTTGTGACAATATTGTTTTAGTGTTTTGTGCTTTCTTAATGTTGAATTCCTCCGACACAAAGCGTTCTTTTTTTAAATTATTTCAAAACCGAGAGCTATTGTTTATTGTGTAGCAGTTAAACGTTCAGAAATATATTTTTAAATAATTAGTAGTAATGTATTTTTGAACGAAGCATTCATTAAAAATATGTTTTCAATGACATTATTCAAATAATACAAAATAAATTTAAACAAGTATGTTATATATAATAAACCTTTCTTATTTTTGTACAAGCGGTGCCCAGCGCTTTTACACACGTTAAATTTATGCTTATAGTATTATGGTTTTTATTTATCGTTTTTAAATTATTGTTTTACATACTTGTAGATTTAACAAACACGTTCAGTTAACTAACGACGATCTCCCGCAAACAATATGAACTATACATATCATTTAGTCTGGTCACATTAAAGTTGTAGTAGATGATATGTTTACGACCGTCGACATTCGTATACCTGATAAGTATATATATAAATGCTCGCTAATCTCCGGTCTATCGCGCCAAATTTATTTACCTTGCTCCGCTCTCATGCTTCTGTTTTAACAGGAGAGCCGAACTTCACTCTGTAGTTTTACGTACTGTGTATTATATTTTATAACGTTACCTAGGATAAAGTAACCTATTCCAATAAAAAAATAGTCGATACAAACAAATCTTGGATTTCCATATTGCATGCGAGATGCTAATAACTGTAATAGCTCTATCATGTTATGCATTACAAAGAGTTATTGATTAATATGTCTTTATTTATAACACAACATTTTTCGACATAATCAGTTACAATCCACTTTAATTTTACTTCCAAAGTTCCGAGATGTAATTTTTTCGTGTATCCATTGTGAATATCTGTACCATCTTTTATTTATGTGTACTTACTATAAGGCTAATCTGTTTAATTTGTGGTGTACAATAAAGTATTTAAATAAATAAAATAAATAAATAATATCATAGATTATTCAAGATCTCTGACCAATGATAACGCGTCTATTCAATTCTTCTTCTGTACTTGGAATTGGCTTAAGGTATATTTATTATTACCTAAGTAGAAGTCAAATTCCCGTAATATAATGATGTTGAAGCTGAGTCACATTGACAACAGAAGGTCTATTGTCAATGTAACTCAGCTAAAGTAACTTTATGTGTAATTTCACATCATATAATGTGTGTTGACTCACTGACTCAGCCAGTGTGAGTTTTAAACTTATAAAGTTTTGTTATTCGTTCGCTAGTACATTTGCGGGACGTGTTTGCTCGGCGCTGTGTGCACAGAGGAATGATTTTTTGATGTATTTTTACTTGTTAAGCTTTTTAACGAAACATGTTTCAAAGAACACTTTTGTTTACTTTGAGACAAATATGATTCTGAATGCAGAATTTGTGGTTTTTTTTTTAAATTTACTTGCAAGTTTTTTAAAGTATCTTTGTACCTCCTGTTGCAATAAAATTATTTAGCGAAAATTATTTCGGTGGTTTTAGTATGGTTAAAGAAACCTTTCCAATAAATTAATTTAAATAATAAACAAGGAATATACTCAAAATATGTTTATATATGCACCTAGATGGCAGTAAAGCGTGGGGATGTTATTGTCAATTTTATGCACCATATATAAATTAAATAGTATTTATATAACAAGCCCGAGTTTTGCGGTAGCAATAAATAAACATTTTAAATAGATTATGTATTACATAACATAGTATTTTCATATTTACTGTCGAGTATCGTCGCAGTACGGATTCTTTAATTTTTACTTAAGATAATATATTAATTTCCGATATCTATGTACGTATCAATATATAAATGTGTTAAGTTTAATAAACTCATCCATTTTTTTCTTTTGTCAACAGTTCATAAACGCGCTCGAATCACAGAGGTGTGTTCAAGCCCCTCTCCACCGGAAATGACGCAAGAGAGTAAAACGCCAGACCATACTCCTCCACTCTCCACACCCCCGCCACGGTCACCATCAGACCACGAGCTGAACGTGGAGGAGGAATTAGAGCACTCGGAACCATCTCTCACACCGGAGAACCTGTCGATGAAGGAACAGAGACAAGATGAAGTGAAAAAGGAGGACGAAGACAAATGGGATCCGACCTTCAAATACAGATGCGGGAAAGATGCACCGATGTCGGAGTCAGAGGACGCAGTGCCCTTCCAGAAGTCCCCCATCGACGTCCTAATAAAGGTGTTCCCGAAACGCAGTCGACAGGAAATCGAAACTATCCTAGCTAGATGCAAAGGGGATGTAGTCGCAGCCATGGAAATGATGGTGAACGGCCCTGAGCAATCGTACAGCCTGACCCCGGAATCTCCGTATATGCAGAACTACCAGTCGAGGTCCGCATTCTCGCCGCTATCGAACCAGAGTTTCAAGTTTTCACCATCTAGAAGATTCCTCACTCCTCCCTACAGTGGAACACGATACATGCCTACAGTGATACGCCCTCCTCCTGAGTATCTGTCTTCTTTCTTGCCTCCCTCCGAGCTGATGTATGGGAGACAGTTGCAAGTGCCATCCCCGGGAACTTCTCCGACTTCTGATAATACGAATAACGACGGCTTCTCTGATTAGGGGTACCTGAAATATTGGACAGTACTTTAAACAGTTTCTGGCCATTAACGTGAAAATATAACTGAATATCTGTGACGTTGAAAATGATTTTAAAGACTTGGGTTTAAATAGTATGTGGACGAGTCAGTCAGTTTTAAGTAAAATAAAAACTCATCTTAAGCGAGTTACATAATTATACAATATGTTGCATAGTTATTATATGATTATATAAAATTAAATACAATGACGATATATGTAAGTGTAAGATATTAATTAGTGAAATAAGAAGATCGAGAAATTCATAAGCGTTTGTAAATAAGTGTTTTGCTTCATTAGATGTAGTTGTGATAAAATAGTTAAATAAACATACACACTAGGTTATCTGGGTGTGTATTTCGATTTAGTTTCTGCAAAATATAGACAAAATATGTAAACTATATCTA
This sequence comes from Nymphalis polychloros, assembly GCA_905220585.2. NCBI lineage: Eukaryota > Metazoa > Arthropoda > Insecta > Lepidoptera > Nymphalidae > Nymphalis > Nymphalis polychloros. The sequence goes on along the minus strand of HG992263.1, from coordinate 10,061,377 downwards.
CTTCAATTTATGTTCGTTCGGAAACCGTTTTTGGGTAAAATATTTGTTTCCTAAGTGCAGTGCTATTCTGTAAGAATTTATTAACCACCTGTGAAATGTTAACAACCGACGTATGATATACTATTTTGATGCGTGTATCCTTGATATGTTATGATTATAATGGTCAATGTTGCATATTAATTTCTGATATGTCACGACCGTTTTATGCGGTGAATCTCACGTTTGTTCTTACAGAATGGCCCTTCTGATATTATTAGCGACTGCGCTTACGCTTTGGGATTATTATGTCATTTTTGTTTTGCATATTTTCAAGATCATTTAACAGTTCTAAAAAGTATTTAGTGTCCGATATTATTATATCCGTATTTATAACACAATTTAAGATCATAATTTTATTGCTGCCACTTATACCAATACATTTATTTTATTACGTGTAAACAAATTGAAAACTTATTGTATTGAAATGAACTCTATGTCCCGTTACTACCGGTTTATCGGTCTATGGATTACGATAAAATATACTTTAAGCCTTCAGCGATATATATGAGTATACGAAGTTATGTAATATCAATGTTATGAAGTAATATACATTATGGTACGGCATTGACTATTGATATTACTAGTATAGTACTATTATAAACAATAGTCAGTGTCCTATTCGTATGGGATAATTTCTTACTAAATACCACACCATTGGCTAATGTATAATATATTTATAATAATGTATGTTTAATATACTGTGTAAAAGAGATTACATCTGTTTCATCTCAATATGAAGAACAAACTTACCTTGTAAATCTCAACAAATATTTTCTCTCGATATTCAATGCTATAAAAATATTTTAGTATTAATGGCTAAGTGAGGCGTTAGACGCCATTTTGTAAATAAACGAGTACCTATTATACGTAATAATTTCATTGTAAGTAATTAGGTAATTTACTTAGAAGTTCTAGATTAATTTTTTATAGATAATTTCCAAAACAGATTATATACAATAGAAAGATTTTAGCGAGTATTTCTTTTTTTAAATTTTATACGCTAACTCTCATTAATACTTTTTCTATACGGTCAGCCTTTGTTTTATTATGATTAGGGTAACGCTTTAAGCATATTCAGGGCTCCACCTTGAACTTTTCCTTAAAATGAAGATAATAAATATAAATAAAGATCAATGTTCGTCGCAAATTTTCCATTAGCTTCAATTGCAATATTTTGAACAAATTATACTTATTATAGTTTACAAATACTCGTTAAAATAAGTGTTCATAAATAACTAGTGTTAATATTATATTTATACTTATTATGTACTTAAAATATTAGAAGTGGAATGTTTAATCGTTTAGAGTAGCTGAATGTAAATGTTCTGAACAATAAACGGCTCATTACACGCAAACTGTTCTCGTTTCCTTCACTACAAATAAATCCTTCAAACATTAATCATATACTTAATATGCACGTGAAACCGAACGATCTTACTTATGATATAAAAAATAAACCTGTTGTACATAGAACCCTTTTTTGAAAGCCAATTAAAATGCAAGGTAAATTTTGTTTAATAAGTGACAGATTTTTTTCAACGCTACATATTATCTCTCATTAGTTTTCGAGGATAATATTTATTAGGATCCAGATAAGATAATGCAGGAACTGAACGACTATAAGTATTGCCAACTATCATTGAAATTAATTTAAAAAAATACAAGTCAATTAAACTTTACATGATGATAGACAAATGTTTGTCACGAAAGAAAAGCATAAACTAGAGCAACAAAAATATGAAGACGCTATTTTTATGTAAGCTAAAAATGACTTCACACTTACAGTAATAAAATATAAATTATAATTGAATTCAAAATGGTTTGTACCTCTCTTTATTTATAGTATATAATAGATATATTTTTATGATATTTCAATATTAAATAAGTTTTATTGACAGAATGACAATTTACTAAATATTCTGTAGCTTATACTATGTTAGCTTATACTGGGGTTGGAAAATATAAAGAAAGCTTTCTTTTATATGTAAAAGAATAACTGACATATCAACGTACAGCCCAAACTACTGGGGCTAGTAATCATGAAAATTTGCACGCGGATTTCTTTAACACAGTAGGTTAGCATTAAGAAAGGATTAAAATATTGAAATTTTAACTCCTAAGGTAAGAAAAGGGAATGAAAAATTATATGAAAATTCTTCATTTTTGAAGAATGAGCTGAGAGAGAATTTGTATTAAGCAATACTGAATTATGACGCGAGCGAAGCAGCGGGTAAGGCGCCAGTTTTTCTATAAAACTTGTACCTAAGTCATTTCATATAATCAAGACTTTTCAAATCTTCAGATATACTTTGATAAGTTTGTCCTTTAAACGTCAAATTAAAACAGTACTCGGTAAATCGGAACCTCTTAAATGTAGTGCGTCTAACTGGCCGACAGACAGTTAACCACTCGCCGACATCGACGCTCGAGTGACGTACCATTGTGGAGCCGACAGCGTGACGTCGAGTTGACGTCCATTAGACGCCGGCTTAACGTCGTGTCATCTTCGTATGTTATGATTGTGTTGTTTTTTAAACATAAAGATTTTGGTTGATCATTTAAACTGAATAAATGCAATAAATACATATATCTATTTATTAAAAATAAACAAACCATATTTACATTAATAAAACATTGAAGTTTAGTTGAACTTTTTCCTTGGTCTAGGTCTCAGCTGTAGGTCTTGCTGGCTTATATGCCTGTACATTCAGAGGACCGGGGGTAGAATCCCAGTTAGAGCCAAAAATAAAGTAATAGAGTTTTTCTGTCAGGGAATCAACAGCAACTTGGAGTCAGTAGGTTAGCAGTGTTACCTCCTCGGAAAGCTGGTAAACCGTTAGTTCTTCGCCACCACCTTCGGTCACCATCTTTATAGATTTTGAGGTGAAGGCTTGGAGCTTATTCCGCTCCACACCCCATTGGTTTCGTGAATGGTGGTCTTGCGTGAAGATTATATCAATAGCTATACACTTAGACTAGCTATATACTATTAATATTACAAACGAGCGACTCATTCGGCTTATATACGGTTTTAAATATCATAAGCTTCGCATAAGCAGAATAAGGGTCTACATAAAACGTCTATGTCGTAATGCATGAAATTGTTTACTCATCTCACGTCGGTAAAGCTTCCAATCGGTATATTTTATCCGAAATCTTCAACATTTGTCATATTTCAATAAATTTTCACAAAACCTTATTAAATTATACACCTAAAGCTTCCTCATCAAACACTCCGACCATTTGAAAAAACCGTATGTAAATCAGTTTGGTAGATTTTAGTTCATCGCGTTCAGACACACAGAGACGCAGCGCGGACTTTGTTTTATCGATATATTGAAATAAAAAAACATACTACGACATAACATTGCAAATATAAAACGTTTTAAGCAAATTATGCGTGTCATATATTGATATTTTCCATGACACTATTAATTTAATCCTGAGCGAAATTAATTCATCCATGTTTAGTAATCCAATCGATTCTTTAGTATTTCTTGTGAGACAGTCCACTTCATAGACGTCTAGACGATAGCCCCACTACCCACATGTATGACAAAGCCAGCCATTGTCAATTGAGATTATCTTGCGTTGTATGGTACCTCGCTTATTAACAGTATTGATTTTTAATTTTTCAATTAGATAGTAAATGTAAAAAAATATATAAAAGTTTATTTTCAATAATTTATTAAACTATAATATTATTATTATCGACAGTTACCTGTTCGAGCCAGCATATCTTTAATGGGACGATGTGAAATATTTAAATTATAAATATATAATACGGGAGTCCTATATTCTAAGCTATTACGAGTAAGTAACAATGTTTATGGTCGTTGAAGACCACTTACGATCAGGTGGCCCATATGCACGTCCGCCTTCCTATTCTATAAAAAAAAGCCTCATCAAGCTAGTAGAAGCAAACCACTTCATGAATATTAATAACCAGCTTTACGGACTTGGTTTTTGAATGAAAGAACTAAAACCTCATTTTCCTTACTCCCGATGAACTGGTACGCTCACACACGTATTCAATGCAACTCTACAAAGCAGATTCAATATGACAACGAGGAGAACTTTAAGAGAGGAAGTCGACAACCAGTCACTATCGATGATATTTATATTAAATTATTTGTTTATTTTTCATACGCATTTTTTGTGCACTGATTTAATGTTTAGTTATAATCCTGTGTCTATTGCGCTGTGAATATTTTATTTTTAATTTTTATTAAAAAGTTATCAAGATAAAAAAAGGATTTGTAAAATGGAAATTTCACCATAATTATGTGAGTGGAACTGTCAATACTAATTTGAAGGAATTTATCCTAATAGGTAAAGTCAATGCCACTGATACTTAAAATAGCAAATAATCCGGATTTTGGTAAGTCATATCATCAATTTAATTTAATTTCTAATTCCAATTATTTAATTAATTCAACATTGCAACATTCAAACTAACTTAGATTTGAATATTAAATAAAATTTTGAACAATAAAATCTAAAATGTTTGCGGTACGGCCTTTGATCTCATCAGTGCAAATGACAACAATGAAACAACTCACTTGACAACAGTTTGGCCAACCGAAACTTACGTCACTGCGAATTAATGAAAATTTACTACCCACTATTATACAATTACCCATTTATTCTAGTATAGAAACATTAACCTTAATAACTTTGAAATAAACACCAATATCGTCTGTTAAAAGTATTGTAAATTTTCAAACTGTGTACTGGAAGCCTTTCATGTTCTTAAATTATGTAAAAATATTTCATTCAAATATATACCTTAGTCCAATCATTCAAATGGTTAAATTTCTATAAACCTAAATTAAAATAAGTATGAAAATTTGTCGTCAATTTAAAAAAGATTTCAATTCAGTTAATCGCGAGATTCGAATTTGTAACACGCGTCCGACACGTGACCCAAACAAGATGGCGGGCGCACTCTATTTAAATTTGACTGCTTTAATTGTTTGTTGGTTTTTAAATAGCATTAGAGTTGGTTAAGATATTTTGAATTTACAAGCGTGTGAGAAAGTTTTAATTATTTTTTAAATGTTAAATCGATCTACAAATCCTCTAATCGGATTATTTATGTATTATTTGCATATTGAACTTTTAAATGATTAAGTAACTTGTAGATTCACTAAATATTATTTCCAGATATTATGAACCATAGATTCGTTTTAACTCATCAGTAACAGCCTCGTTGGTTAAGTGGCTAGATATAAGGCCGCAGACTCGGTGGTCCTGTGGCTGTGGTGGTGGTTCAATTCCCAGGTCGGGCCAATAAGTAGTTATTGTTATATTCTCAGTAGCAGCCCTAGAAGTAGGAAGTGTGTACACTCCCGTGCTTCGGAAAGCACGTAATGCCGTTGGTCCTGCGCCTGAACTTTTTCCGGTCGTGTCGGATTACCGTCGGATTATGAGAGCTAGGGAATAGTGAGTGCACCTGTGTTTGCGCACACACTTGTGTACTATATCTCCTGCGCAGTTGGTTAATCTCTCTTGAGATTGGCCGCCGTGACCGAAATCGGTCTGGAGGACATTATTATTTTTATTACAAGCCTATTAATGTGCCATGGTTTGTCCATTCGCTAACCTTTATAAAAAAACATAAAGTACACATCGGAAGCTCTATTTGCGCATAGCTTGATAAGAGTAAGATTTTAACATAAGTACTTAAATAATCAAAATATACTTGGAACATTTAGTAAATGAGATCAATAATAATAGGATATATTAATTATGCTTAAAGCCATGACAAGAATGAGAAAATATTTGATTAGCAGACATCGGGCACTTAAAATCGTCACATCATGTATCAGCCGGTGACAAGCCGACGCACTCCTCATGATACCACTTACCGCATTTAGAACATTGCATCAGCTGACATAACCAACCAGCTTGGTTCTTTTCTTCTGCTTTTCTACTTTGTCTGTTAAATCTTTGGTAACAGGAGTTCCTCTGTAATTAATTGCTTTCCTTCTGTTTTATTATTTTTAAATGGTGTAGGCATAAGGTGTTAAAATGCTGTTCTTTTTATTTGAGCAAGAGACACGTTATCTTAATCATCGTCCGAACTAGAACTACTTATTAACCGACAGACCTTATCACCCGCACGAACCTTACAGTTCAAGCCAAATATTAGAAAAACTTTTCATCAAATATTAATAATAAAATTCCAGAAAACTTTAATGGAAGGTAACATACACGCGGTATCCATGACAGTCGGTGGTAGATATTTCAACGCAAAGAGCACAAAGCGAGACTGCGGGTTATTGGGTAACTTTATATATAATTCAAACACTCGCGAAACGGATTTTGGATCCTATACCCGTCCGACGGTTTCATGCGGCGACTATTAATTATACAAGTTTTTATATTTCTGAAACAGCTGCCCTTTGTATTAATGTAAGTATATTTATGGTGGTAAGATTCTATTGGCTAAACCATAATATCTATTCTAAATTCATCATGATGTCCCAGTGGTTAGAACGCGTCAATCTTAAGCAATGATCGCGAGTTCAAGCTATGGCAAGCACTACTGAATATAATGTGCTCAATTTATGTTTATAAATTATCTCGTGCTGGGAAGGAAAACATCGTAAGGAAACCTATAAGTGCCGGTATGCGCTTGCCGATTAAAAAAGTACTCGTAACTATTTGATTAAAAATGTTTTGATTTTAGGCCGATTGATTTACCAATCAGTGTTTCTAAATATCGTTTGCCATAGTAAAAAAGTGATTAAAATAAAGCATCCCGTCACAGTATTTATGTTCTGGTGCGGGGGTGTCATTTTATGATCGCGGTACAAACATTTTAACTACATTATATAAAAACGAACTGTAGTGCTTTTTTTTATAACATAGGGAGGCGTGGGGCATATGGGCCACCTGATGGTAAGTGGTCACCAACGCCCATAGACATTGGCATTGTAAGAAATGTTAACCATCGCTTACATCGCCAACGCGCCACCGACTTTGGGAACTAAGATATTATGTCTCTTGTGCCTGTAATTACACTGGCCCACTCACTCTTCAAACCTGAACACAACAATACCAAGTATTGTTATAAGCTGTTTTGTGGTAGAATATCTGATGAGTGGATGGTAGGTGATAGGTTACCCGGGCGAGTTTGCACAAAGCCCTTCCACAAAGTATTCTGTAAGAACTCATTTCATTAGGTAGGTACTAACTCCTGAAATGTTGATAACCGCCTTATAGTGATATACTATTTTGAGGCGTGTATTCTTGAAATGTTATAATAAGATCCTCCAGACCGATTTCGGCCACGGCGGCCTATCTCAAGAAAGCTTAGCCAACTGCTCAGGAGATATTATAGTGCACAAGTGTGTGCGCGAACACAGGTGCACTCTCTTTTCCTTAGCTCTCGTAATCCGATGGGACGGCAATCCGACACGACCGGAAAGAATTTAGGCGCAGGACAATTAAATTAGTCTATTAAAAAAATAACTCGAATTATTCACTACTGTATAAAACCATTTCGAACGCCATAATTCAATACTTTCTTCTAACTTCGCTACCACTATTACAATAAGTTCTCGCGAGCGAGACAGGCATACCATTCCCGGAACGAGTGAGAAGGACGACATATCCTTTGTGCTAAGTTTCAGCTTTCAGTCGGGGAATTGTAAAATTTCTCTCGAGTCGTCGCTAATCGCTCCAAAGTTCAAACTAAAAATAAAACATAACTCCGCTGAGGCTGAAAGACATCTTAATAATTTAATATCGATGTTGTGAAACGATTACCTAACGACGTTCGCTTCTATATTTCGTATACGATTCAATTAGGTACCTCTCATCGACTAATGCTGTGTTACTTTTAGCCGACTTTAGTTAACGACAAGAGGGTAATGTAACTAAATATTTTTGGTATATTTTTACAAAATAGGCGGACGGGTAAAACTGTCATCCTATGGACAGTGGTCAACCCCGCCCATAGATTTTGGTGGCACTCTAAGAATTATAAAGCAATCCTTACATCGCTAATGCTTCGCTTGTCATGGAACTTTATGAAAATCTTAGGACTAAGATGTTATATCCCTAAGGTTGTAGTTTATTCATGGCATCGATTCACTCATCCTTAAAACCGAAACACAACAGTACTAAGCATTGCTGTTCAGCGGTAGAATATGTATTGAGATGGCGGTACGTACCCAGTCCGGCTTGTAAAAACTACCACCAAGTAAGTAATTTCAACTGAATGAACACAGAGTATTTTTTATTTTTTTTATTTAGCATAGGTAGGCGGACGAGCCACCTGGTGGTAAGTGGTCAACAACGTCCATAGACATTGGCATTGTAAGTGATGGTTAACATCTCTTCAATGCGTAACCAACCTTGGGAACTAAGATGTTATGTCCCTTGTACCTGTAATTACACTGGCTCACTCATCTTTCAAAACCGGAACACAACAATACCAAGTACTACTGTTTTGCGGTAGAATATCTGATGAGTGGGTGGTACCTACCCAGACGAGCTTGCACAAAGCTCTACCACCGAGTAAACTCTACCACCGATTTCGTATTGATATTTTTAATCTTTCGTCGGAAGAGTTAAAGAAACATTCATATTTTGTTAATAAAGTTCCATAAATCTCCAACGGTTATTTAAAGCAACAAAGCTTTACTCTCTCGGTCTACTACACGGTTGCGAGATAAATGAACCAGGCGTTTATCAGGATTTGAATCGCAAACCTTCGCTTAAGATCCGAGTGTGCCTCTGAGTCGAGAGCTCGCACTAGTTAGAAGACGTACAAAATGTAAACAATATGTTATTTTATTAAAAAGATTAGAAATGTTAATCATGCAATTCACTATATTTATTTATAAACGTTGTTGCACATAAAATCTTCTATCACAGAATGAACAATATGCTTAAAGCGTGCATTGGCAGCCTTATTTCTATTTATTATGCCTTACAATTATCTTTTTCAGGCAAAAGACCTTACGGACTGAAACTTAACACTTTATTCACCGTTAGCTTACAGGTTAAACACCAATTCTACTATTAAAAAAAAATATGTTCACATTTACAACAAATAAATGAATGAATTTGCTTCTAACACAAAAATAGGGTCAAAAATAATAATTCCAGCCAAGATATATGAAATGCAGCTATCTAACCATCAAACGTCGAATAAAATTAATTAAGCCATCGTCGTCTATAAAATACGCGAAACAAAAATGGAAAAGCGAAATATACAAGCGCGAACCTTAGCGCGGTCAATAATAAAAATAATTACTGCGAGTGTCACTGACAGTCCCGGGGCTGGCGGCCGTGGAAGCCGCTTCTCTTATTTAATACACAATTACACCACTTTGTACGGCTACTTTATATTTAAAAAAAAATACAAAACATGAAAACAACCTAAATAAGAGTAGCATACAATTTTGGCGACCGTATCGATACATAGCGAACTCTTCCAGGCAACCAACGATGTTAGGAATAACTCATAGGATATGAGGTATGTGGCGCCGCAATAAATAAATAAAATAACATAAATCTAACTAATAAATAAATGTCAATATAAATATATAATACACATATATCAATAAATTAATTAGAACATACTTAAGAAAATGATTATTACTTGTACATTTTAAAGTCCTCCAGACTGATTTCGGCCACGGCGGCCAATCTCAAGAGAGATTAGCCAACTGCGCAGGAGATATTATAGTGCACAAGTATGTGCGCAAACACAAGTGCACTAACTATTCCCTAGCTCTCATAATCCGATGGGACGGCAATCCGACACGACCGGAAAAAGTTCAGGCGCAGGACCAACGGCTTGACGTGCTTTCCGAGGCACGGGAGTGTTCACACTTCCAACTTCCAGACTCCGGGCTGCTACTGAGAATTGCCTGACAGAAAAACCCAATAACTATCCAATAACTTGTACATATATATGTGTAGTATACATGACATTGTTGTATTTATTTTGGGTACTTTAAAGGTACATTAGGCTAGGTACGTGGTAGAATATGTTCTAAACCTTCTCCTCAAAAAAGGTGAGGTCTTAGCCCAGCAGTGGGACATTAACAGGCTGTTTCATGTACAAAGGTAAATTCATTGTATTACTTGTTATCGTTTTATTCAATATCTAAATACTTTTGTAACGTCCATTTTACTCTTTGTTATATGTTACACAAGATACGCTTTGTTTTATACATATATTTCTAAAGCAACTAATATAAGTTTCAAAAGGTAAACAGCAATTATATTTAAAAGATAACTAATTAAATTCATCTCGTGCTTGAGGGTAAAGGAAAACGTCGCGAGGAAGCCTGCATGTGGCAAATTTCACTGAAATTCAGTCACGTGTGTATTCCACCAACCCGCATTGGAGCAGCATGGTGGAATAAGCTCCAAACCTTCTCCTCAAAAGAGAAGAAGAAGCCTTAGCCCAGCAGTGGGACATTCACAGGCTGCTAATAATAATAATAATAATAATAAAGCTTTATTTATTCCATACATGTTACATTTTAAGAAAATAAAAATAACAGGAATTAACAAATAGATCATTAGTGGTAAAGTAAGTTTAAATACATTATAATAATAGTTGTAGTGCATAAATTAGACATTTGATTCTCATTATTTCTCATTCAATTATTATCGATTAGTATCTATCATCTATTAAAATTAATTGTTAAACATTAAAATTAATCATTGAACAATAAAATCATTATCAAATATTAAGATTAATTATCAATCATTAAATTCAACTATTAAACACTAAAATAAATTATAAAATATTAAAATTAATTATTAATTATCGAACACTAAAATCAATTATTAAATATTAAAATTAATTGTATATTTTTCATGCATTTAATTATTAGAATCAACTATTGAATATTCAAATCAATTATTAAATATTAAGATGAATTATTTAGTTGTAAATTTTCCATGTATGGACCCCTTTCGGGTATAAGCCTCCTCCAAAGAATTCCAAACGCCTCTGTCTTTTGCTGTCTCAATCCAGTTTCTGCCAGCAACTGACACTAATTCATCTTGCCACCTGGTGCATGGTCGACCACAGGCTGTTACTCTTAGTAATTTGTATTTACAAGATTACGTGTACAACACTCCAGTTATTTGTAATGAAAATCAATCACGAATATATCATATTTGATAAAGCGCGTAACGGTTTCTCATATCGTTTATATCTAGTCCGAAGACACATCTAATGTTTTTTATCGCGGTAGAACAATGTAACAAACTAAAACACTGGCGTCTCTCGCGGTTCCAATCGCAAATTACACGATCATTTAAGAAATGGTTAAACAATCAGGACACAACGCCATCTGGTTTGGTTATATTTTTATTAATACTGAAGTATTCCGAAAGTAGAACACCTACTTCGAACATTGGCACCATTTTAAAGTAAATTTAGTTCTTTGTGTCTTTCTTACTTTTGTTTATTATAAAAAAGATAGATATTGTTATAGAAACAAAATCTCTTTCCATACTTCTTGCCTGTAATATAAAATGTAGACGCGGCACAAGTATAGCGAATTAATCGAAACACAATCCAGTGGCTCGCAGGGCGTGGAGTGGGTCAGATGGTAGGGTTACCACTATTGTGTGACGCGGGTGGGGTGCGGATAATGTAAACAATATAACCTGGGGTCACCATCTGATATGGTCAGTTGGTTTTTGGTGTTATAATATAACTAGCAAGCTGATATAATCACTAGTATTATATTTGGTAATAAGGCTTTATGCAAGTCCAGGGTGGGTAATTCAATCATCACTTATTGAACCGTTAGAGTGAGCCAGTGTAACTTCAGGCACATATCATGTAAGATGACGATACAAAAGTGATTGTAAAACCCAACTCGAATGCAGTATATTTTGATATTGACACATTATGGGGCTGCCTCGATGGTCTAGTTACTACATGTAAGGATCGCTGATCAGGAGGTTCCGGGTTTAATTCCCAGATCGGGTCAATAAAAAAGTTATTGGGTTTTTCTGTCAGAAAATTCTCAGTAGCAGCCCGGAGTCTGGATGTTGGAATTGTGTACTTTCCTGTGCCACAAGCACGGAAAGCACGTAAAGCCGTTGGTCCTGTGCCTGAACTCTTTCCGATCGTGCCGGATTGCCGTCCCATCGGGTAATGTGAGTTAGGGAATAGAGAGTGCACCTGTGTTTGCGCACACATTTGTGCACTATAATACGTCCTGGCCAGTTGGCTAATCTCCCTTGAGATTGGCTGCCGTGGCCAAAATTGGTCTGGAGGACTATTATATAATACAAACACAACTATGCATATATATTATTGTGTCAATAACAACAATTACGTCGATAGACGATCAGACAGCTATAGAATGCTAAGTAAGTTGAACCCATGCGAATGAAACCCACAGGTGCTAATATACACAAATATTGCACGTCAAGCCTTTAAAGAAAAAACCTAAACTAACAACCCTTATAAGTAACAAAAGCAAATCCACAAAGCGAATAATTCGTCAACATTGCCCAAAAAACCTAGGGTTAATTCCGCAAAAAGTAAGATAACAAATACGTCCATCCCATTCTTTCCTAAGTATCTGAAAGAAATAGAGAATAATATCATCACAATTTCTCCTTTTTTAAAGTGCATCATTCCATCCTTCTCTCCCGTATACATTAGACAAAGATGTGAATATTTAATCTCATTCTTTTATCTAAAAAGGCATATCGGGGAATCTCTCCCACGCACTAAAACACAATACAATAATGCCAACAAGTATTCTGTACAAGTGATTTCGTTACAATGACTTGCTACTGATGCCGGTTTTGATAATGTTTTCGCTTGACAATAGATACGTTATTGATACGTTCCCAAAGGATTGGTTTGTGGTGAAATTGCGGATGAAATAGGATTGATATTATCGGCTTAATACTTTTTTATAAAAGTATTAGTGACTGGAAACGTACCAGAGAACAGACCGATCGCAGAGCTCAGCTCACAGACGTATTTCTGCGGTTGTACTAACTAAAATAAATAGAGTAATACAACACACCTGGGCGTCCGAGCTACACTCATCTCTAATAATAGTTCGTTTTTAAAACATTTATTTTTGTGGAAAAATCATCTTCGCTTTGAAAATATATTAATGATAACTTTAAAAGAAAAATCTTATCTGAATACAACATTTGAGCCAAATCATTTCCGAGATACACAATATATGTACATATATAGAAGAAACTGACTGAATGATACTTGCTTAGAACTGGATGACGTCATAAAGCCTCGTGGAGGCTTACATAATGAGAAAATCTACATGTAAACTCTTATACATAATTTGGTGGACTAAGCTTAAAACAAGTGTATCTGACACAGCTTTTATTACCCATCTGTTATCATTTTACTAAATAAAACATAATATGTAATTTAAAACAGCAGAATACTAAACAGATTTCTATATGTTTTAGCATTTAAGTGTTATTTTGTTATTATTTTCATATAATTTACAAACAATAACTGTTGTCGAGCAGTCGACCTCAAACTCGAAAACGTTAAACAATTAATAAGTGATTTAAAAAAATAATAACAATAAAGTTCGATTACAAAAATAGTCGTTTAGTATTTGTAATCACCCCGAACAATGAGTCACGAACAAGGGCACCGCACGAACTCACTTACTCATTGACTCACTCACTCAAGTGCAATTATGAATAACAATTGTTTTATTATTTCCATTATAACGTAATATCCCCTTGATAATTGTTATTCGATTATATTATATCGAGTATATTACTTTCATTCAATTAAATCTTTATAAAAAAATAACGAAATTTCGAGGTTTCTAATAATTTCATCGCACATTTATCATTTTTCACGTCATATTAGTCTGTAGGTACAGTCGGATAGGTACTAGAAGATCTTATAATATTTGGATAATTATATATTTTTTAAGCCATGCAGTTTATAGCTTGTACGATTGAAAATTTAAATTAATTTCAGCTAACATATATTTCAAAGTATAATGTTTAGTGTTTCTTACGTTAGTTTCACGTATTGCTACATAGGCGTTTTTAATTGTTAGAGTTATACATAACTATTCTTTTATAGGTATGGAGACTTTTCTATTGGAAAGTGACTACCACCGCCCATGGACTTCTGCAACACCGAGGGCTTGCAGGTGCGTTGCCGGCCTTAGAGGAAAGAGTACGCTCTTCTTGAAGGTTCCCATGTTCCCAACCGATATCGGTTCGGAATATCCGCCGGCGAACGTTGCCACAGAGTCGTCATTTATATGTGATATCTAGTAAACATTAGGTTTCATTTGTAATGAAGGAACTTCTCTCTAACTCCGGAAGGCCGAAACTTAAAAGCAACACGAGAATTATATCGAATAACATCACACTTTCACTCGTTGGTAGAGCTTTGTGCAAGCTCTTCTGGGTAGGTACCACCCACTCATCAGATATTCTACCGCAAAACAGCATTACTTGGTAATTTTGTGTTCCGGCTTGAAGGGTTAGTGAGTCAGTGTAATTACAGGCACAAGGGACATAACATCTTAGTTCCCAAGTTTGGTGGCGCATTGGCGATGTTTGTGTTTTAAGAAATACACAATGCCACTGTCTGTGGGCGTTGGTGACCACTTACCATCAGGTGGACCATATGCTCGTCCGCCTATCTATACTATAAAAAAAATCTTAATATATTTTATTTCAATGTGATAATTAATATTACATTAAGTATAATTTATATTTATGTAGCAAACTTTTATTATTACAATCTTTAGGTCAACGAAACACAATACCTCCGTTTTCCCATCGCGCCCCGACTACGACAGGCTATAATAACCACAGTTAATGCATTTCTTTTGTAATTGTTTGGTTATTTTTTAATTGAATAGATGTTGTTTAAATATATAATAATGCGGTATTGTTCGTTTGTTTGGGGTGTGGACGGTAACGGTAATTGGTAGGCGGGGATGCGAATCATAATAAAATGAACCCGCGGCTTCTCTTACTTCTTCGCTCAGTTGTTGAGTGATGAATCGGTTTTTGAGGGCATTTAGATTTTACAGAACAATTTAAATTATTAAATTTATGAGTATTATACGTTACTACGATGTCATGAAAAAGCACAAGGACGCGAAGAAAGAGTAAAGTCTTGCAACTAATTAATAGACATGCTCTAGTAACGACTGACGGAATACAAGGAAAGCACTGTGTGCTTTATTGAGATTCATAGAAGATTCCAAGCGAATCAAACGCACGATCATCGTCTTTGTACAGCTATTGCAGCCGCTGAGCCAGATGGTCGTCCGTTGAAAGCTCAAACTATGCTGGATAATTGCAAGCTTTTTATACAATATCAAAGCGAAGCCGGGGCGTGTGCTAGATTTATTTTATAATGGATCGCTTCCACAGCAGCACCGGAAGTGTAAATTCAAAGACATTTAAATATAAATATATTGTTCGAAGCGAACTTTCTCCAGCACCCTTTAATTAAAATCCTTAAGAAATAGTTCTTTTTTTTAAAACATGTATTGTCACAATTTACTTTCTATTTTCTATCCTTTGTTTGTTAAACGTTTGGTAAATTTTTTTTAAAACAATTTAATCTCCCAATTGTATATTTTTAATTTAGAAAATATGTATATTTGTTATACTCTATTACTACCACCTTTTAGTTAATGATAAGTTCGAATTAAAGTCTCTACATGTATGAATATAATGCTGTCCAAGGTCTGAAAGTTAAGTAATGAGAGTACTTTTTTTTTAATTTTAGACTAATTCCTAGAACAGGCTATATAGTCGCGTCAACCTCAGCATGAGAGATAGTAAGCTGAAAGCCTTATTTTGAACATTGACATTAGAATAATTAATAAAAATAATTTAAAGAAACTATTAAAATTCGTAACTTCTACATGCACAATCATCGGCGTCTATACATTGGAAATAAACTAGAATCCAATCGTAGACCATTGACAACGGGTTGATTTTTTTCATATTCACAAACAAAGATACTGTCATTCAATCCCTCAGCCCTCAGCTGTGGTTATTCCAACCGCAATATTTAATTGTACAAAAGAAAAAAAAAACACTTAAAACACTATGAAAATTTCAACATAATAGCAGGTAAATTCTCCTTACATTGCCCAGATTACAGTGAGCCTACGAATCGCGTACTTTTAATTTAATAAGGGCATTTACAAATGCTACTTAAGACTGTCTTAATGCAACATCGACAACTTAGTTAAGATTTTAAAATAAAATTAATTTTATCGACAATATCATTGTAATAATGTATAATAATCGTGGTGGTAACATTAAAATAAAGTAAATACAATATTCTTATTTATGAACTATGTTTATAAAATGGGAAACGATACGTATTTTCCGTTGATATTTTTTACCGTTTGATAGTTTATAACAGTTTAATGTATTATTATTAATTAATAAATGGTTTGCTGAGATGAGTTAAGAGAAAGTTGCCAGGATCTATACATCTTTCCTGTGAATAATTTTATTACAGAGTGTAACATTTAGACGTAAATATAAATGTTAATATGCCAGTGCTAAAGAAATGTAGTCGGCATGATATTAAAACACAATAATTCAAAATAAACCTGTATGTGTTCGTGTCGCTCAGTATGTAGGGGGCCTTACCTTCGTGCCCTGCGGGTGTCACCTAGTGCTGGCTGGCTGTTATTCGAAACCACTGAAGACATATCAATTACTCATTGTATAAGAATAATTGCGGAATCGAGCGGAATCATTTTTATTATAACCTTTGTCCCTAAACATTTGTTAACAATCTGTTCTGCATCTCATTCGCCTTTATTGCTTGAACATAAGAATTATAATCGTTTAACGTATTATGATTGTACATATTTTTTATTTGCGTGGGAGATAGTCTGACGGTTGAAACTCGAAGGGTATTAACATTATAGACGATTTTTTCGTCTATTCCATTGAAATGTTAAAATGTTTGACATTTGACTGGTGTTTAGTGATTCTGTTTGCTTACGCTTTGTGTTTTATTTGGATATAATTAAATGAATTGGTTGCTTTATATAATAAATACAATATGCACCAGCACTGGTAACTGGGAGAATATTTAAAACACGCATACTAATGAATTGTCGACGATCAGGTTCTCACCGACTGGCTTGATACTTTATATCTGCGTAGAGATGTCGGGTCACTCTGCATCCTCTATCGCATTTATCACGGGGAATGTTCTGAGAGGTTGTTTGGATTAATCCCGGCTGCTGAATTTCACCACCGGACATCGCGCCAGAATTTGAAATTCCATCGTCACCACCTCGATGTCCGGCGCGAATCCACAACAGCGCGATTTTTAAGGCATTTCCTGCCTCGCACAACCACTCCGTGGAACCAGCTTTCACCGGCGACTTTTCCGATAACCGATATGACATAGCAACCATTAAGAAAAGATCATACTCATTCCTTAAAGGCCGGCAACGCACCTGCAAACCCTCGGGTATTGCAGATGTCAATGGGTGGAGGTAGTCACTTTGCATCAGGTGATCCTCCAGATCGTTTACCCCCATCTTACATAAAAAAAACTGTACGAGATATAACTTATTGTTAGAGTTATATTATAGTGGTAAAGATATATACATGTAGCTAAAAACATTTTTCTCTACTTTTTAGAGAGATTATACGCCAATTTTGAATGGTGAACAATTTTGAACTGCTTCCGGTGTAACATTATCGGAAACCATTCGAAGGATTGATAAAAAGTTTGAAAATCGAAATATGTAACCCAACAAAAATATATGGCGGTTTTACTTGTAACATATTATGTAAGAAAGCAATTGCTATTGTTGTTAGATTAAATATGTAATAGTTGTAAAGCTAAATAGTTCTGAGATTGTCCACTGGTTGGGACCACGTGAATCTTAAGAACATTTGGTGTAAGATCCCGGGGAAGCGCAATATATAATTCATCTCGTGCTCGTCGGTGAAGGAAATAACCTATATTTTATCATAGATTTATCAACCAGCAAGCAGCTTGGTGAAATCAACTCCAACAACAGGCATATTATTAACAAAAAAAAATAATAATAATTGAGTTAAAATTGAGTCAGTTTATATTAAATAAGAAAACATTAAAATAATATCTACTATTTGGAATCTGATGATGGACTAAGCTCCATACTCAGGAAAAGAGACGTCTTTTGTCCAGCAGGTGCGTCTGCATCTTAACTTAATAAGTTGCACGATAAATCATTCCCTTGAATAGTTCCGACGTCCGCATCACAATATTTAGCGTAATCCAATTTCATTGAATACTTGTTTCATTCATGCCGTTTTTATGGAAATCCTTAAATCCAGTATTCTCAACACTTGATACTTAGAGCAACAATAAGGGCGTTTGCACAATTAGCGATTTCACGCGCCGTCAACTGCGGTTGCGTTTCGGTGGACCGTTTTTTTTACGTCAACATTTTGCGAATTGTGCCAAAATTAAGATACTTTGAAATTGAAGGATACTGTATTGTTATCGTTTAGCGTATTTATAGTATTATATTCTGATTTGATTTTACTATATGAATTGCTATAAAATAGGTAGTATGCTGAGTCAAATAATTACAATCAAATTAATATTTCTCCAACAAATATTGCGTAGATTCAATGACTACCATATACAATGACCACTTTACATAAATTACAAATAAATAAACTCATGATAAATAATATTAGTATTAATAATAATATTCTGGGACATTATTCACACGGCCATCTGATCCCAGACTAAGCAGAGCTCGTACTATGGAATCCAGACAACTGATATACTACATTTCTTTTGTTAATACATACTTATATAGATAATTACACCCAGACTCAGGACAAACAGACATGTTCATGCACACAAATGTCTGTCCTGGGTGGGAATCGAACCCACGACCTGCGGCGCGAAAGGCAGGTATCTACCAACCACGCCAACCGGCTCGTCAATTAATTACAAATAATACTAATGAATAAGGCTTTTTATTACTGCATATGATTATATGGATGAAAGAGCTTTAAGTTAGTATTAGTAGTTATATAGGAAGCATACATGTAACTTGTTTCTTGTCGATTCTTCGATAGAAACTACATCCCGAACGTAGATTCAAGAGTGCTCGTAAGTGTCTATTTGAATAAAGTAGGTATATTTTGATTTTGAATAACTTTAGTTTAATTTCAAAGTTAAATTAACCAAAATAGTTTCAGAAATAAAACTGCGTCAGAAGCGTTACATTTTGACATATGGGCACGTTACATAGTCAAACTTTGTAATAATAGTCTCCTTATTTCAATATGTAATGTAACAATGTAGTTTCGCTTCAAATAGTCTAAATTTAAAGGGGGTGAAACTGCAAAACATCTACTTATGTATATCATAATTATTATATACTAACACATTTTCCGAAGTGCGCCGCATCTTTTGATATAAGTTGTATGATTCAGTATTTATTTCAATAAGACATGACAAAAGTCTCCTAATAAATAAGTCTAGATAATAATAAATCATAAGAAATACTTCATTTACACTTATTTGACATAACTATGTCAGGTGGTTGGTGGATAACAAAATTTTAATAAACAAGCAAATCTAAGTCCTGAATACTAAATCAGTACAAATATCTTCTAGACCGAAGATGGTGTCTGTGTGCGAGTGTCTGTTTCTGATATTGTTGATATTTTATCTCAATCTTTAATGTGTTACAATTTAATAAGGACGTTTACGAGTACACAATTAGCGATTTCACGCAACGTCTGAGGTTATAAGCACGTTACACGCTTCGACAGATCTCTTTGATAGTTTAAATTTTACTTCTGCGTATTTATCTGTTTACTCTTACGTTTTTATTAACTCGATTTGATATTTCTAACACTATCGACGATTAAATGAAGTACAATAAATACTTTAAAAAACGTGTGCGTCTCTGGACGCTCGACACAAGTGATAATAATTATTATTAATTATAATAAATTAAATATGATTTAAATTAGTACTTGAAAGTTGCTAAATTATTATAAGTACTATCTGTATACGCTAGATGGCGTTAGGTTGGTAACTCAGGTAAAGCAGTCCGCGTCGGTAAAACGGCGCCGTAACGCGTTACATTACAAAGCGGTTTACCCTCCCATAAGAAGTTATCACTTCAAAAACCCATCGATCATTATATGTCGGTTAGTTCATCATCATATATGCTTAAAATAAATTTACTTAATATTTACTTTAACGAGCCCGTTGGCGTGGTTGGTAGATTTTTTGCCTGCCTGCCTTTCGCGCCGCAGGTCGTGGGTTCGATTTACACCCAAGACAACCATTTGTGTGCATGAACATGTATGTTTGTCTTGAGTCTGGGTGTCATTATCTAAATAAGCAATGTATTTACAAAAGAAAAGTATATCAGTTGTCTGGTTTCCATAGTACGAGCTCTGCTTAGTTTGGGATCAGATGGCCGTGTGTGAATAATGTCCAGGATATTATTATTATTACTTTAAATTTGTGTTTTTGTTTTTATAATTTACGCGATAATCTAAGAATATTATGTACACTTGTAATTGACATACATAAATCAGAGATTGTTTCTATATGTATGTTGTGTGTGTGTAAATTAATAAGTATAATACAATAAACTTAGATGGTATTTGAATGAATAGTTTCTTTATGTAAATAATAAAATTTTACGAATATTGTTACTATGAATATTGTATATTGAATATTGTAATTATACGAATGTTGTTGGAATCTATAGTGTGCATCGGTGGTAGCTTTGCTTTGGAAAAAAGATTATTTTTGTCATTTAAAAAGGGAAACAGTTTTTTATATTGTTAGTTCAATCCACGGTGACGCGCCCTACTGTTTTTTTTTTTCCAATCGCTGCAGTGTGCGCTCTTTGGTCAAAACCTGTCGTCAAATAAAATAAACAAAACTCCAAATATATCGCTTCAAGATAAAAAGTAACAGATAACATAATATTGTATGATATGTATTATAGTCACTTTCTGTCCATAGTCTCATTAATTATCTATTGACACTTGGACCTTGGAGTAATAGTGCAAAAAAAATCATCCAAAATATTACACCCCGTCTTATTGCCTCTACTGGTGACAGGAGGGCTGGTTCATTTTTCGCCCAGAGAATCGGAATTGCGATTCAAAGGGGAAATGCTGCTAGCATTCTTGCCACCATTCCACGCGGTCACGATTTGTATAGTAAATATTTTTAATTTTTATTTGTATTTATTTAACGTTTTAATGTAAATAAACATTGTAAATATCTATCCATTCAATATATACATATTAGTCACTAGAGGTGTCCGGCATATACCCTACTCACACTTAGGCTTTGGGCGTTCTGTCAATACAATAACCAAAGATAATAAGATGAAACCACAGACAATTTACTACTTTTTATTGATTTGACATATTCCTCCTATAATATAAAAGGTTTTATTTGTATGATATTTAGAATTTATTATAACTTACTTTATATTTGAATCTATTGAGCAAAAGACTAATACTTAAACACTTGTGTTCTGTACCTATTCAAAGAAATTTTGTTTGTTACCAACACAATGGTATCGAATTTAAAACTATCCCGTTTCTCGCTACTGTGCGGTTATTCCAACAAAAAATCGAATCGAAAAAAAAGAACAAATTACTTAACAAGACCGTAAGAAATATCGAATGAGAATCGTGTACGTGCAGAAGCCGTATCGGTCTCGGTATATCAAATTAAAACCCTGGCATGGAAATGAAACATCTTGAGGAAACCTGCCTGTGTCAAATGAAATTCTTTCACTTGAAAATTTGGTTATTGAATAGAATGGTGGTGACGGAACTCACGAAACCTTTCTTAACAGAATATTATATATTCTGTGATCTCCCTAAAGTATTTGACTGTTTGCCATAGGCTTTTATACTTAAATATTATAGTATTAATGTTCTTGATCGCATTGCATTCCTAAGTCAAATAATTCAACAAGTTGCCATTTGACACTTAACTCGACATCTGCAAAACTAGGTTTGGGTTGCCGGTATTTGAGAAAGGAGTAGGCAATTTTCTAGAAGGTTCCTGTCATATAGGTTCAGAAAAACCTCCGACGAAAGCTTAATCCAAAGAACAGTTGTTCGAGATCGAAAATTCCATAAAGATAAATAGATATATCATATATTCTTTACTTCAACAGATAAAGTCATGAATTATGACGATGGAAATGTATTTCTACAGATACAGGATCGGTTTACAACAACATTAATTTAATGTTGCAAAATTAAATTAAGGTAATTATAATGTACGATAATATCATTGTAGTGAGATAAATGAACATAAAATCAAACGGACCCGACATTTTAGTTTTCCTCAACATGTGAAACTTGACACAACTTCATTAAAACAAATCACGATTACTGCGTAAATAAATTCATATTAACTGTTTTTATAAGTAATACCTACTTTGAGCTAATGTAAAAATTGAGAAATTAAACAATCATAAAATTAAATGTATATCCTAATTTAACCCTTAACAAAACACAATAGTGGCTACAATCGAATATTAATCTTTTAAAGTAAATTTTAAAATTGACAAAATTATCTTAACATTTTAAATTAAATACTTATTCCTTATATCCATGCACTAAGGTTGAAAGTTGCTTGGTTGATGCTTAGATACTGGTTTGAAATGGGTGGTAGGTGTAGGAATGTGAACGTAAGTACAAAATGTAAATGGAAGTTTCTAAAACGATCAAATATTGTGTCGGCGGTGGACGGTGGTGGTGTGTGGTGGGTAAATAGAGGGGCAGCTAGGCGACCATGCGGAGAGGCGATCGTGTTACTGTACCATCAACTACAATAACACTGTATACAACGAAATCCTCTGATCGCGTCTATGCTTTGAATGATATCAGAAATTAATATCTGTAGTGCGATTCTGTAAGAACTCATTTTATTACTCACCCGACTTATGGTGTTATACTTTTGGTGTTGAACATTGAAAAGGGAGGATCCTCCGACCAGACGGGTGTTAGTCTGGTGGGCTACTGCCCGACGGTTATTGTCGGGTTCTTGTATATATGTTCAATCGCTCGGATAACTTTAATATCGCGATGTAGGGTACGTCAATTTTTTAGTTTTCGTATGTGGCGAGATAGATGTCGCTACATCACTCCCCTCCGAGACCGGAGGTCGATAGCAGGTTGAGTCGTCCATACATCTTGTGATGCTTGCCGGGCCAGTGGAATGTTCCAGTGAGTCGGAACCAGATGCCGCATAGTTCACGGTGAATCGGAACTGTCTGCGGTGATGCCCCAGTGAGTCGGGGTGATGCTGCAAATGCTCCAGTGAGTCGGAGTGGTGCAGTGCTGCGTAGTGGCTGGCTGCTGCGTCGACCAGGAGAGAAGTGCGTCTCTGCTTGCTGACCGGCCGAAGTGCAGTGTGCTGTGCCAAGGTCGCTGAGAAGACTGTGGGTGATGACCAGGAATGCGCGTCCGCTGCATGCTGATGGTCAGGATACCCGTAGTAGTCGTGGATGCTGGCTGGCTGTATGACTCGCTGCTCGAAAGCTTGAGGAAGTGATGATGACGTCATGATGACGTAGTTTTTTTTTGCGAATGCTGCGCTGACGTTCATGCTCGGGGTCACCAGTTTGGTGTAGACCATTGAAAAGGGAGGATCCTCCGACCAGACGGGTGTTAGTCTGGTGGGCTACTGCCCGACGGTTATTGTCGGGTTCTTGTATATATGTTCAATCGCTCGGATAACTTTAATATCGCGATGTAGGGTACGTCAGTTTTTTTAGTTTTCGTATGTAGATGTCGCTACATACTATTTTGACGCGTATATTCTGAAATGTTATAATTATAATGGTCAATGTTTCATATCACTCTCTGACCGCTCTCTGCGGAGAGTTTCGAATTTGATCTTACAAAATATCCCTACCTACCTACCTATATCGTTAAAATTTTATGACACAAGTTACTTTAATAATCTTTGATCTTTGTCACCCTATAATGGTTAGCTTATTAGACGGCGGAACCTGAGGTCCTGGTTTCACTTCGGGTCGAGACAATCACTAGATGAAATGATTTTCTAACAGTAAATTCTAAGTAAAAAAACCATTTAATAAGGAGAACTGGCAAGAAACTTATCATCTATTAGAGTAATTTTAGTAATAAACATTTTATATTAATTATCAAGATGAAGTTTGAGAAATTATAGCTGAAAGATGTTTTAATTATACAAACAGATTAAAGTAATTTATAACTCAAATCAGCGTATTGATAAATTCTCTTTCGATTCTACAATGAATAATTCTTTGATAA
Source organism: Nymphalis polychloros (assembly GCA_905220585.2). Lineage (NCBI taxonomy): Eukaryota > Metazoa > Arthropoda > Insecta > Lepidoptera > Nymphalidae > Nymphalis > Nymphalis polychloros. The sequence goes on along the minus strand of HG992263.1, from coordinate 10,037,014 downwards.
AATTAGTAGTTATTCACTTTTACAAATCGAATTGAAATGCGTACTTAATGAAGCGTTACACTTTTTAGGCTTCTTTACATAATACCTACTTACCTAAGCCGTGTGCGAAAACTTGTCTTGTCTAAATTAATACTTATAGAAAAACGACAAATAGAAATATTTCAGAATGTAACTAAATACCTGAACTAATAGGCGTTAGTAGCCTATTAATTCATTTATTTACATAAGATGAAATGGATTTAAGCGACAAATAATATAATAGTCTATATCACAATTCCAGCGTAAAAGTAACGAAACCGATAGCTCACACAAATCATGGCATTTAATATACTAACGTTAGTGTATATATGTATTATAAATGCAATACTTTTCTGGGATTATTTTCTTTGCGATTATACTATTGTATTGGATATATCTAAGTTGACACAGAATAAAGCAAAGCACAGATTATAGTTGCGTCACTCGCTAGAATAACATTATTGTCCGCGTGTGTTTGTTCTCGACACGTTATCTCGGTAATGCGTTTTCCAGTTTTTCAACAGACTACATTTTTGTATGTAGCGTCAGCACAAAAATGGTGCTAATGTTTTTTTTATTGTATTTGAAATCTGACAACTACATGAGTTACATTTAGTTGTCTAGTACTACTGTATTTTTCGTTAATATATTCGTAAATCATTTAAATTATTTTTATTTTTAATTAATAAGTTTAAAAGATATCAGTATACGAGTGTAATTAGTGCACGCTCAGAGCAAAGTATCACTTACAAATCTGTTTTCGAAGGAAACAGAATAATACGAGGCACTTATAATGTATTAGCAAACAAACAACGTTAAATATTTTAATTTCATAGTGTATATGTGTCATGACAGCATAATAACTAGTATTCGTTTTTAATATATAAAATGCTGTATTTATTATTAAAAGATTTGGTATCTGAAATTTTAAAGGTCAAGCTGAATTCCAGAAATAATTATAAATAAACAAAATCAAACGATGATAAAATACTGTCTATTAGAAGACGCAAAATATTAGAATAAAATAATAAATGTTAATTCATAATCGGATAGGTCAATAAATATTATATTTATTGTTAAAAATTTACTAAGTATTATATTTTGCTGACGCTACCGCGCGTAGCGATGGACAAACAGTTACCCAATCTTAAGAGCGTTTTCATATTATATGTTAATAATAAATTTGTCTTTTAATCAAAAGCCTTTAGGAATCCGCTATGCATGCTATTTCATATATAAAGACATGTCTAAGATGAATACGAATTATATACATATGTCACCGTCAGTTGTTAGGACAGTTAGGTTTTCATAAATCGAAAGAGATGTTAATTTGTCGAAAAATAGTAAGTGGAGTAATTTACAATGAAACGCGTAAAATTTCGATCTTTACAATATTTTTTTAAAGTAAAATTTTCGGAATTACTATGTAGTAGGAGTAAGATACCTACTATAAGACTCTTATCGTCATCCGGTAACATATTATATAATTATGGAAAAGTTTTTTTATAAGCTTTTGTTATAATCATTGTGAGAGAAACAATATACACAAAAACTAATTTAACTCACTGTGAGTCAAATTAGTTTTGTCAGTTTGCTATCTCCCTGTTTGATACCAGTTATGGTCTGTAGACGCATTATCCGGTAACAACTAACGATTTTGATAAAACTTAGAACGATAATAGATGGTGAATCAACACGATATACCTTTTAGTTAGTGATATATTTCAGTTTTTTATTTGTTTGTGTTATTTTGCTCCGTCAATTGCGAAATCAAATGGCCCACTGGCTAGACCACTGACAGATCCACTCGTGGATCTTAATAAATGATTGTGGGCTTAAATCCGGGAAATCGGTGACATTTCATGTACTTAATTTGTGTTAATAATTCATATAATGCCCGATGGTAAAATAAATCCTGCATGTGTCTAGGAAAATTCTGCCACACGTGCATCCACTAAATCGCTTTGGAGCAGCGTGGTGGAATAATTTACAAATATCTTACTTACCTTTGGTTAAGTCGATAATATAATATTGCTTTTTCTTCAACTTTTATTACTATCGTACAACGAATATTGTTAATTTAAATTCACAGATAAAAATGAAACACTGTCTGTAAAATATATATAATTCAATAAAATATATGCATTTTGAACGATGCCTTACAATCAATTTATAGCTAATGAATTAGGTTGATTAGTTTTTGTGCAAACCCAACGTACTCGTACGGGTGACGCTTTCAAGGCGAGAGCGTCAACAGTACATTTCAAAATACCTTTGTTTTTTTAATAAGTAAGTAAATACAACAATTAATTTACTTTTCAATAACATTACATTATTTTCATACATTTTCATTGCTCTCCGTTACTCGTGTATTTAAGACCACACATTTTCATTTCGTCTTCGTGGTACAGCCGTGGATCACGCACTATAATGTTATACGCGGAGTATGTTGAACAACATATCACGTCCCTCACTATTAATGAGATCCTCTAGAACAATGTTACTGTTTTTCTTTGGCTGTTTTTATATTAAAATCTTTTAACGCGTCGCTTGTAGTAGTTGTGACCTTCCGGACGACAAGGGCGATTGGAGATCTGCAATGGTATTGTTGTTCCTTGTTGATGGCGCATTGGCAATGTAAGCGATGGTTAACATTTCTTCCAATGTCTATGGGCGTTGGTGACCACTTACCATCAGGTGGCCCATATGCACGCCCGCCAACCCATGCTATAAAAAAAAAAAAAAAACAAAGCTCTACCACTAAGTAAATCTCTGTCTGTGTATTTTAATTTATTATTACACTTAATTTCAATTTATTTTTCAAATTCAAAATACTTTATTCATTATTGAAGTATTACACTTTCTTATTGATTGTCAAACTAGAATCCACCACAAATAAAGTTAATGTAAGTTTACTTTGTTACAATTGATGCTCTGCCCAAAGGTTGGAACAGATCGCTATTTGTTTTGCCATACTAATTTGTGCCGTCACTTGGTAGAAGGGCTTAGTGCATTCAGGTCGGGCAGTAGACTCTACAATGATACAAATTACAACAGTTGACTTTCTAAGTACTAAGTTGTAGTAAAAGTTGTGAAATTGTAATGGTTAGCGCAACACGACACCGAACGATGTAGCTTTTAAAAAAACGTAAACATTAAAAAATGTGGGATCCCAAATAAAAAAATATCACAAATTTAAGTCTACAAATAGTTTTTGAGCTCTCTGCCCGTTCCATTGTATCCAATGAGTGATTAAATATTGTCGCACGCACTCGAGTGTGTTGCCGTCCTGCTCGGCTGTGTACCGTGTAAGAGGGAGGATACGATGTAGTGAAGTGCGAGTCGGCGACAAAGCAGCCGACTAACAAAATACTAGCATGGTGGCAATACAGGGACGAACTGCGATGACAAACTGAAGACTATTTTAAATCTTTCCGAACCGATGGATTGGTAACAATCAACAATTAATAAGCAAGTATAATAAGTTTTCAACTTCTCGAATTTAATATAACTGGGCAAGGTATTCGATTCTGTAACAACATTCTGCAAACAATTTCACGTTTACCAATAAATATATATGTCAAACTCATATAAAAAAATATTAATGAAGAAGGCTTATAATCTATAGCGTTATATATTTGATCGAAGAGCGTGGATTTAGGATTCGTTTTTTTTCGTAACTGATATAGAAATATAATTTGCTATCTTAATGAAGATTAGCAATCTGCACGCGAGATATTATAGTGCATCAATGCGTCTATTTTGGGATCTTATAACCTGATGGAAGATCTATCCGACACAAATGGCAAGAGAGTTCCATCGTTCGCCCCCCTATAGAAAAGATACAAGATCTTTATTAGAATCTCATCTTTGACATTTGAAGTCGTGTAATGAGTCTCTGCGCCGTGCTATGTGCACAGTGAGTCGACTACTCAAGCGCTCTCCGCGTCTGTGATCATCCCGACCACTCTGCTATACTTTCTGACCTGACACAACTATTACAGGCAACAAACCTTACATAATATGTATATGTTTTTAAAAATATGTATATATGTAGTGGAGACCCGCAGTTTTTCTCGCGTCTTATATGTGATGCGATGTTGACGTTTTTGGTTACTTTAGTCTTAGGCGCTTGTCGTTATTGGAGTCGTAGCATAACTTAAGTAGCGTAAAGGTTGAGCTAACCTTTCTTAAGAAACTATCGATATATAATTATTTAAGTCGTTCTGTTGTTTCTGAGATAAGCAGGTTCAAACAATCAAGTTAATAAGTAAAGCGTACAACCAACATGACGCAACAAGTTTTAGAGTCCAATTAAACATTGCAAATTTCTTTTCACAAGCACGACTGACGTATAAGCATATGAATGCTTCATATTTTGTGTTTGTAATTAATCTCGTGTTCCTGAATTTATGAAGGAAATGATCGTGAGGAAATCTGCATTCGTCTAATTTCACTTAAATTCTGTTACGTGGTCGACTAAGCTCCAAATCTTGTCCTCAAAGGGAGAGGAGGTCTTAACCCAACTAATAGCAATTTTTACTTTTAAAATAAATCAAACCCACTCTTTTCAAACAATAAAAACCAAAAAAATGTGGAAAAATTATGCAAATAGTAACGATATCTTTAGAAAATGTTCTTATTGAAGAGTTAACGGGTGAGGGGTGAGGGTGGGAACCCTTCCGGCGGATTTTATTGTGCCTTGCGTTTTATTACTTTTTTATTTCTTTTAACAGCCCCCGGGGTCAGTTATTGATATGCACTTAGGGTTGGTAAAAGCGAGTTATCGTTTTATAAATTAACTTTTTCGGCCCTGTTATTGTGAAACTTGGATTTAAAAAAAGAAAGATTCTCAATATGTTCCTATAGATGCTGCTATTTTACTTGCGCAATAATGATTGCATAATTATTATTTTTAAATGTATAATAAGAGAAAATAAGTCTAATTACCCATTAGCCCCTTGTTTTATCCAATAACTACGTTTAAGAACTTTTTGTACAGATTTCACGTGCAAAAAGGGGGGTGTTATAAATTTAAAGTACTTAAGTATAAATGTAAAGTATTTGTGTGTTTGTCTGTGGCATCGTATAACCTAAGCGGATGAAGTTGATTTAGTTTTTCTTTGTTTGAAAGATGACTTTATCGAGAATGATCTTAGCTATGATTGCAAAAAAACTGTTTGGCTGTTTCTTAGTTGTTTTAGGGTTATGAGAAACTCTTACTGGTCTGATCCAATCAAAATTTAGTACTCTGTGACTTTAATAACTTTGTAACTCTGAGCTGATACTAAATCATACTCAACTCCTCACCAATTTACAATAGATGTGTCATGTTGGAGCTCATGTGAATGGTCTTAATTTATAGATGTATACAGGGTTTTCTTATTCTTCATTTTATTTTATTATATTTTAATCGTTTGATAGTAAAATTGTGTATATTATTTGACGTGTGTCGCAGCCCTGACTAGAAGCGTTTCTACCACACGCATCACGCGGGGACCTGCGGATAATTCTTTATCTTTTTAAGTTACATTCTTGAATAATCTGAACTTATTCGTTGTCACGTACTGCTGACAATTAAATTGAATTATTAACATTGAAAATAATACGTGAACTTTAATTAAGTAAAAACGGAGTGTTTCTTGTGATTGCCAATGGGAAATACTATCAGTTTTTGACGACTATCTTTTGATATCAGTGTAATAAATAATGGCAACTGGGTACATAGCTATCTTTCGTATTACACCGCGTTCAGTAAACTTTGCTATTTAGTCGTAGGAAATTTCTAACTGTTAAAGATCGCTCCGTCATTTCTTTGCTTTGATCAACACTTGTCCAACTGACATGGAACCCGTCCGCGACCAGCCACCAGAGCCCGCCGCCCACACTACCACCAAACACTCGGGGTTCTACTTGAAATGGAATTTAATTATACTTTGACAAATCTTGTTTCACGCTTCGCATACGTTCACAAAGTCGCTTAAATTTTACAAATTCATACTAACACTACGCTATTTACAATATATTGTAATGTGCACTCTAATATTGAGTACATAAGGTGTATATTTGGTTTAACCGAGTGTGTATATAAAGTTGCGAGTAAGTCCTCAGGCAAAACACTCGAAGATAGAAATCTTGTTAAAGGAAACGTCTTTTTCAGCGTCCATTGTCTACAATTACTTGCTTTGTACTCGAAAACATATATCCGTCTCTATCCGGCGCGGGGTAATATGTGTATATCCGTCTTAGTCTCGTTATTAGATTTCCGGCGGACTGTTTCGAGGTTTTTCTTTTTAATTATGTTCTTTGTAAAGTGAAGCTTTATTTAAATGTGGAAAATTGGGACAATATTGAATACATTTACGACGGTTCTTTATTTTATTTCGAATAATGTAAGGTTTGTTAATTGGGTCACGTGATGGTGTTTGATGGAACATGGTAGGTGATGTCATGGAGACATAAGCCTTGCCATGATGATGGGACCTGGATATACTTAATAAAAACAGTAACTCTAACTGAAATAGATACACGCGCTCGCAAGATACTTAATTGAGAAATTTGTTTTTAATATAGACGTAATTAATTTAGTTTAATTATACTTATAATTATAATTTAATTGACTATATTAAATAATTACTTCGTTCATGTTTGGTCACCCATCCATTATTGACTGCAGTCAACGTCACTTAACCAACAATAAAAAAAGTAACTATAATTACCAAGACGACGCGCGACGCTTCGCCCGGCCCGACCCGTAATATTATTCAGTAACTTTGTCAGAAAGGGTCAACATCACTCCCTCCTGTCAAAGGCACTCCTCTTAAGCGTTGAGTACAAATTAAAAATCATTTTTCTCCCCTGTTAGTCAAAATCGACTCTTAAGCATCATCACACTGAACGCTTTTGACTGTTAACACACAGTTAATATAAAGTTTAATAATATAATTAATGTATTATTGTAAAATACAATTCACGGGTAGATTACCAACATGACGGTAGGTGTTACCACCCACATTGTAATTAATTTACAGTCAAACACCGATACTATGTATTTATGTCGTCTAGACTGAAGTACTTTTTACTCATTATTATATAACTTCTTATATACAATGGTAGTAAAGATATATACTATAGAGTCAAAAATCTATTGGACGCGGTGAACACTTACGACAGTTGTCTGTTTATCTATGAATCACACAATATTCAACCGTGGATTATCTGTGTTAAAGCATAAAACACCGTTCGCGTTATTAAAAAATATATCATTATTTTATTGCGAACACAATAATTTCTTAGCGATTAATTTATGATAAATTTTTTTTGTAGTCTACATATATATATGGCTCACTTGATAATGCATAATGAACTATACAAGTAAATAATTGAATTTCTAACCAGACTCCATAACTGGAGCGATTATAAAACGCGGCGATCTAACCGCAGTTCGTCTGACACAATCGTATTAAGAGCTCGGTCGCGTGTCGAGCATTATCACAGTACACTGTTAGCTAATTACTGACGACAATTAAAAAATCACGCCGCCATAGTGTTCCTGTAATTGAAATATATCGTTGTTCCGTATTACGCGCGAGATGGAATTAATTCAATAAGTTGGATTAACGCAGAACTCTATACTGAGTCTAGCCGCGGCGACGCTCGTCTGATTAATTGTTTTCTATTATTAGTGAGTATAAACGTATATTAGTAATAAAGGCAAAATGCAATTCTAACGGAGTTAGAAAAATATAACACACGTAGTATAGAAAACAAGAAATCTGTGGAGAAAAGATACTTACCGTTATTTTTATAAAACAACATAAACAAAATTCTTATATATTTTAGTGAAATTAATTATTAATTAAATATATATATTGTAAGGTAGAAAAATATCTGATATGGATTATAAACATTAACCGAATGTCGCGGTTATTAGAGTGCCTATATTATTAATGGGTGAGCTCTTGTAACGATAGACTATAAAGTATAGCCAGTAAATTTCCCCAAATATATTTTCTTGAGAATCTTTGGTGGTTTTATTTTAGAGTTGTTTTTAAAATGTTATCCCCATATAAAGCTAATTTAATTGGAGCCACGATCAAAAGATTTTACACGAATAGAAGAATTAACACCTTTGAGTTATAAGGCAAAATGAAATGTTTTATTTTTTGGGTAATAAGCTACTTAGATTTTACTTTACTTCCCTGACGAGCTTGCTCGTCCACGGTAGGTACCACCTATCTATGCTATAAAAAATGTGTTATTAATATTATCTCGTCGACGGTAGCAGTAGGAAGTACTTATTTATGAATACGAATTTGGAAAACTGTGTTCGTAACACGTTATTGTGTAAATACATCGCAAGAATAATATATCTAAGTTGTAGTTTTAACGTATGTTAGAACAAAAAGAAAATATATAATTAGATATAAAAAAATTTTTTTTTATTAGAATTTCATGAAGCAGATGAGGAAAATACAAAAAGTTTTCGGTAATTACCGGAACGGAGAAAATAAGGAAAATGGTTGAAGTAAATTTGATATAAAAAATAATTTACGCTTTAAGGTAAGTATCGCCATCTAGTGTTCAATAGTTAATATTAACTTAACAAGTAGCTGGAGGGTGCCATCTCTTATCCAATAGTATTATATCGAAATTTTTATTGTTGAAGTTCTTATAATTTGAAACAGATGGCAGTACACTGCCATCAATGTACAAAAAATGCCAAGCTAATCCGTTTATTTTCGAGTGATTTTAATCTAGGCGCAATTGTCAACTATCACTTGAATTTTTACATCTTCTATATTAATTTATCTGTAATATATTTTTCGCTTTTTACTAAATGTATGAAAGTAATAATAACAACAGTTGGTCGAAAATGTAACAATTTGATTAGGATCCCGTTAAAGACTAACTAATATTAAAATTGCCCGTTTATTTTCTTAATTTTTAAATTCGGGTCACTGTTTCATACTTTTTGTGCGCCTGTTGGCTTTCTAGAAGTTATTGTCTTCGTAGCAATCTGGATTCCTAGGCCATCGTAGGATCCATGACGTAGTTAGCTCTATTATGGATTGTTAGATTGTGTTGTTTTGCGTTTAAAAAGATAGAATTAAGATTATAAGATAACTGTATTCCGTCCGCGTGTGAGGAAAGGGGACTTAGTTAGTTACTCTTTCTATACCCCTGAACTGAACCTCTTCGTCCAAATTATATTGAATGAAGTATATATGTATATATTATGTACTAAGCAATTATATAATGTAGATAAGAGTGTATATATCAGTTCGTCGACCGGGGGCCGTATCGTCAGCTGTCATCGTGTTGAGCGATCGCTCGTAACTTTCCTCTTAACTGTGTATTTTGAAAACAAACAGAGGCTTTATGGTTCTAAGATAATATTGAGAATGTGATCTATTTTTATGCTTGATTTTAAATTATTCATATAATTTTATAAATATTAGTATCGATCCTGAAACAGACAAGACATATTATCGCAGTTTATTGAAGCTTTGAATGGATTACGATATACATAGAACAGCGAGCACCAATGATTGGTAATTGGTTAGAAATATGTATCCAACTATAGCTAGTGCAGCAATAGTATCCAATTGATATATTTATCCTTATAGTTTGTTAATAAAATTAAATATATGTACACTTTATGTTTAAGAATTTCATCCGACAACGAGTTCGAAATTAATTATAAACACAAATTAAGCAAATCTTAATTAAGTGGTTCGTGGTGGGATTTGATTCTGTAATCTTTCTTCTTCTTCTTCTTCTGTAACATTCCCGTGTTCAAACCACTGAGCCAGTTGATCTCAGCTTTTACTTAAAACGACATTATTTTGTTTTGCGTTTAACTTAAATGAGTAGCTCTGGGTAAAACCATGGAGTCCGTAATCGGTGATCTTGAATATGAATATATGTTTGTGTAGTATATAAATGTTTATTTGTCCATCTCACACAAATCTCAAGATGAGATAAAGGTCGATGACTGTTGTTTTCAATCAATCTTTTCATATCTTGATATATTTTGATAATTTATCAGATATGGAAAGGACTCGATCTAAAAATAATGATTGAATTACTTAGAATATATATTCATTCAAGATTTTTATTATGATTGTAATCGATTTGTTTCTTATAAGCTGATCTCCAGTTTGAGTCCTGGGTCGGACCAGTAAAAGTAATTTCGTATCCCGTCATATCATGTCGTTCTTCATATCAACCCCGAATTGGGGAAGTTGGGCGTGTCCCTGAGAAAGCATGTCCGGCGCCTAATGTTTCTCCGGCCTTTTCAATTGCTCATCGGATTATGAAGTCTATTCCCTATAAGGAGTGCACTAATTTTGCTTGCACACACACTTTTTGATTGGCTATCGTGTCAAATAGTTAGTCAGGACGAATTAGTCTTGCTTAAGTACATGCAAAGACACAACACACACACACACACACACACACACACAAAATACAACATCACAACGTATTTTTTCTAGTATACCGACACTAATTTTCGAATTTCGTATGTCTGCAGCTTAGCTGTGAAGTATTCTGTCACGAGTCAATCTAACAATGACCGCGGCACGCATCGTAATGACGATCAAGGACTGACAGTCGTGTTATGGTTATTTAAAATTTATTTATATTTGATAGACACATACAGTATTATATAGTTATGTAATGGTAACAATTTAATAATATGTATACATTTTGATTAGATGTCGTTAAAAACTCGATATTTTTATTAAATATTAAAATATCGTAAGTATTGATTGACTCGTGTATGTTGCCTGTAGCCGCTAAGTTTTTCTATGTGAACAGCTGGGCATCCTCCCATTCTGTTAAAGAGAAAGTTTATAAGCTTATTACACCACGTTGTTCCAGTGCGGGTCGGTGGATACACATTTGCCACAATATCACGCGACACATACAGATATCAAGATGTTTTCCTTCACCGCCAAGCTCGAGATGAATTATAAACAAAAATTAAGTGAACTCACTATTATTTACATTTTCGAAAGCACCAATTAATTAAGTTCTTAACTAACTTTAAAATAAGTGTATCGAGTGATTTTATAAATTATCATTTTAGGAATATATCTCTTATCGATGATTATACTATATTATAACGATATATATATATATATATATATATATATATATATATATATATATATATATAAATAATTTTGTTACATGCTGTAACAAAATTCGTGTCCGACCGGTGAAGTGGTTATTAGGTATTGTGTATATGACCTCCCTAGCCTCCCGAAGAAAAATCAATGACATGCTTATATTATATAAAATGGAAGATTTGACTGTAGCGATTTGCTACATCAAATAAATTTTAATATACCTTCTCGTTTACCTCGTAGAAACGTTCACAATCATTTTTATATTTCCACATCTAATTCAAATCTTGGACACTGTGCTGCTTTGCCAAGGATCTGCGGACTATATAATATACTTTCTAAACAGCACGCTGACTTAGATATATGTATACTTCCAAATTATTCAAGTTTAAAAAATATCTCAAAAAATTGTTTTTCAATACATAATGTTTTGTTTTGATTCTCTTTTTTTTTAATAAAAAGTATTTTTTTTTTAAATATTTTTTGTATTGTTTCTTTATTATTTTAAAATATTTTCTTTTTTAAGTTTTATTACTATTATATTAATTTTATTTTTAATTTTATTTTTATTTTATTTTTTTATTACTATTCATATAAATTTTTATATTTTGTTTTGTAATATGTACTTAACTCACATTTTGCTCAACATAGTCTTAACTTCCATTGTTTACCTTTTTATAGTTCCTAAATTAATTTATTGTGTACCACATTCCTTTATTTCTTTGTACAGATATTTATAGTATTAAACAATAATTTTTAGTTCTGTTTAGTCAACACTTTATGCTCTTGCTGTGGTCTCCTGTAATTGAAGGAGCACACATATGTTACACTATTATTCAAAAAATCAATGTACTTGTAAATGTGTATCCAATGTTGGAGACCCTTAGTTAAATATATAAATAAATTGAATATATAATCAAAATAATAATTTACATAATACATTAAATATATTTTCAAATAATATTGCAAAATTTAAGTCTCTGATATTAAATAATTTGAGAGATAATTATGGTGACAGCTCGTAACTTGTATAAAGCCATTGTTTTGTTAGATATTCTTAGAAACTAAATTACTGCAATTTACATTATATTTAATTTTAAATGATCAGTAGAACTGTTTGTGCATATGCTAACTGTTAATTTAGATTTGATTTGTTTGTTTCGTTTTACTCGCTGTATGTGGGTACAATAAAATAAATAATATCATACATACATATAATTTGCTTCGAAGAATTTCAACGATAAATTTAAATTTTTTCTAAGTAAATAATTTTAACGTACACGTAATAAAAAGGAATGTATCTTTATCCTCTAGGCGTGATATACTTAACTTTAGTGAATTGTTCTGTGTACAACCTTTTTTTTTCTACTTTTTACAGAAAAAAAAACTAGACATTTTCTTTGTTTGTTCTTAAATATACGTAAACCGGTACGGGACTGGTAGCTAGTATACTAAACCATAATCAAAATATAGATCCTTTGTACCTACATATCGATTCTTATAAAGCTTAAAAACACCACAGGCTTAGAAAAGGAACCTTTTCCAACACTTGAATTACATAGGTTTGATAATAAAACATTATTAAAATTAATAAATAATTAAATAAAATTCTGTCTGAAGATAAACATTACTTTTTCCACGCAATTCTATCATCTATATAGACTTAGATGGAGTGTGCCTTATTTATCTATTAATGTGTTTTAACAAAATACACTGGTCATCAAAAAAATCGGCTCACCTGCATTTTTACCGTATATTACGGCTTTTTCACAAACTAAAGAAAAAAAATGTTTGAAAACTAACATGATTAATTAAACTTGTTTATTTACATAAGGTTAAGCACACAAAATCATTAAAATTATAAAAAAATTGACAAATTTTGATTAAGAATCAAAAGCCTTAATTTTCCGCATTTTCATTGATTAATTTCAAACACAGTTTATTTTTTTATCATGAAACTTATGATCACATTTCCTTCGAATTATTACTCAGTATTCCCTCCTCTTGCTCGAATGTCAGCCTGCAGTCGCCGTTTTAGAGACCTTATCAAGGTTATGATGGTATCTTGAGAAATTCGTTCCCATTCTTCCCTGATGGCGGTTTCCAGGTCTCCTAATGTTGTAGGGGCTGAATTACGAGCTCTAACATTTTTTTTAAAGTGTCCCACATGTGTTCTGTAAGATTCAAGTCAGGGCTTCTTGCTGGCCACGGCATAACCCGAATGCCGATCTCTTCTAAATACTGGGTGACAATTCGCGCTATGTGTGGCCGTGCATTATCCAGAGATCCAGATCTTTTTCGATACTGCCCAGTCTCTAGAAACCTTGGGTAAGCTCGCCGAACTGCAGAACGGCTGAGGTTCAACCTTCTAGCCGCGACACGTTGACTTAACCCCTGTTGCAGTAAAGCCACAACTTGGGCCGCCTCAGCTTCAGTAGTATCCATTATTTTTAGACAAAATTAATCAAAACTACAGCGTCAGTAAATAAACTTAACGTGAGATCCCGAGAAAAGTCAGTTTTGGACTGGGAACACGGGCATAATTTGTCCCGACGTAAACCGTCAAATTAGCACAACAGTATTTCTGTACAAAAAATTGTTAAGTACCTTTAAGTGCAGTAAGATTTACGACAAACAGAATGTCAAATATGTTATCTGACCCTTAAAACAATAAAAACCGTGTGGTGTCGTGGGGCACCAGATTGGAACGAAGTTCCTTATTATAAAAATATTAATTTCAAGTTCTATTCGAGGTATAAAGAAAATAATTATTCGTTACATTTTTTATTATGATTTTTTTATCGATAAAAATCAAAAGAACTATTTTACAAATTTATCTTAACAACTTTATTTTGTTTACAATGATTTATAAAAAAATATATACACTAATTAGTTGCATAAGGTTTTATTTTCATAAGTTGTTTTCATCTAAAACGTTATAATTACGAGAGTTAATATTACGAGAAATAACAGTCATCCCGTAAACTATACAATAGACACTGTATAGCCATCGTACATAGACTATACATAAAAATCTTACGCTTTTTTTTAACGTTACGGACGTTTTTTGCCAGCTACTCCTCCGCAATGCCCCATAAGGAACTTCGTTCTAAAAAACAACAGTGTGAAACGGCTTATTTGTGAAACAATCGATAAATAGTAAACAAAATGAGGATGGGCTGATTTTTTTGACAACCTGCATATATATAATAAATAATTTAAATTTCAAAGTATAAGAAAGGATACATTAGTGTTAGGCTGCTGACGTTATCAGTCGTCTCGTTTATCAGCGTGCACGAAGTTCAGGCGCGCGACGCATCTCAACAGTGATTCTATAAACGCGGCGGTGTGCGGTGAGACTTACCTGTGACTTTAACTTACTCAGATATTTATTATTGTTTTGGTTTGTATATTTTGTTTTCGTTTTAAATTATTTTCGAGTTTTATTATATTATATATTGTGAAATATATACATACGTATTTTAATGTATACATCGACATTTATTAAAATAAGGTTTGCTTAAACGTGCCCTTTGATGCAAATTATAACAATTAGTAGAATGTAATAAAATTAAAAACCATACTTAACCATAGCATAACGGCTTAATTATAATAATTTTAAGTTGTTAAGTTGTTGTATGTAACTTAACCAATCGAAAATATTCAGTATCGTGAGAATACTGCATTTATCTTTCTGAATACGAAACTGAAGCGTCAAAGTATTTATCTATGTTAAGTATTTGAACATATTTGTACGAAGACGTTTGTCGGCTATTCTATAAATAGTGATAAAAATCATCGACAATAGTTTAATTTGACCAGCGATGCGGCCGATGTCCTAATCATGTGATTATAGTTACAACGTCACGACGGACAGAGGGCGACACTTGCATAGGAGACTTCTAGTATTGTAGTAAACTAAATATGTAGGTAGCTTAAATATTATAAAACGAGGGTGGAATCGGTTGACTTGATTTTTAGCTACGAATATTATATTATTCGATGAAGGTATTTTTTATCGTGCTAAATGCAAATGAAACGGTGAAAACTTAGTATAGTAGCTTCACTTACAAATAACATCTGAACGAACAACACGTGCGTGATCTTGTAAAGCAGAAGGTTTAAAGATTATTATATAACGCTATTTCAATGTAAGTGAATACAATTATTAATGATATGTTCCTTCGCCGCCGTTACATATTATTACTGGCAGAACACGCGGCTTCTTCAGCGTGGAATTCAGTTTGTGACGAAAAGCTATCGAAATAATTATGCCTTTTTTACACAATACTAAAGGAAGCAAGACAAACTACACCGGTATCGATGTTTTTGTTTTAATGTCAGTAATTAATCGTCTATATCGTGGTGACCTCCTATTATCGACTTCCAGGCTAGTCTGCCTACCTGATACAATAATCATAAAGGTCAAACATGAAAATACCTGGAGTTTGGAATTTCGCACATAGATTAAAGTTTACAAGGGCAAGAGTGTAATTTGATATCGGTCAATAAATCTCCTAAATGTTCAGATAGGTACATTTTTAAATTCCTGGAATGTTTTTTTCGCAGATTTTCCAAAATGTCGGATATGGGAGGTTCGGTCCTGGAACCAGGGAAATCTATACGTCCAGTGATCGACCACGACGGAGTGAAGTTGTTGGCTGAACGGCTTTACGGCATATCGGTTCTGGAGCTCGTGGAGTTGAACGGCTACGATGACAAGAACTACAAGTTGATTGAGGACCCGAACGTGAAGAACCCGCTGATCACGAACCACAGCGCTAACGGATACGTCCTCAAAATAATGAACTCGATTGACTCGAAAAACTTGAGCGTCGTCGAGGCTCAGAACGAGATTATGAACTTCCTATGTAAGTTGATTTTTATTATTTTACAACAGAAAACGGGCACTTTCTTGTATGTTAGTTTATTAGTGTAAAATCAATACTATTTATATGTATTGCAATAAAAATGAAATCACTTGAACTTGTTGCAGTCACTCGTTCAGTTAACTGCCCGAAACCTATTCGTAACGTATACGGTCACATGCACTCAATGGAGACTATCAGTGAGAAGCAGCACGTAGTTCGACTCCTGGAGTACATTCCTGGTGAGCTGCTTAAAAATGTCCCCCGTTCGGAGGCACTGCTATACCAGCTCGGGGAGTTCGTGGCGAACCTCGATAACAAACTGCAGGTTGGTGATAACTGATAATAATATATGCATGTATGTTGGTAGATACACATATAGCATACAGGACAATACAGTACAGTTACAGCCTGTGAATGTCCCACTGCTGGGCTACAGCCTCTTCTCTTTTGAGGAGAAGTTTTGGAGCTTATTCCACCACGCTCCAATGCGGGTTGGTGGAATTTCAATGCAAATTTGACACATGCAGGTTTCCTCGTGATGTTTTCCTTCACAGTCAAGAACGAGATGAATTATCGTAATCACAAATTAAGCACATAAAATTCAGTGGTCCTTGCCCGGTTCGAACTCAAAATCATCGGTTAAGATTCATGCGTTCTTACCACTTGGCCATCTCGGCTTTTTATAGTATAGCATCGCCGGTTCTCAGTGCTGGTGTTTCTTTTCCGAACCGGTGGTAGTTTCTAGTTTGACTATCAATAAGCAAGTGTAAAGCTTCAATGTTGAATAGAGTATTTTGATTTTGAACAACATCACGCTACTACGACCCGCGAAGGCGGAGCGGTAACATTTAAAGTGGGTAAAACCACGTGCAGCAACTAGTGTTATACTATTATCAATATAGGCCACATATCATGGCCTCCTTAATATAAACGCGTATTATTCTATGATAGAACCGGCTCAGCTGACAGTAATGCATCCGTCACACATAATTACTACGTACAATACTCATGCCCAAGGTCTAGCGCTGTCTGCTGTGTTGTCATCGCGAAATACATTATTATTAATACATATAATTTATTGATTAAACAAAATAGTTTTTGTTGTGATTTATAATGACTTTAAAAGTGAAAGTTGAGTGCAACGTAAAATGTAACGTTTGATTGAAACTTTTCCGAAGCAATTTAATATTAATATGTTACAATATATTAATATTGTCGTAAAAATATTAACTTTATGTTTCTTTATTTCTTACTAATTTATGCGCAATTTCAGGTTTATTTTTAAGTAGTTTCCGTGATTGGGGGGGGGGAGGTCTTAGGTACCTTAAGTCCTGTTCTGCACCACTGACAACGTGTACGTAAAATTTCATGAAGATCGGTTAAGTATTGAAGTAATTGTTGCGCAAATAGAAGATGGCTTTGTGATTAATTCAATGTATATTGTTCTAGAACTTCAACCACTCCGGTCTGGTCTCTCGCGAGCACATCTGGATGTTGAGCAAGGTTCCCGACCTGGAAAAGTTCAAATACGTCATCAAGGATGCCGAGAAGTTGGACTTGGTTGAAGAGGTGAGTGCACAGATGGTCACAGGTAGAGGTCACTTTGTAACATCGCAAAAACCTAATCGTGGGTAATCGTTACTACTTAAACTCTTATCTGATTGCCTCGTTGCTCCAGTGGCTAGATATAAGGCTCCAGATCCCAAGGTTCTGGGGTCGAACCCCCAGTCAGGCCGATAAATAAGTGATTGGGTTTTTCTCAGATAAAAAAATGTATCCATTGCCTTGGAAAATATGATCATCAGTAAAATATTCATACATTTAACCATAAAAGTGGTACTGTGTACATATACACGCACTTCATCACTGCAATAGTCACTGAGTAAGTTGCCGGTTCTTCTCGGTTGAGTACCAACGACTAGCAGTACAATTCTGTAAGCCCTCACTTCAGTACTCACCCGTGAAATATACTCAACCAACTTATAGAGATTTACTATGTTGATGACTGTTCTGTTGTTGTATGCTGTTGTGATTATTACGTTCAACGTTCATATCTGACATTTCACGTTTACTGCAATGACTTTCGAGATTGAACTACAGAATAGCCCTTTGTACTATACGAGTCTTTGAAGCTACCGACTTTTGGTGGATCCAAGTTCTTACACGTTTGCAAGAGTTTGAGGCACTGGCGCCAGACTTCCAACGGAGAGCAAGTCAGTGACGTCACAGAGGACTGTATTAAATTCAAAAATAATAAAATAATACTGTAACATAAGACGTTATTCACTGTTGAATTGGAAGTTATTGTTTACATATGTTATCTTATGTATATACAGGTCATCGAAGAGTTCAAGTACGCAGTGGTGCCGCGCCTCGATGAGCTGGAGAAGGGCGTCATCCACGGAGATATCAACGAGATGAACATCCTTGTTGGACTGAAGCCTGGAGGCAGGTAAGTCGACCTACTTATTTGTAAAAACACTACTATTAAACTGAACTGACAACTGAAAAATTAAATCATTATTAATATTAAATTATCTCGATCTTAGGCTCAGGCCGAAGTTAATGACCTTTCGTAAATGAGCACCTAATCGTGGACGATTTATACATAATGTCATAATGGTTCTGTATCTATTGTGTATGTAAAGTTAATGTTTGTTTGTTGGTATCGTATGAACTCGTCTGTAGATTTATTATTGACATGTTCCTGGAGGTTACTGGAATAGTACTAACGACGTTGAATAGCGTAAGTGCCGCGTGAGTAGTTTACGAAGATAAATTAGAGAGCTATCGAGATGTATGTAATGCGTTAGCTATTGATAAATAAACATAAGATATTATTATCGAAAACATCATCAACATTTAAGGACGGGCAGATAGGCTACCTGATGGTAAGTGGGCACCACCACCTATAGACAAACTACCAACCTTGGGAATATGTTGTATCCATGAGCGGGTGGTATACCAAACGTGCTTGCACAAAGCGCTCCCACCAAGTGACTATACATAATACTATGTGATATTTGGTAAGGTAGCTTACAGTCTGCCATTTCAAAGCAAAAATAAATTAATAAAACAAAATATTCTAAGATCCAATCACAAACATTCCCCATTATATATAATTATACGAATATATTCTTTAATAAATAATCGAGGAAATTCAGATAACAATTATTTTATTTGAGTCATAAAATATAATATTTTTATATGTAATACGATTGCAATAATATTCATTAATTTCTGTTGATTTTTTCATGTATTAGGTCCTTAAACCCATCAGTTTTGAAAGTTGTCACGCAAGTACTGAATGGGATTGTATTGAGGTGAGCCAGTGTCAGGACAGTGGTTGCCAGGGGACAATATGCTTACATGGGCTTACTTAACAGATTTATAATCGATTTAATACTTATCGATTACTTTCCTTAAATCCATCTGCGTTATTAACTCCAACACGTACACTCTGTGGCCGATTAAATTTTTTCGATTAATTATTAAAATGCATGTCTTCTTAAATCCGCTCAAGCTATTTTTTTTATATATTTTGTTTGATAACGATTAAGGCCATCCTTTTCGATATATTTTTTGTAATTATAAAGATTCATTGAATTTAAAAAAATGAATGAATGCGATTGCACATAAATATTGGTGGAGCAGAAGCCTCGTTGGCTAGCTTATAAAGCCCTGAGGTCCGGCTTCCAAGCAACAGAATGTACGTTAAGCCGGTCTTTTCGGATTTACAATCTCGTCGGCTGAGATTATTATTACTTAGGTTTTTACCGTTCATCTCTGTAGAATCTTATAAATTTTTGTATATTTTTGTATATGTATTATAATATAAGTTAATAAAAATACCAAATGTTTCCAAGACACGCTATTCCACGTTAGAAAATGTTACTGTCATAACATCATGCCTAAAGAAATTTCTAGTTCTGCCCAATTTGAGTATTTAAATCCAATGAATGTTTACAGTGCAACCGATTACCGGATCACCGGCGTTATCGACTTCGGTGATATTCAGTACTCGTATTACGTATTCGAACTGGCCATCGCCATGACGTACATGATGCTGCTCAGCGGCGACCCTCGCACGGGCGGGCTGGTGCTGGCCGGCTACACCGTCACCAGGAGACTGCCCGACGAGGAGTACAGGCTACTCAAGGTGAATTATATTTTACATACATTTTAATTCTGCTGACCTCTACTGGCAAATAGGTGTATGTTTAACCGGTTTTGGTAGAAGTTCCCTGTGTCCGATGTATGTTTGTGTTTTGTAGAATATATCAAAAACAACGCGATGGATTCTTATGATTCTCTCACTTAGGTTGTATATAATATATAATGTACTTACGACAAGATTATATTATACATATTAAATATAAAATAGTATATATTTTTATGTCTGTAATAAAATAAACAGTTGATAGTCGGTGGATGGTTTATTTAAAAAAAAGTTGTAGTTAAAATATAAGTTGAAATTCTAGTAAGTTGAGGTTATTACCAAAGTACCTACCTATTACCTTTTTACTACAATTTTTAATATAATAATATAAGATCTAAAACATAATTTATATTTCAGACGTTGATATCAGCTCGTCTGGTCCAGAGTTTGGTTCTCGGTGCTTACACGATAGAACAGGACCCGAATAATACCTACGTAACATCAACGGAGAAAGCCAACGGCTGGGAAATTCTCAAGAAGATTAGAAAGGCCAAGCCCAACCCTGACGATGATCCGACCGACTGGAAGGCGATCGCTAATGAGTTCTTGACCAGAAGCTAAACATTGTTTTGAAATATCTATAATTTTTTTATTGTTTTAAATATTGTTTTATCAATTTTCAGTTTTATCGTAGTTCAGGTATCCGTCCATAGATGGCGTAGTACACTAATTATCACTATGAATATATATAATAAGAAATCACTTTTTCTCCACTACTTCATTTAAATGTTTGTTATAAGAGTAATAACAAGTGGTTTTGTCTAAATATTATTTGGTTAAGCAGTTATACGTAAATGTAATCATACTTTTTCATGAAATAAAAATGAGATGAGTATTAATAAAGACTGTAAAACATCTTTATTTTGTTTTAAATTAGTACTTACATAATTATTGTTATAAAATATAAAAAGAAAAATATGTGTAAATCGCGCCACCTCGTGCGAAACCCCTACACTTTTACAATACGTTCAAGACAAAATGAACATTCTTTGTGTCGCTAGATGGTGCAAGTACTAGACAATATCCTATATCTCAATTTATTTTGTTGAATTCATATCGGAATGAAAAGGAATTTTATTTATCGTTTGGCGTTATGCATGGAATGTAGATTTTGATGTTTTATATATCTGTTTCTGAATAATAAGACTGAAACCGTTTGTTCGCTTACCATTAAATTGGCACATAATTTTTTTATTTTCATCACAAGAGAGAGACTGGGTTCTTCCTTACTGGCCCTAAGTCCAGTCCGGGTACGGGCCTCGAGGTTTACCTCTCTACCCGGGCATTTCCTCTCCGGCAGCCTTAACTACCGGGTCATTTATTTCTGACCTGGAAGGTCAAGGCCTTATTTGGCCTGGTGGTAGTCATCTTTTTTAATCGTGGTTAATATGGTCTAATCCTGGTATGTCAATTCCGATGGTTGTCGTCGTCCTATCCTCAGTCCTCCAAATCGTCGTCATCGATGCCCACGCCGGAACAGGTGGTCGGCGACAGTAGGAGCTCCCGAGGTAGAGGACGCCCCTCAGGTGGTCGAGCATGCAGTGGTGCAATGCCGTGGAGGTGCACGCACGCGCTGCTGTCCGCTCTGGCGTACAGTTTGCGTGCCAGGTGGCGGAGGAACTCCTCCACGGCGGGCGTCCTGGTGTCCCGGTGTATAACGCCATTCTTGACGTACCTCGGGGCTCCCATTATCAGGCGCAGGCATCGGTTCTGGTGGATCTGGATCCTCCGCTTCTGGTACGCTGAGCAGAGTGCGTACCAGGCGGGGGCCGCATACGTCAAGCGCGAGCGACGTAGGCACCGTAGATCCTCAGTTTGGTCTTCAGTGGTAGGGGGGATGTGAAGAGGGTGTATAACTTAGACCGGGCAGCCGCGGCATGACTCACCACCTTGTTAACGGTGGGAATCATGCGCAGCCTACGGTCCAAGTGACACCCCAAGTAACAAACTGAGGTCTGCCACTCCACGTCCTGGCCTCGGAGGGTGAGTTGACGCATCGGCGTTCTGGCACCGACAAGCAGAGCGGCCGTCTTGCCGACGTTGACGGCCATCCTCCACTTGTCTAGCCACTCCGGAAGCAGATCCAGCAGACGCTGCATCCTGTTTGCAGCGACGATTTGGTGATAGGACGTCGAGAAGAACGCACTGTCGTCCGCATAAAGGGCCAACAGTACGTCCTCTTCACCCTCACGCAGATGGTCGCGGAGGGTGGGAATGTCGTCCGTGTACACCGCGTATAGACGCGACGACAAACAGCTACCCTGGGGTACTCCGGCTCGTATAGGGCGCGGTTGGGAATCCGTGCCCTCCACCGAGACGTAAAAGCTACGGCCTTCCAGAAAGGACGCCACTACTCGCACATATGTGAGGGGCATATGTGCGAGTAGCATTCGGTGCACCGATCAAGTCGTACAGAAACTTATTATTATCGTATTAATCTTTTTGATGGGCGATTAAGTTCATGACTGATGGACAAGTAATCAAATTTAATGGTAATGAATTAAATGCTTCAATTCACTAACATTTAAGTGTATTCCTAGTTATTAAACAATTTTTGTAAGCTAACCTATCACGTCTTAAGTTTAGATGCTTATTCATATTTTAAAGGTTGGTTCATGCAATATGATGTTATGCAGTCGCATGTAAACGGAGAAGAGACACCGACTGACGAGCCGGTTGGCGTGGTTGGTAAGATACTTGCCTTTCACGTCGCAGGTCGTGGGTTCGATTCCCACCCAGGACGGACATTTGTGTGCATGAACATGTCTGTTTGTCCTGAGTCAGTGTGTAATTATCTATATAAGTATTTATTAACAAAAATAAAAGTAGTATATATAAGTATATCAGATGTCTGGTTTCCATAGTACGAGCTCTACTTAGTTTGGGATCAGATGGGCCTGTGTGAATAATATCCCAGGATATTTTTATTATTATACTCCTTCACGCTACTCCAATGTGGTGGACTGTTGAAGATCTTCATCCGATACATACACGACAAAATCATAAACAAAACTAACATGAAAAATCAATGTTTGCCTGAATGGAGTCCTTACATACATATATACGTAATACGTTACTAATACATAACGCCCTTCTCCGTCCTCGCGTTTAAAATTTAACTTTCAAACTTTCGTCACGGAACACGTAATATATGTAAATTATTGAATTTTTACTTTGACTACTTTGTTAAGCATTATATTCCATATTTAGAGTTAAAAGTATCGATTGATGTGAAAATAACATTAAAGAGTTTTATATTTAATTAATTAACCATATCACTTGCTTCTGACAACCATTTTTGGTTATATTATTATTAGTTCTTATTTTTTTGGATCCTAAATAGCCGTAGACGCAACTGATAATAAACCTAATTATTTTAAAAGTATTAAATATGAATATTTTATACATTATATTATTTTGAATGGTTTTTCATTCGGTCACAACATTCTCCTCAATCTCCGCAATAAAAAAAAAGAAAGGTGTGACGATTATGAGATATCAGTACGATACAATCGGTATATATTAGAATGTTTTTACTCAGAGATTATATGAAGAGTCGTGATTGTTTTGGTTTGTATATTTTGTTCTCGTTTTAAATTATTTTCGAGTTTTATTATATATCTTATGAAATATATACATACTTATTTTAATATATACATCGACATTTACTAAAATAAGGTTTGCTTAAACGTGCCCTTTGATACAAATTATAACAATTAGTAGAATATAATAAAATTGAAAACCATAGTTAAACTTATATTTAAATATTATATATTTATAGTTATATAAAACTTAAAATTTAAGTTTTATATAACAACCAACTGATTTTTTTTATTTTTTTTATTGTATAGGTAGCCGGACGAGCATATGGGCCACCTGATGGTAAGTGGTCACCAACGCCCATAGACAATGGCATTGTAAGAAATGTTAACCATCGCTTACATTGCCAATCGCCACCAACCTTGGGAACAAGATGTTATGTCCCTTGTGCCTGTAATTACACTGGAACACTCACCCTTCAAACCGGAACACAACAATACAAAGTACTGCTGTTTTGCGGTAGAATATCTGATGAGTGGGTGGTACCTACCCAGACGAGCTTGCACAAAGCTCTACCACCGAGACATTCAGTATCGTGAGAATACTGCATTTATCTTTCTGAATACGACACTGAAGCGTCAAAGTATTTATCTATGTTATGTATTTGAACATTTGTACGAAGACGTTTGTCGGCTATTCTATAAATAGTGATAAAAATCATCGACAATAGTTTAATTTGACCAGCGATGCGGCCGATGTCCTAATCATGTGATTATAGTTACAACGTCACGACGGACAGAGGGCGACACTTGCATAGGAGACTTCTAGTATTGTAGTAAACTAAATATGTAGGTAGCTTAAATATTATAAAACGAGGGTGGAATCGGTTGACTTGATTTTTAGCTACGAATATTATATTATTCGATGAAGGTATTTTTTATCGTGCTAAATGCAAATGAAACGGTGAAAACTTAGTATAGTAGCTTCACTTACAAATAACATCTGAACGAACAACACGTGCGTGATCTTGTAAAGCAGAAGGTTTAAAGATTATTATATAACGCTATTTCAATGTAAGTGAATACAATTATTAATGATATGTTCCTTCGCCGCCGTTACATATTATTACTGGCAGAACACGCGGCTTCTTCAGCGTGGAATTCAGTTTGTGACGAAAAGCTATCGAAATAATTATGCCTTTTTTACACAATACGTCTATATCGTGGTAATCACCTATTATCGACTTCCAGGCTAGTCTGCCTATCTGTTACAATAATCATAAAGGTCAAACATGACAATACCTGTAGTTTGGAATTTCGCACATAGATTAAAGTTTACAAGGGCAAGAGTGTAATTTGATATCGGTCAATAAATCTCCTAAATGTTCAGATAGGTACATTTTTAAATTCCTGGAATGTTTTTTTCGCAGATTTTCCAAAATGTCGGATATGGGAGGTTCGGTCCTGGAACCAGGGAAATCTATACGTCCAGTGATCGACCACGACGGAGTGAAGTTGTTGGCTGAACGGCTTTACGGCATATCGGTTCTGGAGCTCGTGGAGTTGAACGGCTACGATGACAAGAACTACAAGTTGATTGAGGACCCGAACGTGAAGAACCCGCTGATCACGAACCACAGTGCTAACGGATACGTCCTCAAAATAATGAACTCGATTGACTCGAAAAACTTGAGCGTCGTCGAGGCTCAGAACGAGATTATGAACTTCCTATGTAAGTTGATTTTTATTATTTTACAACAGAAAACGGGCACTTTCTTGTATGTTAGTTTATTAGTGTAAAATCAATACTATTTATATGTATTGCAATAAAAATGAAATCACTTGAACTTGTTGCAGTCACTCGTTCAGTTAACTGCCCGAAACCTATTCGTAACGTATACGGTCACATGCACTCAATGGAGACTATCAGTGAGAAGCAGCACGTAGTTCGACTCCTGGAGTACATTCCTGGTGAGCTGCTTAAAAATGTCCCCCGTTCGGAGGCACTGCTATACCAGCTCGGGGAGTTCGTGGCGAACCTCGATATCAAACTGCAGGTTGGTGATAACTGATAATAATATATGCATGTATGTTGATAGATACACATATAGCATACAGGACAATACAGTACAGTTACAGCCTGTGAATGTCCCACTGCTGGGCTACAGCCTCTTCTCTCTCTTCTCTTTTGAGGAGAAGTTTTGGAGTGGAATTTTAATGCAAATTTGACACATGCAGGTTTCCTCGTGATGTTTTCCTTCACAGTCAAGCGCGAGATGAATTATTGTAATCACAAATTAAGCACGTGAAATTCAGTGGTCCTTGCCCGGTTCGAACTCACAATCATCGGTTAAGATTCATGCGTTCTTACCACTTGGCCATCTCGGCTTTTTATAGTATAGCATCGCCGGTTCTCAGTGCTGGTGTTTCTTTTCCGAACCGGTGGTAGTTTCTAGTTTGACTATCAATAAGCAAGTGTATTGCTTCAATGTTGAATAGAGTATTTTGATTTTGAACAACATCACGCTAATACGACCCGCGAGGGCGGAGCGGTAACATTTAAAGTTGGGAAAACCATGTGCAGCTTCTTCTTCTTAGTAGGCATCTTCGTCACTGAAGGTCGTGTTTAGTATGAAGAATTGATCGCTCGTTGCACTATGCTTTTCCACGTGTTTCTGTCCTCGGCGGTATTAATGGCTTTAGGTATTGGCAGGCCAGTGAGCGTTTCTATTTGGTCTTACCAACGGGTAGGTGAGCGACCTGGTGGTCTTTTCCCTTCGATCTGACAAACTACCAGGCTATCAGGTTTTCTGCGAGCGACGTGTCCGAAATATATTAGTATTCGTTGGAAGCAGATAGTAGACAGCCTTGTCGTTATTCTGAGCTCCTTAAGAATAGATATGTTGGTTCGGCGTGCGGTCCATGGAATTCGCAACATACGCCTCCAACACCACATTTCAAAAGCGTCGATTTTCGCTCTTGCTTTTTGCTTTATCGTCCAGGATTCGGCACCATAGAAGAAGATTGAGAAAACCAATGTACGCACCAGCCTCACTTTAGTTTTTCGGGATATATTTCGGTCTTTCCATATCCTAGTGAGTTTAGTCATAGCCGCTTTGGACATTTGGATTCTCCTAATGATCTCCCTCTCGCTGCCACCCTCGTTGTTGATAAGCGAGCCATTTTTATTGATTAAACAAAATAGTTTTTGTTGTGATTTATAATGACTTTAAAAGTGGAAGTTGAGTGCAAAGTTGAAATTTTTCTGACGCAAAAGTTTCCGAAGTAATTTTATATTAATATTTTCTTAAAAATATTAACGTTATATTTCTTTATTTTTTACTAATTTAAGTGCAAATTCAGGTTTATTTTTAAGTAGTTTCCCTTATTGGGGGGAGGTCTTAGGTACTTTAAGTCCTGTTCTGCACCACTGACAACGTGTACGCAAAATTTCATGAAGATCGGTTAAGTTTTGAAGTAATAGTTGCGGAAATAGAAAATTGTCTTTGTGATTAATTCAATGTATATTGTTCTAGAACTTCAACCACTCCGGTCTGGTCTCTCGCGAGCACATCTGGATGTTGAGCAAAGTTCCCGACCTGGAAAAGTTCAAATACGTCATCAAGGATGTCGAGAAGTTGGAGTTGGTTGAAGAGGTGAGTGCACAGATGGTCACAGGTAGAGGTCACTTTGTAACATCGCAAAAACCTAATCGTGGGTAATCGTTACTACTTACACTCTTATCTGATTGCCTCGTTGGGCCAGTGGCTAGATATAAGGCTCCAGATCCCAAGGTTCTGGGGTCAAACCCCCAGTCAGGCCGCACGCACTTCATCATTGCAATAGTCACTGAGTAAGTTGCCGGTTCTTCTCGGTTGAGTACCAACGACTAGCAGTACAATTCTGTAAGCCCTCACTTCATTACTCACCCGTGAAATATACTCAACCAACTTATAGAGATTTACTATGTTGATGACTGTTCTGTTGTTGTATGCTGTTGTGATTATTACGTTCAACGTTCATATCTGACATTTCACGTTTACTGCAATGACTTTCGAGATTGAACTACAGAATAGCCCTTTGTACTATACGAGTCTTTGAAGCTACCGACTTTTGGTGGATCCAAGTTCTTACACGTTTGCAAGAGTTTGAGGCACTGGCGCCAGACTTCCAACGGAGAGCAAGTCAGTGACGTCACAGAGGACTGTATTAAATTCAAAAATAATAAAATAATACTGTAACATAAGACGTTATTCACTGTTGAATTGGAAGTTATTGTTTACATATGTTATCTTATGTATATACAGGTCATCGAAGAGTTCAAGTACGCAGTGGTGCCGCGCCTCGATGAGCTGGAGAAGGGCGTCATCCACGGAGATATCAACGAGATGAACATCCTCGTTGGACTGAAGCCTGGAGACAGGTAAGTCGACCTACTTATTTGTAAAAACACTACTATTAAACTGAACTGACAACTGAAAAATTAAACAATTATTAATATTAAATTATCTCGATCTTAGGCTTAGGCCGAAGTTAATGACCTTTCGTAAATGAGCACCTAATCGTGGACGATTTATACATAATGTCATAATGGTTCTGTATCTATTGTGTATGTAAAGTTAATGTTTGTTTGTTGGTATCGTATGAACTCGTCTGTAGATTTATTATTGACACGTTCCTGGAGGTTTCTGGAATAGTACTAACGACGTAGAATAGCGTAAGTGCCGCGTGAATAGTTTACGAATATAAATTAGAGAGCTATCGAGATGCATGTAATGCGTTAGCTATTGATAAATAAACATAAGAAATATGGGGTTTTCCAATAGGGACGCTTGAACTTTGACAGCTGATTGCGGCCATGTTGTTTGAGTGACAGCTGTCAAATGCAGTGTGTTATATTCATTCCGTCCTCCCAAACCACCATGGCAGGTTACAGTGTCGAGCAGCACGTGCAAATCATAAAATTGTTTTATGAAAATGGGTCTTCAGTTCGAGCAACGTTCCGCGCACTTCGCCCGTTTTACGGTCGCGATGATCGTCCTGCCGAGTCGACTATCCGTCGATTGGTGGACAAATTCGAGTCAACCGGGTCAGTTAACAATCAGCCGGTTCCCGTGCGTCAACGTAACGCGAGATCTGCCGAGAATATCGCCGCTGTGCGCGACAGTGTCCTCGAAAACCCGCGGCAGTCAATTCCGCGTCGCGCACAGGAACTCGGCCTTTCGCAGACGACAACTTGGCGAATTTTGCGTTGTGACTTGAGCCTGCACCCGTACAAGTTCCAGCTGACCAAAGAGCTCAAGGTTAATGACCATAGACAGCGCCGTGTGTTCGCTGACTGGGCATTAGAGCAGTTGGAAGTTGACGCCGATTTTGGCAAAAAAATCATCTTCAGCGACGAGGCGCATTTTTGGATGAATGGCTATGTCAACAAGCAAAATTGCCGTATTTGGGACGAGACCAATCCACACGAGGTTCACCAAGTGGCAATGCACCCGCAGAAAGTGACTGTTTGGTGCGGATTTTGGGCCGGAGGCGTGATTGGTCCGTATTTTTTCGAAAACGATAATGGTGTGGCCGTCACCGTCAATGGTGAGCGATACCGGTCGATGATAACCAACTTCTTTTGGCCTGAAATCGAGAATATGGATCTGGACAACATGTGGTTTCAACAGGACGGCGCTACGTGCCACACAGCACACGCTACGATGGAAGTTCTGCACGAGCAATTTCTGGACATGGTCATCTCGCGCGGAGGCGACGTGAACTGGCCACCGAGATCGTGCGATTTGACCCCGCTGGACTTTTTCTTGTGGGGTTTTCTTAAGTCGCAGGTCTATGCCAACAAGCCGCAAACCACCGATGCCCTCAAAGTCAACATACGCCACGCCATCGATCAAATACAGCCCGATTTGTGCGCCAGAGTCATCGAAAATTGGACCTTTCGTGTGCGCGCCACCAACCGAAGCCGTGGCGGTCATTTGAATGATGTCATATTCCATACATAATGGGGTCGATAGACCTTCCAAATAAAAAAAAAAAAATCGCAAATATCTCTCCTACATGTATTTTTTTTTGCATTTCAAAGATCAAGCGCCCTTAATGGAAAACCCTATATTATCGAAAACATCATCAACGTTTAAGGACGGGCAGATAGGCTACCTGATGGTAAGTAGGCACCACTGCCTATGGACATAAACTACCAACCTTGGGAATATGTTGTATCCATGGTGCTGTAGTTACACAGGCTCTGTCACACTTCTAACCGAAACCCAACAATATATATTGTTGTGTGGCAGCGGTATATATGATGAGCGGGTGGTATACCAAACGTGCTTGCACAAAGCGCTCCCACCAAGTGACTATACATAATACTATGTGATATTTGGTAAGGTAGCTTACAGTCTGCCATTTCAAAGCAAAAATAAATTAATAAAACAAAATATTATGTGTTCCGTTTGACGTCTGAAGTCCATTATGAGAGAGTACATTGCACTCGTTCCGCCGTTGGCCGCTAGATGTCTCCGTTTTCCCTCCAAAAGTGACTGCTCAATGGCGCCCCCAACTTACTTCGCAATGTGCTGTTTCACAATCCGCCATAATTTTTCGTCATTGTTGCGTTGTTCTTCGAACCGTGCGCTTTAGCTGCTTACAGAAAATTTGTCTAAGACATTTTTGAACTTTTGAGAAGTGAAGTAAAAAGTTCTGTCTTCGTTTTTTTTTCCTATTCGTGTCGTGATTATTATGGAAATTAACGACAAAGAAAATGTGACTGTACCGAATAATTCGCGAAAACGTCGGTTGAGCGCGAATTCGGTTTCACGCGCCGGTATCGTTAACGATACGATGTCGGAAGGTGCTCGGGGCACCGCGTGTTTGACGGTTCGTTCTAGACGTTCATCGAGCCGTAGTGATAGTGATAGTGCCGAAAGTGTTGTGAGTAAGGAGTCACTGCAGCCTACAAAGAAGCGCTCGCGCCACTCGCACCGCTCGCGCAGCTGCCTTTCAGACTCCACGGTGCAAAATGACGAATTGGATCAAAGGTTTGAGGCACTCTCGCAACATCTGGTGAGTTACATCCAAAATATTATGCAACCGGGTACCGCGTCAGCGCCTCGCGCGGGAATACCCTCACAACCCGCAACTACACACTTTCTCGTTAAACCTATTCCTGACACTCGTGACGGGGACCTACCCGCAAGTAATAATAATCTAGTGGTAGGTGACATAGCGGAATTAGCTCTTACTATCAAAGAACCAACGATTGCTAGGGCCAACAACGAGCGCGTTGCTAAAATGATGTCGGTGCAACGTTTGGATTCAGAAGACTGGAACTCTGTGCGGTATACCGATACGCAAAAGAAGTACGTCGCGTTCCCTGGTTTCATGGAACTAAAAGTAAATGAAGAATTGCGAAAGTTTGATGATCCCAATGCTCCACTACGTTGGTTCCAAATGGAGCGTAGTTTTGCAGCGTTGTCCAACGCTGTCATGGCTCAAAATGAATCTGTAAATCAAGCTTTACAGTCTCTCATTGATTGGTCGGCAGAAAACCAATCGCAGCTCTCGCCTTTATCTCTTTATGAAAAACTGAAAGAATTCGCCCTATAAAAGTGTATCACACGATATATTTCAAATAATCTGCGGAAAACGTGCAGAGGTATTGGAACTTCGTCGTCGTGCTATTGTCAAGCTTATTAAGGGCAAGTACGTCCGGGAAGACATAGAAAAAATACCCCCTTCAGCCGAATATATGTTCAACCCTCAGGCTTTATCTGCATATGTGCAAAAAATTGGGGGGGGCGGACAAACTTCAGAAACAGTATGCTACATGCACAACTTCTACAACTACTCGGCCTTTGTCTCCTAGCCCGTCTACCTCAAAGACAAGAATTTTCGTTTTCGCTCTGCAAAGTCGGGAACCAATACCACCGTTAAACATAATAAAAAAGATTCCAGTTCTCATCGCAACCAAAACAATTCCGGTTCAAGTCAAAAGGGGGGACATAAAAGCCACAGACAAAGTAAACAAAACTTTAAAAGTAAATGACTCAAGTGATTTTACAGGGGGTTGTCTAAGGCTCTTTACAAAGAAGTGGGCCGCCTTGAATCCTCCACAGGCTATATTAAAAATGGTATCAGGTGCCCGCATTCCTTTCAACCAAGCACCTCCATTAATTTTTCCAACAAAAGAAGTTTTGAAGAAGTACCAAACCCCAAAGTCAGCATTAATGTCAAACGAGATACAAAAAATGATTCAAAATCGAGTTTTAGAGCCTGCACCCCCTACACCAAGTTTTATTTCCCCGTTGTTTATCATAACAAAGAGCAACGGAAAAAATCGGGTAATTTTCAATCTGAAAGCCCTAAATCGATACCTCACCCCGAAACACTTCAACTTGGTAAATCACCATCAGACGCCCAAGTTCCTTCAATCGGGAGATTGGATGGCCAAGCTAGATCTCAGCCAAGCCTATTACCACTTGCCTATCAAAGTACAGCACAGGCGTTATCTACGCATCAGCTACGATGGCAAATTGTGGCAGATGACCTGCTTCCCGTTCGGCTTAGCGGCGGCGCCAAAAATGTTCGCATCTGTGACGAACTGGACTGCAGAATGGCTTCGAGTGCGAGGACTCCGCCTCATTGTCTACCTGGACGACTATCTCCTGGCTCATCAGTCCAGGGACCAGCTAGAAGCCCAGGTAAAACTAGCTGTCAACTTTCTAACCAGTCTCGGATGGTACATAAACTTGGAAAAGTCCATCGTCACTCCGACAAGGTCTATAGAATTTCTGGGAATAAATTGGGATACTCAAATCAACACCAAGTCCCTTCCCCAGGAAAAGGTCTCAAAGATCAGCCAGTACATACATGCTCGACTCGCAGCAGGCAGTTGGACCATCAAGCAGGCACAATGCCTCTTAGGGTATCTCAACTTTGCAACCTTCGTCACCCACCGGGGAAGGTTGCATTGCCGCACTCTGCAGCGCCACAGCAAAAAGCTTCGCCTGAACCCTCGAGCCCCAAGGAAGTTCTCAGAAGAAGCCCGTCAAGATTTGAAATGGTGGTTGGACAGCATACATCAAGTGACACCAGTCCATCGCAAGATGTCGACGACAAATTACATCGTTACGGACGCTTCCGATGTACAATGGGGAGCATTAGTCAACAACAACAGGTTACAAGGTGTTTGGACTCGGCAGCAGCAGAGTTGGCACTGCAACATGAAAGAAATGTATGCTGTGATCGCCGCCATATCAGCCGAAGCGAAAAATTTGAAAGACTCGACAGTGATCCTGCAAAGCGACAATCGGACAGTGATTGCCTTCATAAGAAACGAAGGCGGAACCAGGTCAGGGCCTCTCTTAGAGCTGACCAAGGTTCTGCTGACGTTGGAGGACAGCCTCAACATTGTACTTCTCCCACACCACTTACCGGGAGTGTACAATACGGAAGCGGATCACCTCTCACGCAATCGCGCCGCTTCCGAGTGGCGTCTAATGCCCGAGGCTACAGAAAGGATCTTCAGTGCATGGGGAACACCCGAAATCGACCTATTCGCGTCAAGCCTCGCGCATGTTGTTCCAACATATGTCTCGTTAGACTTGGCAGACTCGAACGCTTGCTTTCACGAGGCTTTCAGCAGGCACTGGCATTACGACCTAGCCTGGATCTTCTCTCCACCCAGCCTCCTGCCTCGAGTGCTGCAACACCTCAACTCAGCATCAGGCAAATTCATAATAATAACGCCCAAGTGGATAAAACCATTCTGGCGTCCAGACCTCAAAAACAGATCTCTGACTCGGCCAAGGAAGATTCAAGACTTAAAGACGAATCTCATAGACACAAGCACAGGGCGTCCTCCAGCTCAAGTGGACAGACTGAATCTGGAAGCCTGGCTCATTTTGGGTGGGATTCGTTGACCCACAATTGGTCGGTGGAAGAGAGACAGCTCTTGTCATCCTGCTGGCGCGTTTCTACGCTTAAAACTTACACCCCGATATGGACTAAGTGGTCGCGCTGGTGTGAAAGCAGTGGCATTGATCATCGCGTGCCCACGCCGGCCGAAGTCGCACGCTACTTAGCTCACCTACACATAAAAGACAACTTAGCTTACCGTACCATATTAGTGCACAAGAGCGTAATATCAACGATCTGTGAGACTATCTCCAGCGCG
The DNA here is from genome assembly GCA_905220585.2 of Nymphalis polychloros. Taxonomy (NCBI): domain Eukaryota; kingdom Metazoa; phylum Arthropoda; class Insecta; order Lepidoptera; family Nymphalidae; genus Nymphalis; species Nymphalis polychloros. Next base: position 10,003,052 of record HG992263.1, on the reverse strand, counting down.
AAAATTTCCTCCAGCCACATAGTCAAGCACGTGCTGAAAGCTATCTCCATAGCAAAACCTCCTACGCCAAAGATCCCTATTTGGGATGCAAGGGTAGTCATCAAGCATCTAAAAGATGTTAGCCCCGATCCTACTAGTCTCTACGAGGTTTCAAAACGCACTGCCACGCTTTTGCTGTTAGCATCAGGGCGCAGGGTACACGACCTGACCCTTTTAAATTGTGATGCAAATCATTTCGTGGACAATTCAGACTCAATTACACTAACACCCACTTTTGGGTCGAAAACAGATTCCAGGTCACATTGTCAATCAGACTGGATACTCTCAGCTGCACCTGAAAGGAATATTGATCCGGTATATTGGCTAAGAACTCTAAAAGAAATATCGGGAAACTCCAGGGGGTCTATACCAAATCTTTTTATCACTACTAGAGGCCCCGTGAAGCCAGCCACACCGACTATAATTGGTGGCTGGGTAAAGAAAGTATTGTCTGAAGCGGGCATCCATGCTTCACCGGGTAGCTTCAGATCGGCGGTCTCATCCTTGAACTGTCTGGAAAAGTATCATATTAACGATATTCTGGATAAAGCCAATTGGCAACATGAAAGTACATTTAGAAAATTCTATTGTAAACCGATTCAATCTACCAAGATTGTAAATTCAGAAAAATCCTTGTCTCAATTTTTCTCTTCTAAATAATTACTTAGCAAGACACTGATTATTTAATTGCTTAATTCTTTAATTTTATTCAATTGAATATAATTTTCTTTTTTTTTTTCTCGTTGTAAGAATTCGCACGTAGTTCAAATTACATAACTACTAATTTCAATAAATGCAACCTTTATCACATTGTTGCGTTTTTATTTTTTATTTTTAATAAAATTTCATTCACAAGCCACCAGGAGATAACAAACAAGTCAAACGGAACACATAATATACAAATTTTACCTAAAAATAAAATTTTTATTATGTTTCCTGAGACGTCTGAAGTCCAGGTGATGTCTTCCTGGTGAGCCATCATCATTATGAACTCCCAATGACGAAAAATTATGGCGGCTTGTGAAACAGCACATTGCGAAGTAAGTTGGGGGCGCCATTGAGCAGTCACTTTTGGAGGGAAAACGGAGACATCTAGCGGCCAACGGCGGAACGAGTGCAATGTACTCTCTCATAATGGACTTCAGACGTCTCAGGAAACATAATAAAAATTTTATTTTTAGGTAAAATTTGTATATTCTATGATTACCCAATCACAAACATTCCATTATATATAATTATACGAATATATTACTACTAACATGGGCTTAATTAACAGATTTATAATCGATTTAATACTTATCGATTACTTTCCGTAAATCCATCTGCGTTATTAACTCCAAAACGTGCACTCTGTGGCCGATAAAAAAAAATCGAATTATTATTAAAATGCATGTCTTCTTAAATCCGCTCAAGCTATTTTTTTTATGTATTTTGTTTGATAACGATGAAAGCCATCCTTCTCGATATATTTTTGTAATTATAAAGATTCATTGATGCCGTGTGGTGACGGCTTCGAATATCACCACCCCATTTCATCCCGTGGGGGGCGTAAAAGGCGACCCGAGGGAATATACACCAGAGAACGGGCAGCAGCGTCTCTCTGAGTACTATGACCAACCTACTGCGATCGCCAACCCGTCTGCCAAGCGTGGCGATTATGGCAAAACCCCCCAATGATTGGCACAATTAAACAACGGCCCCTAGTCCCCGGCAGCCCTGCTATTCCTAGCCTCGGTAACAGCTATGGTAACGGCGGGGCAGGGGGTGCTAAGAATCCCCGGCAGATTTCGTGTTACCAACACCGACGTCCTCTGGCCCTGGCAACATATAACACGCGTACACTGCGGACCGATGAGAAGATTATCGAACTGGAGGAAGAACTGAGGAGGTTACACTGGGATATCGTCGGATTATCTGAAGTCCGAAGACAGGGGGAGGATACGATAATCCTGAAATCCGGTAACCTTCTCTACTTCCGCGAGGGCGATCAACTGTCCCAAGGTGGTGTCGGGTTCATAGTCCACAAGTCCCTCGTTAACAACGTTGTGAAGATCGAAAGTGTGTCGACTAGGGTGGCGTACCTTATACTCAGAATCACCAAACGGTATTCGTTGAAGGTCATACAGGTATACGCGCCTACCTCGACACACTCCGACGGTGAAGTCGAGGTAATGTATGAGGATTTATCTAGAGCCATACATACCTATAAGACTCATTTCACAGTTGTTATGGGGGACTTTAACGCGAAGCTGGGCAAAAGATTCGGCGAAGAGCTAAAGGTGGGACCACATGGAATTGGAGACCGCAACCCTCGGGGCCAGATGTTGGCCGACTTTTTGGAGAAGGAGGGACTCTTTATGATGAACTCCTTTTTCAAGAAGCCTGGTCACCGTAAATGGACCTGGGTGAGCCCTGACGGTGAAACTAAAAATGAGATAGACTTCATCTTGTCGACGAGAAGACAAATATTCAATGACGTCACTGTGATCAATGCAGTGAAAACTGGGAGCGATCACAGACTAGTAAGAGGGTCATTGAATCTCAATGTCAAATTCGAGAGATCCCGACTGATGAAGTCTACGCTCTGACCCTCACCTTCCCACATCCATAATCCCGGAACCTTTCAGCTCGAACTCCAAAACCGATTCGAATGCCTAGCAGACTGCGAAGAAGTGGACACATACAACGACAGGTTTGTGGAAGCTGTCCATACGGCTGGGTCTAAGGCCTTCAAGACCAGCCGTACAAATGGAAATAAAAAGATCTCTGCCTCTACCCTGCAGCTAATGGAGGAAAGACGGAAAATGATTCTGTCGTCCTCAGATGATGCCGCTAGTTATCGGCTGCTCAATAGACGGATTTCAAAGTCTCTGACTCGCGACACTCGCCAATTTAATACAATGCGTATTAAAGAGGCCATCGAGCGGAATAAAGGCTCAAAAGTGTTCGCCAGAGATCTGTCTATTGGGCAGAGTCAACTGACGAGGCTGAAAATTGAGGATGGTAGAGTCGT